>JAODKM010000088.1:7879553-7907576 GCA_026780845.1 Petrocephalus sullivani
ATATACACACACACACATATATACACACACATATATATATATACATATATATATATAAAAATCATAGTGGATGTTACACCCAGCAGAAGAACAATATTAACAAGAAACATGTTTATTATCTGCAAATGCCATATCTAAATATACATTATGTCAAAATTAAGAAAAATCCCCTATAACTTTAACAGTAATAATAGTAATGCATTTTTTTTTATGTGACTCAAACTGCCAAAGGTCAAACAACCTGACACACGTAATACTAAACCCTGGTTGCTTCATACTGAGAACAAAACTTCATATCACAGTGTAGAATTAAAAAGTGGAACCCCTGATAAACAAATACAAAATAACCATTTTAGTCTTGTAGGAACAATAAAGTGTTTTCGTAATAAGAAGCGTTAGCAATAAGGATGTCCATGGTGTTTGACACGGTAATCTGAAACATTCCAAATGCCAACATCAAGTGTCATTAGAGGGACCTCAACTGCAATGAGGCTGTTGACTGCCTCCCCCCCGACTGGTGTGCAGGTGGGGTAGAGGCCATGCAAATGACATTACAACACAAGGGTGTAAAACAAACTGACTCTGACTGGATGATCTACAGATGTCCCTCCCACATTTGAGGAGCCAGGGTATGCAGGGTACATAAACATGCCAAAATGTGGAGTATATAGTCATAGCAAGCAAGAGCCCCGGTTTGGTTTCAGCATCGATAGAGACTAAAGCAGACACATGGTACTCCCACAATATTGTTGTCCCTACCATCCATACCCAAATTTACACCCCCTTGTTAACAAGGAAATAGCCTATCCCACCACAGAAATTGGGACCCTAACATGACTGATTTTGAAATATCTCATGACAGGATGATTTTGCTTCAAGGCATTGCTGTCAAACTGTAAAACAGACTAATAACATGAGATTGTTTAACTCCTAGCCGATATGCGGCTTACTAATACGTGACGTGATAAAAGTCTATTTGAATATTGTACCTCGGATAAAGGCAACAGGCTAGCGGGCTAATTTGCAATTTATTCCACATGGTAAAAAACATCCTGCCAGAAATAGTTTAATTCGCGCAGTCTGTGTTGTATGCGAGAGATCGCTCCATCAGCAGAATGTTATGCCACAATTGCTGCATGAATAAACATGGGCCAGATGCAAAAACTATTTTCTGATGGTTTCCCTCATTTTAATATCATGTAAAAAGGAGCATCCTTGGTCCCTAAATGAGCAAACACACAAACCCAGAGTGTGGCAGAGTGTGGCTCAGCAGGTTAAGCTCTGTGCCTGTGATCAGAAGGCTGTCTGTGGGCCCTTGAGCAAGGCCCTTAACCCCCAGCTCCCTGGGCGCTGCACAAGTGGCTGCCCTTCATAAAGTGTATAAAAAAAAAAAAAACCCAAGCCCCGCAGAGAAACGCACATTCATCCGTATTTCGTCTTTTGCATTTTCATTATTTCATGGTAGCTAAACCAGCGAGACAGAAGTCCTGGTTTTTATGACGGATGCTATTTCGGGTGACATTACCCAGCATACGCAAAAACTGTAACCGCGGCCACCACAACCACTACGGCTGGCACGCGAACCTACTGCCCACACGCGCCTCAGGATCAGAGTCGCTCCGACGGTGCTAACCTCACACCAGCTACCGTGAGGCCCGCCGCACATGGGGTCCCCTATATTTAGTCAAAGGGGGCTTTCCTTAGCGAGGACAGACAGGAAGGTATCATTGTGTGCAGCTGGGGTCAGTGCGCAGCGAGCGGCGGATGAGGAAACCGGGGGGTCAGCGCCGGCCAGCAGCGAAGGGCCCTCATTAACGACACTTGGGAAGGCCGGGAGAGGAAGTGCATGTTGGACCTGCTGGTGCGAGGCTCCCGGGCCACGATCACACCCACGGGCTGGCAGGACTGTTACAGGTTCTCTGCAAAGTGCCCCAACTTGCCCTCAATTTAAAGGTGCAAAGCTTGGACACATGCGTCCCTGCATGGTGCAGGACATCTGCTAGAACAATGTGGACACTACCAAGCTTCACTCTACAGCTTCATTTCCTTAATTACTATGGCACACACCCTCATTACATTCTCATGCCCTTCCGGGAATCCCTGAAAATAGTTCCATGAGTCAAACCTTACGAGTATATGATTCGTTTTTAAATATTCAAGTATCACTGGTTTAGATTACAGCTATAACGCATACGATCCTTGATTGCAGTCTGCGTTAGATTCTCAGACTGATGCCATTTATTGAAGAAGACACGGCCACACTGTGTTTTTACCTTTCTGCATAGTAGGAGTGTTGTAATCAGCTCACATGTCTTCATAAGGGGATGTGCGCACGGCTCTGCGAATGTCAACAAGTCTACTTCCACATTTTGGTGTTTTGTAACCCAGGATATGAAGCATCAGGAAGCTGGTGACAGAAAAAGCCTTTTTTTTTTGACCCAAGAATTTCGAGCAACCGTGCCGATCTTTCGGGCAGGAGCGGGCCTGACCTCCCATGACCTCCGGGAGGTGCCGTGCCACGATGAGTAGGGCATTAGCGCCGCGTTAGCGGACGCCGCTTTTCATAAAGCTTGTTATTCTTTATGCAAATCGGGAATCGTAGGGGATTTTCGAGGCCGGGGCACGGACTTGAAACTGAACTGCGAAGCCCATTTCCGCACGACTCGACGGCACTAGTGCGCCACATTCGCGAAGTGAAAATTGCGGAGAGCTCCCGGGTCACGTGAGGCGAGGGCTGCAGAGAAAGGCCAGTGTAGCAAAGAAGGATATAGGCAAAAAGACACTGAAGCGATTTATCAGGGCAGTAAGCGAGCCTGTCGGCTGATAGGGATCTTGTCTGAACCCAGATTATTTACATTTGCGTTTTATCCAGCCAGCCGCCTCCCGTATCCCGGGCTGTGCAGCAGGCAACAGCGCGGCAACACCATAAACCAGCAGCACTTGCTCTAATGATGGAGCACAGTTTGCGTATCTGCTGGGCTGCGTCAGTCTAGCTGTCGAGGCGTTTTCGCTAAAGTACCTTATAATCTGGTTATCTGTGCATCTGACTGTGGTTCCGATCTAGGGCTCTCTATTTCAGGACAAGGCCGCGACGCCAAGGAGGCCAACTGAAAGCCTGAATTAACCGTCCCGACACTCATGTGGTGGTTCTCAATGCCGGCCACCCTGCCACCTGTCACCCACACAGGAGTCGGAGGATCCGGACGCCATCGTCTGCGGGCTCGCCGCTCCCAGCAGCACCAAACAGGAAGACCGTGCCCCGGGTCCATGGAGGAAGCAGGTGCGGCACTATTGTCTGCGATCCACCGAGCCGATGGACTCCCACAGAACTGCCGGGGCACTACATTGTGCCGACAGGGTCTCACATCATACAACCACCTATTCCCCGCTACACACTAAGATCCTACCCTTCTCGCTCGCTCTCACTCACACACACACACACACACACACACACGTACACAATGAGAACCAGCTGCTGATGGCTTTAGGAAATAACAGGTCTCAAACAATAATGGGCTACAGTGAATGCTTCCCTTTAATTCAGGGCTTGCCAATAACACAGGTCCTTCCACCGGCCTGTGCCAGAGAGGATAATGAGAATTAATCATTAGTAATATTCCACTGGCATCTTACAACAATAAAGAGCTACTCCCCAACATCCTTGCTGGAGGAGTTTGGCCTGATCCCCAAGGCTCCGCTCTTGGCCCTTTTTTCTTTTTTGTTAAATAAGCTAATTTGCTTGCATCTGCTAGAGAAGCTAATGGCAGGAACTTGTTTGCTTCAGAGGAACACCAACATAAAATGTTATAGTGGCTGAATTAAAAATATGAAAACGGGAGTCCGAATAATGGTAACCTAAATAGGCATAATAACAAAAATAATACCCTTGTCCCAGACAAGAATTCACAGCCTCAAACAATAAAAAGAAGTTAAAAAAAGTTAACAATACCTAGTGTTAATATAGGTGTAAAATGTCAGTATTGCAATCATCTTTTTTTAAATATAAAGTATTACAAAAAGTATGAAATATATAATTTTATGAAAATGTTGCTTTAAAGCTGTGTGCAAGATTTTTGCCAACTCCAGCAGAGTTCTACAAAATCGCAATTTAATCAGGGATAAAAAGTGTCAGCTGTATCATATTTTTGCTATGTTAATCACCTTATAGTAAAACCAGCTCAGTAGGCTCTAGATCAGGGGATCGATTGTGTGTGTCGGGGGGGGTTTCATGATTAACATCACTCCATCTCTTTCCTTTTTCACAAGATGACAACATAACAACCGTAAACACACCTCGAGGTTATCTTGTTGAAAAACAATTTTCAATAAGTGTGTCCAGACTTTTGACTGGTATTGCACTTACATAACCTTGGAAGAGTTAACCATGCCACAGTCAATGGAATCATTTCAGTTCTGCAATCAGAGATACCAGTAGGCGAAAATTCTGGTTAGATAATCTTCTTTACCATCTCCTACTTTAAAATAAAAAAATAGAATAAATGGAATAATAAATGTACGGCTACCCACTGGGTGGTGGGTGCTCATTTGTACTTTCGTGTATGTGACCAGTGCTTTCCTCATCAAACTGGGGACAGACTGCTTGTAGACCTCACGGCTCTGGGAGTGTGTTAAGTTCTGCCCGTATCTCAGGCACATTCTCTCTGCGTCTGTGGGCTCCCTCAGGCTTTCCCCTCAGAGTCCAAAACTTCGCAATTAGGTGAGTTGGTGTCTCTACATTTCTTGTCGTGTGAGCATGTATCCCCTGCCTTCTGCTTCCTGGGATAAGCTTGGGAAAGAAGAGTCTCACTACCACCCTGGATAAAGTGGTTAAAAAGAAACAGATGGATTGACAGATGGATGGATGGGGGAGAGGACACGAAGCTACGGGTAGCGTGAGAGCCAGGGGCTGACCAATTTCTCAAAGCCCAAGTGCAAATTCACGGTGGTTCGAGGAAGACAACCGCAGCATGGAACACAGATAGACTTCAACCAAGACAACGTCAACGCAGTTTTCAGAGGGGGAACCAGGTCGTAGGACGAATCATAACCCACACCACCAGTCCGTGGTTACTGGGGTTAACCCTTCATATGACTTGTTTGGGTGTTCATTTCTTAGCCTTAAGTTGTCCTATTATGACATACTGTCTACACAGCGCCAGTCAAATTCTGCACACACCTGTTTTAATGCATTTGACTCTATTTTAACTATGTTATTCAGTTATGCAATATATAGCAGCAGCAGCCAAGAGACCGAGTGTCACCTGGAATGCTTCTCCAACAGTCCTGAAGGAGCTTCCACAAGTTCTACAAACAAGTTGGCTACCTCATTCTTACTCTTCTCTCCATCTCCCAAGTCAGCTGCATAGGGTTTAGGTCGGATTGCGGAAGTCAGGTCATCTGTTATAGAACTCCATCTATTCCTTTGCTCACAAGAAAATGGTTGCTACGTGACCTCGAGGTGTGTTTAGGTTCGTTATCTTTTTGAAAAACAAATGGCCTTCAGTAGATGCGTTTAGACTTTTGACTGGCGCTGTATGGGGGCAATGAGAACCAGACTAGCAGGAATATTGAAAAGAAAGTAGAGAGCTGTGTTCTTTGAAATGGGAATGGAGTTAAGCTCATAAGCATTACTGCAGATGATGTGTGTACAGACACAAACAGGAAGGACAGACACGCTCTCGATACAGCAGTCGCTGTAGCTTCAGTGCTACAGAAGTTGCAAAGGCTTCTAGGCTGATTTAAATAGGTGTTGACGCTCTGTAGCTTAGCGACCCCAGCCCCGAGATCAGTGGGTGAGATAAGCATACATCCAGACACAAAAATATACTCGGGTACATACAGCTTCCGCTTACTGCGTCTTTCTAGAGCTGTGAAACCGTGTCTTATTTCTAAGAGGCGGCTTTCAAAGAGCCGGTGGTGAAAAAACGGTCACCGATGGTGAAGGTGGTTTTTCCGGTGTCGTGGAACAGGTAGTGGACGTCTCACAGCCCTGAAAGATACTCCATCTATTGCCAACCCAATGCCATCACTAATGGAAGCTTCTGCTGAGCAACTATAACTCATTTATAAAGCAGTATGGCAAAGAATACTAAGCTGACTATTCACCATTTAGAAGTGATGTGTGCACAGCTGGACGCTTTACTGAAGGGTGGAAGATAGACAGACGGATGGTTGCAAATCAGTGAAGAAAAAGGGGGATTGTGGGGGCAGAGAAAGTGTTTTTCTCGAGGTAAAAGGTTACTCTGGCAGTTTAACGAAAGCCACAATTTAAGAGCGATAAAAATGCAGAGGAGCGGCAACGCGGAGCCAGTGCTGTGTAGGAAGGTCGCGCGTGAAATGCGTCAACAGCCATGCCTCCAAGCGTAATGTCGAGCAGCCACACGCGAGTGCGGTGTGCGTTGTGCGGACGGAAGCGCAGAGGTCAGCAAGGTCCCTCCCAAGGGGCGCTGGAGAGCGGGTCACCACCTGGCAGGCTGCCCCCAAACCAAAGTGGGGCAGAAAACAGCGATTCGGAAACCCTGCAGGATTAAAATGAGAGGAACTGGTGCGGGGTAATTCCATGCAAAGGTCCATTCTATGTCACATCTATAGGGCTGAAAATGACGCTATATTTTTCTAACACGTAAACCGATACATGGATTTTGAACATTTCATTTCATGAAAAGATCCACAAAATGACACTCTGAGGCATTTTGTTTGGCAATTCGAGCCTAAATGTCGCATCCCATAATGCTGGAATTCCCCTATAATAGGTTCTGACATTACAGCTTACTGTCACGGCACAAAACCAAAAGATATAAAGTAAATGGACCGCACCACCCTCCCCGAGATGCAGAAACCTTTAGGTAAGCCGCCCTGTGTAAAAATCCTGACTTACCCTTTGCTACTCTGTGCGAAAAGGCTCCCAGACAATGGGCCATTAACATCCTGTGAGGTCGTGAGAAGCTCCAATAAGTCACTGTGTGATATTATTCTGAATGCTGGACGACTGGGCTTTGTGTGTGTGTGGGGGGGGGGGGGCCGGGAGTCAGAGGTGAGGGTACCGTAGGAGTCGTGGGACTTACTGCAGGTGGCAGTACCCTCCCCCTTACAAGGAGAGGCAGTATAAAAACAGCTAATACATTATTTACAATAAATTATTATTACACAGTGATATGACTGATACTAAGCACATTTTCAAATATAACGTCACAATTTCATTTTACTGAACTTAATATGTTCAAGCAGCATTTTTATTTGACGGGATGGGGGTACAGTCACACTCCTTGCACCCCCGTTAAATCGCCTGTGGAGGCAGGGGGGTGGGGTGGGGTGGGGTCTCAAAATAAACACTGTTTCTGGACATTGGCCTGCGGGGACAGGCAGGTGTCCATCCATCCTGTTACGCTGCGCAGAGTTACCACAGGGTGGCATTAAAGTGGACACGAGCTGACAATGCTGTCACTGTCTAGCAGCTCTAACTCTACCACAGCAATCGAGTGTGAGATACTTAAAAGAAGAAAATTTAAATTTGGTAGGAAGTGTGGAAACGTATAAGTAAACATGGGCTGCCAAACAAGTCAAATTAATACTAAAATGCATTTGCAAAACAAAGACAATGGAGAATGAAGAGATGCTTTATGCACTGCCTGCAGTCATTTACAATGGACCCAAACCACAGGCTTTACAAGGCAAAGAGGTTCCACAGAAATTGGCTCTCACTTCCTAAAATAAAACCCTCCCATGCGCCTCAGTGGTGACCAATCTCATGTTCCTTTTAAATCGATATCAATGTGCAAATACACCCATCCTTCAAATGTGAGTATCACTATCACTGTACTATCACAACAACGGTTAGCAGGGGAATACATCATGATTTGTTCAGAAAGTAGAAACATCTGGCCAGATATATAGTATCTAGAGTATTTATCTGTCTGGGTCACTCGACATTTAGAGCGTCGAGCCCCAAAACGGAGAGGAAAAAGATCTTGTGTCCCAAACCAGGATGTTTCCAAGACACTTGTAGAAGAACCTTGAGCCCCTGAGCAGCACCACCTGTCCCAGGGTTTGGTGGTCTGCTGCAGGAGTAGGCAACTTAGGGCAACAAACTCTCCCAAGTAAGCAGGATCTATATCTCTATTTATGTTGTGTTTAGTAGGCTTAAGTAAATGCAACACTGACGTGTGATTCACTCATTGACACATGGCTCATTGACACATGTGGTAGGGAATTCCTGGTGATTGGGACTTTCCATTTTGGGTTTAACCAGCTTAATGTTTACGTAGACTCAGACAGGTTGACAAGAAAAACAGCGAGAGCTACTCTCAGCCAGGCCTGAAGGCCATGAGGAACACGTGCATTGTCTGCCATTTGCACCCATTTTTATTTGAGCAGTTTTATCCAGCATCAGTAATAAATGACAGATCTAAGATATCCTGTGCTGACACATTATATTACTGACGTCAGTTTAAGTATTAATGAGTGTAAATGCAATTAAGTCACGTTACAAATGAAAAACAACACCTGAACGTCAAAAGGCTTAGCATGCATGCAGTAGTCCCAGAGATATGCTTTTTATGCCATATAATAATGCTCATGTTATACGCCCACACATTTTGCTTATCTTTCTATTATTTTCTTTCCTGCCTGCAAACTGTGCAAGTGTGAGTTCCAAAGAAGAAGTCACATCGCTGAGGAGGAAACTGAGCAGGAACTACTTCCTTTTCTTTCAATGACATCAACCAGTCAGCTCCATCACCCACACATAAATCATTAATTGCAATGCTCTCAATTAATGCAGTTACTTTTTAATCAAATTCATTGTACTTATAATAAAGGTAGGTTTTCAGTTTGGTTCAAGGAGCATTTGGAGCGGGATTATCATGCACTGTCAGTCACTGACTGATGTCACTTCCTGGTACAGCAGGACAGGATTAACAGCTGTGAGTCTGGAAGCCCCATTTCCCCTATCATGGCTGACCCCTGAAACATTTGCACCATGTACAATATTGCTGTTTACTTTGTTAAAAAACAGCAATTGCAATTTCTAAACCTCAAAGAATATATCTGAAGCATCACTCGCAACACTGCACAATCGGAATGAGGAGAGATCAGGTATAATTCAGACCATTTAAATGGATGAAACAGCCAATCCAGGGCGGGAGGTACAAAGGTGAGAGACTCACCAGGCAACACCTGGATGCAGGATGCAGTGTCAGACAAGGATACCTTGGCATCCTCCCCCCCCCCAGCAAAAATGTACTGGAGGGAACCCCATATTGAGAGTGCCAACTCCAGCAGCGGTACCAGGGTGACATTATGTCAGGAGGCCCAGAATTTCTAGCCAAGTCCCTGGCCATAACAGAAGATGCTCAGTAGGCAGTTCAAACATAAATGTGTTCAGGATTAACCACATTTTAAAACCTGTTAAAAACAGACTTACCAGTGAATTCCTCATTATTCGTCAGTAATAATGCACCATGCCTTATAATATTTAGTAACAGACCCTAGTAAAACAAATTGCCCTCCCTGTATATTTCCCTGCCGATTTATGCCGTCGATCTAGTTTCATGAAACACTTCTCCTAGAGCACAGCTGAGGGACAGTCCCGATGCACAGCCGGCTACACAGGCTACACAGGCTGGCCCAGTGCACATCTCCTCTGCGTGAGGGCTACAGCAGCTTGTGCTGAAATGACTCCCCTCCACCCCGTTTATCTGATTTCACTTTCAAAACATGTTTGTTCTTCTACAACTTCTACCCCCAAACTGTGGTATTCTGACCGAGTCGGCCTCAGAAAGACCTAGTTTTCACACATATGTTTCAGGCAGAGTGGTTTGTGTTTTTATGAGAAAACATACCCAGCTCAAGATCTGTACATTGCCATCCCTTTACACAGCTGTGTATGACATTCATTATTCTTTTGGTCACTACTTAGGTTCCTCTACCACAGAACTAGTGAACTCTTCGAACGGTTTGCATCTGTAACATATTCAGCCCAGCTAGTACCTCTCCAGCTTTAGGATATCAGCTCGAAACACAAACTGGTCTATGGGTACATCTGTAACACTCCATCCCATTCAGTTCACATGTCCAGGAAGGCTGCTGTCACGCATTGCGCTGGACTGCAATTCTCCAGAGCGCTGGTTCAGCTAAGGTGACAGGTGTGTGACATGCAGTGAGACCGAGCGACCGTCACTACTTGGGGGTACTCTGTGGCCCTGCAGCCTCGTGGATGTGCAATCCCATTCATCAAGGATCCCAAGAACCCGCAGCATGGCAACCCAAGAAATACATTAATCTTTACGCATTAAAACAGATAAGCAGCATGAGCTGGTAAAACGCTGGTTCTACTGCATTTGCCCCTCAGGCGAGGACATCTACAGTGACCGCGAGGGACAGACACGACATCGGCTGTGACCTTACCCCCAGCTATCCCAGACGTTCCATGGTTTGTTTCATGACCTTTGAGTCAGAAGGAACTTTCAGGCCGATTGTCTCTCGCTGCTCTTCCAGGCGGAATCCAGGCTCCCTTAGCACCTTAGCAACGCAACCACATCCTCCGTTTACGGCGCTTTTGACTTTTGGCAAAACAGCCTCTTCCACGCGAACTGTCTGCTGGGCTTCTGCGTGACAAAACAGGAACTGAAAGAGGTGGACGAGAGCACAATGAGGAAGGCAGGCCGTGTAGTAATAGGGGGAGGGGCTTAACTTTTGCAATTTGTGGAAGAATGTTCTTTTGTGTTGATTTTGATTCATTCATATCTGTGTTTTGTTTTGTTGTTTTTGTATGGCTGCACTATTTCGTGTGTTTGGGTGATTTGGAGAAGCAGCACAAACACTGTTTACACTGCGTTGCGGAGGAACTTAGGCTAGTTAAGAGGAATAGAGGGCAAATGAGCTATAACCAGTGTGTGAGGGAGAGGAAGCCCAACTAAAGCGAGGATTTTAAATCTGTTGTAACTGTTAAGAGGTGCAAGATGTACCAGTAATTTCCAACGTGACGCACTAACTATACAGGAAGTTGAAATCACTGAGCTGCTTAAATCAGGTGAAAACAAGACGAAGCAGGCATTCAGTAACAATTTTCTCCCCCTCAGGAAAACCCTAGTGCAAAGAAAAATCTTGAATTACATAACTAGTTAGTAAAGCAGTCAACCCTTGGCATGTGATTTCAAGCCACTATTTACTGACTGCATCCTTGCTATTTCTAAAACATTTATTTTAAAATTGAGCTGAGGAGGTGGTATATTTAGCTACATCAGCATTTTAGCATTGAATTTATAGCATATGACGTTTTGAGGCACACTATCTAAATCTCTTAATAATGGCGGGGGCTGTGTATCAGTCTGTGAAAGTGTCTTGGAGTTGACTGAAAAGTGCTGTAACCTAGGGTGACCAGATAATCCATGTCATCCCGGACACTTTGAGCTAGGACAGGACTTGCAAACTACAATTTCAATCTAAAGGACCTGGATGTTAATGAGAAACGGCTGGGTGAGTCTTTCAATCAATGAAATGAACCAGTCAAAGCACAAGAAGAACTGAACTTTTTAGCCAAACACAGGATCCTGTCAGTTTAAAATAGCTTGTAAAACCTGAAGTAGCTCAAAGAGTCCGGGATGGCATGGATTATCTGGTCACCCTATGTAACCCCCTTTGAAAAATCCTAAACTATATTACTGTTACACATAATTTTAAGAATTTATTTAACGTTCATGGCCGACCCGTTGACCAAAGCTAGGTAATGTACAAAGTATTAACTAATAAACGACTCATATACTATCTAGCCTATAATCCAAGATACATAAGGAAATGCACGCTTTACGTATAGCGGCGCTGAGTTCCTGATTCAATACAAACAAAGTGTCGCTCAGCGCGGCAGCAGCTTCTTACTTCCTCTGCAGCCGTTTTGCCTTAAATTTGCATCTCATACTGCGAGGTAAAACTTCGGCTCCGTCGTGTCAGAAAGCGGCTCTCGCCAGCGCGGCCTCCGCATGGCCGGTGGGGGACAGGCGCTATTTTACCCCCACCGCAATCATGCGGCCAGCCGCTTTCATCTCCTTTGACGCAACTGGGAGAAACGATTGGAGGGAGCCTGACTCTTATCGAAGACGAAGTCTGTGTACAGCTAACTTGTTTACTGGATCACCGAGAAAGCGTATTTAATCACAGCAGCTCCCACTGTGATCAATAAAGTCGATCTTATCGTTGGATGAGACGGTCTCATAAGCATCACGCACGGGTGCATGCACTGGCCACAAAAACAAAGGTTCTGCGGCAGACCCAAATAGCACGGTGGGTCGCATTTAGCGCTGCCGGCAAAGTAGTCCTTTACCTTGCATGACACGATGGGACACGATGCATGGACGCTGTTTGCCATAGACCATACGGGACGGCAATTTGCACAATACTGGAAAAGGAAATAGTGCCGCCCGCCTGCTACAAAGCAGAGTAACATCGGAACTATGCTATGTTACAGTAAACGTAAGGTTAGTTAAAGCAAGACAATAAAACGTATAATAATAACATGCGGTGGCAATCTATACGGTTTAAAAAGCCAGACAACACCCGTTATTAAACATGGAAGGATGGGTACATGCTATCAGCAAATGATCGCATCCGCATTATTGAAATTAATAACTCTGTTTCAAAAGTTAATCGATTTGGTTGGGTGACGCGCGTCATTCTTTTGTTGCCCGTCACTGTAATAGTATTTAAATAAAATAGTTCAGGTTTCAGCAGATAAGGAACTTTTTCATTCAGTAGAAGCAGGTGCGGCAGTCACGTGGTACACGAGGCGCACTGCGCGTTTGAGGCGTAATACGAGAAGCAGTCGTTCTATTTCTCGTTCATTCGGCTTGTTTTCACTCGTCGGCGTTATACTGAAATTAGTAAGCATATACTATTATAAGACCACGCATGCCTTTTACTTGTATACAAGCCTTAAATATTTCTCATTCTTCATAAGCAATAATTAACAGATCATTTATATTAATTAATATATTAATCGTTGTATATTAAATTCCTGATTCCATCAAGCCACTCACTTGGACAGTAAATTAGGATAATACGCACCACACTTTAGCGATTCTCGTGGTCAATAGATTGAACATTTGTGGTTACATTATACGATGCTGCTGTAATAAGTCATTGGCTTATGGGGGATGATTTACGTAAATTACGCTCTATGTAAACGAGCCTTGGCTGGTACGCACGTGCAGTATTTATCACTAACAGCCACAAGATGTCGCTCTTACGATAGTGACCAAACCTAAAACAGAAAAACAGAAGGAGAGAGACGTGGTACGTAACTTACGGTTTACGGAATTAATATTTACACAACAGCGTAAATGTTGTAGAGGTAGTAACCTAAAGTGGGGGAGCTAAAGTTGAATATAAATGAAAATATACAAATATCATATATATAACCTAATAGCCCATCGAGGCACGAAAATATTAATAACTTGTTTTATCATACCAAAGTCAGTTGAGTGGTATGATTCCAAAGAACACAGCAATAAATGCAGCAATTTCATTGTTCTTCTTCGTCACCTTCTGCAGAAACCGAATTCAATTATTAATCCTAAAATCCACACTGGTGGATTTTTATAGGCAATATAATTGCCAAAATATAAAAACAGGCTTAATTATTTTTTTTTTTTCAAATAAAAAATACAACCGAGTAGTGAGGTTTCGGGGAACCACAGCATCTTCACGCGGTTTTGCCGCGGCACCACGGAGAGCAGATCTGAGTCACACACTTTTGCAGCGTGACCTTAATAAAACACCTGCTTTTTACAGTACAATAAAAATGCATCCGGATTCAATTTCATAAATGTAAAATGCAAATATTCCATTCAATTCAATTTTTATTGTCATTAACACAATGTGCTGCCACACGTGAAAATGAAAGGGGAGTTGCGGCCGCACCGGAACATGTGAGACAACGTGCGAAACGTGGCCGGACAGGGGTGGTCACGAGGGAGGTACATAGGCTGGACATACGTCACATGCAATATACATTTATACGTACATAAATCACATACACATACATATACATTATACGTGATATAATGCATGTGTATGATATAAATATAAGACATGATCCAGATTGAGTTACAGACGCATTATTATTATTATTATTGGTATTATCTTTATTATTATTATTATTATTAACAATAATAATAATAATAACTCTAATAATAATGGTATCATTGATGTCCATAATAATAATTATAATAATCACCACCATCACTTTAGAACTGAAATATTTATGTACGTGTGGATGGATGGATAAAATCGGATTTTCCATTTTGGAATAACTAACGACATACTGACAACGTTGCGGATAGCGGTTATAAGTACTAATTTTCTAACTCCCACAGATTAATAACTTTATATGCATATGTAACATAAATATCTTATTACTAATCCAAAGACGCACAAATGTATAGCCCTATAGATGCGCGCCCTCCATACACATTATCTTTGGCTGCTCCTTCACGCCTTCTCTCACCCTGAATCAACCCTTGGTAATTAATTTGGCATTTCAGGGGAGAAACTAGTGCGAATAATGGCCGCATTCATCGACCAGTCTAATCTGAACAAAATCTGGGAGAAAGGCGCTTCTAAGGCAAGAAAATGCCATTCGCCGCTGTTTCTAAAGAGCTGTCACTCCAGGGGAATAAATCGGCCCTGATTATTTCACTCGGCCCTTCGTGCATTTCCATAAGACCTGCAATGGGCTACTGCTACCTAGATTTAGACACTTTTCTCAACGATTTCCTCGCAGTCATTTTCTGTGCGAAGTGATTTTTCAGTCTGACGTCAAAAATCTGAATCCTAGTTATAGCTCTCATTTCAGGAAGCACAGTTTTTATCTAACAAATTTAGCCAGATAATTAACATAGGTTGTTCTCGGCAATGGTGTTTAAATTAGTTTTTGCGCCTGTTTCCAAAATCCAATAAGTCATGTTTTACACGCGAAAAATGGAAAGAAAGAGAGGATATTTTACCCTCCTAAAAATAATATAACCTTTAATGGAACATATTTGTGAATTAAACTATCATACAAACTAGCATAGAATTACACGGATTGTGTCATTTAACTGAATTCCTGGATGAAGTATTGAAGAATTAGATTTTCGTAATAAAAATATGGCAGATTTTCAGTTTTCGTTATAATGTTGCATATTGCAATGGGTGGAGACGTATATCACTGTACAAAGGTGTTGATTCATTATTTAATCAAATAAAAATGTACTTCATCGGACAATTTTGTGTTTACAGATTAATCTTGTGGATTTATGTTTGATGACGTAATTTACATCTGCGTACATTAGTATTTTATACGTGTTTTAAAACGTATAACGGAGCATTTAGCGGGTTTCCCCCACTGTGAAGTGAGCATTTTCTCCTGGCGACTCTGTCAAGGAAAGACACGGGAAAGGAAGCTAAATGAGGCCAGCTGATAGCCCACTGTCCCGGTGGGCGACAGTCAGCAATGCCAAAGACACCCCACTGGGCAACCAGGTCCTGGAACAGATTAATCAAGCTGTAATTCAATTTACATCAGACCATTTACCTTTGCTTTCGACTCCAGGGGCATTCAGAGTGAGAGATTCGCATAGAGCCCATTTCTAGACCTCGACTGCTGGGCCCAAAGCGTGTCGAATAAAAAGGAGCTGCTCCAAATCCGACGCTTGGTTTTGTAATAGCTGCGGGGCTTCCATGAGCAAACCGTGATATGGGAATATTACGGTATCCCGTAGAGCGAATACATTTCCTCGGTCCAATAAATGTCCAAAAACCACAGCTGGGTCGGTCCATGGGGACCGAAGCGAGTTCAACATAGGCAGGTAACAAACTCATTAGATCACGTCTTACTGTGTTACCAGATGTCCGCCACAGCTTAGTTTTGGACATTTTAATATTGTCAAAATAGTAATTTACACAAAGTTGTACATGTTGTACAGGAGTAGGCCTATTGCGGAAATTCATCGCCTAAAATCTGCTATAAGGCCAGAGACCTTGGTCAGTTTGACAGCACCTGAATAAGGACGGCTGCTGACCGATAAAGCAGTTATAACACTTAAGGTGAATCATTTAAGACAGACGTCTTAATTAATTTAATCTATACACGCTAATATTCTAGGGTAAAATTTTATATTCGGAAGTAATTACTTCGCTGCCCAGAAATTGCGCAAAGGCTTTGTCAGAAATAAAACGTCTTCATCTCCATTCACAATTTCCACTTCTTGTACTTTCCAGGGGGATTTATTAACGACAGAAAAGGCACAACGTAATCAGCGTACATCCTTCGTTTCATACATATGCACCAATACTTTCATGAATCTGAATTTACGGAACTTTACTAGGATGCAACTGGGTTTTAAAAATGCGTCTTATACTTAACTGAAGATAAGCTGCGACAGCACGGCCGCCAGGACGCAGATAGTGGCGTGAGTCTGTAAAACTCAGCAGAGAGGGAGTATCATTATACACTGTCCAGTCTTTCATAATATTTCTTCGAAGGAAACTACAACCTATATAGATATCCGAATGAATAATGTATGAATCAAAATGAACTAATACGCTTAAATATAATAACAGAACACAAGCATGTCTGTTTTACAAGTGTATTATTATCATTATTATTCATAGTAATAATAATAATAGTACTAATAGTAACGGTAGTAGTAGTTGTTGTAGCATTGTCGGGGTGGTTGTGTTATATAACAATAAGAAAATAATCTAACATTCTGTTTATTTTTTGTAGAAGTGATCTCATGAGTAGAAATTCATTTTATGCTATTTATTTTTGTACATAATACATATAGTTTCTTCCCCCATATTCAATGTGGTGTTTCCTACCAGCAGTCGTCTGTAAATTTGTCCGCAGAACTTGGCCAAATCGATTTCTGCGTTCCGCGCTCATGCTGTGTAACTTATAAATACTTATATATCCCACAGGATCTTTCTTTAAACTAACCAAATGTTTTCATGCGTTTAACCGCTATTATCGTTACCGCTAATACGAAGAACATGGCTGGGCTTAAAGTGCTTTAGTTGTAGTTTAAGCCCGAACAAAACAAAGTGGTTATGTTGGACAGGTGATTAGAGGCTCTGTATAATTAACAAAAATAATGTCGAATCAACAGGAGGCGGTGAGCAGCCTAAGGATCGAGCGCAGTGCAACGAATAGTATCCACTGGAAAATAATGGTTTTTTTTCTTTCGAAGTTCTCAACTACTAAAAATATATAATCGCCGTAAAGTGTGGTGCCTATGGTAAACGGCAGATTGCCGCTTTTAATGTTCATTCCGACGCATCGTTACATTACTATACAATATATATTCTGGCCTCGATAAACTACCAGTGGATGTCGTCGTTCTCTCCCTTAAGGCAGTGAGTGTCACCCTTTTAGGATGACCTCACGCGCGGCAGAATCTTAAGTCGCCCTTCACTTTCTATACGGACAGTGAATGCGGCACAAGAGTGTGAGAGAGTGAGAGAGACAGTGAGAGAGAGAGAGGGAGGGAGAGAGAGAGGGGAAGAGGGATCGAAGGAGAGAGAAACCCGACAACTGTCTTACACTGTATTTTTTTGTTTTTTTTTGCTTCAGGGTTCCAAGAAACAAACAGCAACACAAAAACGTTTGTAATATACTCCGACAGAGAAAAAGTGAGAGAGCACGCGGAGAACCGCTTTAGTACTTTTCTGCCAGGCTGAACTGTTATTCCGAGGTACCGTGTCTTATGTAGAGACTTCTTTAACTCGTAAGCATATTTAATCCACAGAACGCATGCATGATACGTATGTATGCACAGCTGTTTAGACAGGGTGCTCAAATATAATCTTTATCAGTAAGTTTTGGAATAATAAAAAAAAAATAGTCTGTGACAGTTGACCTATTAAACCATTATCGACGCGTTTAAATAAGTATTTATGTAAACCTCGAAAAGCGTCATATCATTGTACATTTTTTTTATTAATTTAAGTGTTTTTTTTCTTCTTCTGCAGTTTTCTCCGTTTATATCATTTCACAAGTGCATATACGAATACCGTTCTCTGCCCCCCACCCCCCGTAAGGATCGCCTATATATTTCAGTGCAGGAGACACTGAAGACAGCGGATTACAATGCTCGGGATTTTTGAGGTTCTGGTGGCTTTCGTGGCCGTCTCCTTCATGGCTGAGAGGGTTCGCTGCGGTTATGGGATGGGCATGTTCGCGGCTCAGACCTCTCCGCCGGATCCGTGCTACGACGAGAACGGCAACCCCAGGAGATGCATCCCCGACTTCGTGAACTCCGCGTTCGGGAAGGAAGTGCGAGTTTCCAGCACCTGCGGAAAGCCCCCCGCTAGGTACTGCGTGGTGACGGAGAAGGGAGACGAGAGGAACAGGAACTGCCACACCTGCGATGCCGGCGACCCCAAGAAGCATCACCCGCCGGCGTATCTGACGGATCTCAACAACCCTCATAATCTCACCTGTTGGCAGTCGGAGAACTACATCCAGTACCCGCAAAATGTCACGCTGACACTGTCCCTGGGCAAGAAATTCGAAGTCACTTATGTGAGCCTCCAGTTCTGTTCCCCACGACCCGAATCTATGGCTATATTTAAGTCCATGGACTATGGGAAAACCTGGGTCCCGTTCCAGTTTTATTCCACCCAGTGTAGGAAAATGTTTAACAAACAGAACAAGGCAGCTATCACCAAGCAGAACGAGCAGGAAGCCGTATGCACAGACTCACACACGGATATGCACCCGCTGTCCGGGGGTCTCATCGCCTTCAGCACCTTGGATGGCAGACCTTCGGCACATGACTTTGACAACTCGCCCGTGCTCCAGGACTGGGTCACCGCTACCGATATCAGAGTGACATTCAGCCGGTTGCACACTTTCGGGGACGAGAACGAGGACGACTCGGAGCTGGCGCGGGACTCCTACTTCTACGCCGTGTCGGACCTGCAGGTCGGCGGTCGCTGCAAGTGCAACGGCCACGCGTCCAAGTGCGTGAAGGACCGGGAAGGGAGCCTGGTCTGCGAATGCAGGCACAACACGGCGGGGCCGGAGTGTGACCGATGCAAACCGTTTCATTACGATCGGCCCTGGCAGCGCGCTACAGCCCGGGAGGCCAACGAGTGTGTCGGTGAGTTTATTTACCCTTTATTTAACCCTATACGAAATACATGGCCAGAGTTGTGTGATCGCCTGTTGCTTGTTAGAAAAATATCTGCACACACATATTACCGCACAAAAGCCTCAGGAAGATGAAATATACTTCTGAAACAACTTTAAACAAGTATAGGTTTGTGCGTGCCCAGCGGAGCAAATTGCGAATTTGGTTGCAAATGTCCGAAGTACCTGGCACAGGTTTCTGCAGCAAAAAGTAAAAAAAAATCGAAAGTTTTGTTTCTAAAAAAATAATTACAAAAAAAACAAAAGGCTGTTTCATAGATTTGTTAAACGCTGTTAATATTAAATTATATTATACAGTATTTTATTAGGCCTAACATATAGTTGCTAAAGATGTGCATTTCAAAATTGGCGATGCATTTAGTAATCACTGTATTTTGTTTTGTTCTGTACTTACGACGTCTGACAGGAATTTGTACAGCTTAATTGAAGTGGGACAAGCGGTACTTTCTCCACAAAGGTCATGACATGATGCGAAGCAGAATCATTTATATTATTGATATCAACAGCAAAGGCATAATCGAAAAGTATAATTTTCATCACCGCCATCAACACAGCGGTACACCGTGAAAAACTGACACCTCTAATTAAGCAGTCCGACAGAGTTTATGTAGCCGAAGAAACGTTGTGCTCATATTAACACCGGATATGCTGGATTAACAGTGAGCCTTATATAGTAGTCTCAGAAAGAGTGCTAAGTGGCACTACGAGCAGAAAGCTAACATCGCGGCCTACCATTAGGAGCAGTAACAAATCAATAGCAGTGATCGGATTTGATTAATGCTTATCCAATGACACTGATTTTTGATATGGAACAAAAATATCACTGGCATAAAATATAAAACACTTCGGTTCTCTAAAAATAAATTCACGGGTTAAAGGGTAAGTAGCAATTAATAGGTTAATATAAATGAAATCAAAGGAAAATCCGTCACGCCAGGGTATACACATATATAATGCTGTGGTATGTTTTGGCGAGGTGATAATTGGAGGCTTACGAATTTTTAATGGAAAAACATGAAGTCTGTAAACTCAGCGAGTGCGATTCGAACGTGGCGTTTTATTTTTTCATTTTAAAATAATTGAAACAAAAAGTGATTCCTCCACACCGTATTTGACTGCTACCGTCCTCAGGAGCTCGACCAAAAGTGCAGGGTCGCGGTGTAACGAAGCTGTAAAGATGACGATAGTCAACATCCGGAACAGGTTCCTACTTCAAACTAATGTATTTATATTTTCTTTTACCTGAATCTAATGACATATATAAAATAATACAACAAACTAAACAAAAACGCAGTAAAAATGTAATTATGTAGGCCGAAATATATATAATTTTAATGTGAATATCCTCTGATATTATGTTTAAAATGCTATGTTTAATTTCTATCCAAGCAGAACAAATAAATAGGCCTATAAAACATAAACATAAAAATTAAATTAGCTACTAGTCTATTAATCAGTCACACTGCACATATGGTCGAATTTTGTATAATTATGTTAAAACCACAATACATCTACGAATACATTCCTCCGTTTAGGACAAAACTAAAACAGTTTTTCTTGGAAGTAATTCTACAATCAAGAATATGAATGATTTTCATGCTGCTAAATAGGTGATTCAATTTAATTTAGGCCCCGTAATAAGTTGTGTTTGAAGTTGATGTGTATTCTATTTAATTGCCCAGACTCGGCCATATGCGTCGGCAGCGAAGGAGATCCCCGGCATGACACGCTAAATCTAGCGCTGCACCCTGCACTATTTTCACTGCCGAGTATCCCTTGAAGCATGTAATTTCCCCCGCATTAAAACACGTTAATTATCTAATTATTCACAGTACGGAAACGTTTATTGGTTATAAACCTAGGGTCTGTAGCAATGTTACTTAAAACTACATTTAAAAATCTATAGGCCTTCATAAATGAAATAATATTCTTAGCCTGTTTTTTTATTAGTATTCTTAGCCTGGGTTTAATTGAACCAGTATCAGAAAGTATTCACTAATGGAGCCTATAAGCACTTATGTTAGTCTCTCTGGCAAAGGGCGTCTGCCAAATGCTATAAATGCAAATAATACGACTATGTTTATTTAGTGTCCCTGAAAATGTAATATATACTAACGACAAATGTTCCTATGTTAGGCTACTACGACTACTACTATTATTATTATTATTACGATTATTATTTTTATTATTATTATTACTACTAGGCCTTCTGGTGCTGTTGCTACTACTTAATCAGATGAAAAACGTTTTAGTTTAAAATAATTCCATCCGTAAACCCGTAAATGCCCCCAGTCGTGACTGTTGCCGTTAGTGACCTTAAGATATTATCCGAGCATATTTCAAATCCGTGTTCACATAATTAAGGCATTAATTGGGCAGTTTTCTTCAAAGGCCGGGCCTGTTTGATGTCCGTGAATTAGCCCGAATATACGTCCCTGCGCGCTCCCGTTGATGATGCGACGTTTAAAGCGGAGGGAGCGCTGGCGCGGGCGGTCGGGGGCGCGCGTCAGGACGGGTTTCGGCGCAGCCCCAGTGCGAGTGTGTTCCAGGGCGGCAGCTGTTTTATCGGACCCGACGAAAGATAGCGATCGCTTTATTGTCCTGTTTAGCACCCTGCATAAATCCGGGCAATTCGGGTCGCGTAAACGCTTAAAACCGTCGGCATTAAGATAAAAGCCGAAATTCTGCTGCGTAGACTGCTTTAATTGGATCTATCAATAACCGTTGACTTGTGCTTTCAGACGTTATTAGACTTAACGCTTACAGGCCGCGTGTGCTGAGTTTCTTACTCCCCCTTTATACTAAGCGTCCGCCGCACATACTGGTCTATGCGACGAGCAGGGAAAGAGCCACAGGGTGGTCGGAATAATGGAATTTAATAGAACGAAGGAGAGAAGGACGCCATCCGAAGGTGGTCTCTAAAGGGAATATCACAATCCGCGTGCATGTAATGCACAAATGTCGAGTTCATTCATTTAAAACGGTCATTTCTAACCATTATAACCTGTACCTTTTAGGAGGTAACATTCCACTAGGATAGTAATAAGATGTTAAAAGATGCATATCGGTGGTAGTGATTGCAGTAATCACTACCATCAATTGTGGGACTGATCTGCAATAATCTCCCTATATTACGGTATACGGACATAGAACTTTAAGTAAAGCATGCAGGGCTGCTTTAAAGCGCAACTTAAGTCGTCCTGTGAATAAAGGCTATCGCTGTCACTGTTATAGAGGAAATACACGGGAAGCACTGGGTCTGTGGTCCTTGTGGGGGGTATCGAGTCCAGCCGGATCCCTTACCGCGATCGTGCTTAAGCCGTTTGTTCCGACGGGCCCGTGACAACGCTGATACTATGCAGATCGCCAGCGCTGTTTGAGATAATACTAATACAAGGCAGTTAAATGCGTCAATATATATATAGTTCCACTTTTTATTAATTACCAGAGGCTGGACTAAATTTTAATTTGATTAAAGCGACGGACTGAATGCTTAAAGACACTAACAGCTCTGTAACTCTGAAAATTATTGCCTTTTGAGGATACGTATGCTGATTTGCTTTAAATGTTTGAAAAAATAAATAAAAAAACCCCGCGCTGGCTTCTTGTGCCCACGTGTTGAATGGCAATCGTGTCCATACGCTTGAAAAGCAAACAGACCAGTTCCGACACAAATGCTCCGCGATAGGAATGAATTGTTCTCAATATCCTTGACACTTTTTTTCCGAACCAGCATGCGAGTGTCTGATACCGGCACAAAAGATCCTCACTCGCTGCATCCATCTTGCTGTCAGCGAGGCGGCCCATTTGCAACACATTCCTTTCTTGTGTTTTTGTAGGCAATGTCATCAGAGAAGGCGTCCCAATGAAAAGGGGGTGGGGGTTGCTTTAGCTAAGCAAACACGGAGCTCCAAACAGGAGAAGAAAGGATTGCTTGACACCTCTGTGTGAGGGAGTTTTTTTTTCTTCTTTTTTTCTAAATCTGGGATGAGGGTGATGGTGGGTTATGGGGGCTTAAGGCTGTGAGTTTTGGTCCCTAGCTAGAATGTCATAAGATGCATTCTCCAACTATGGAAAATCTGGGGAAAAAGATGGATGAGAAGGCAGAGGTCTGGGGCACATTAAATATATGACAGGAAGACGACATTGTATCGCAAAGCATTCTGGGTAATTGTGAATACTTACATTCCCAGTACATATTGCAGAACTTTGCAAAATGTTGAAGCAATCACCATGTCATGCTTGAGTTCTGGCATGTTCTCTGAAGGACAGTCCCGAGGGTGTAGGTGTGTGTTGAATAATGGAGACGATCAGGGGGAGCACACATCTTGCTTGGAACGTCTGGGGAGAATATATTAATTTTTCGTGATTTTTGACAAAGTGACACAGGAACCTTGTGTCTCATATTCAAAAGCAAAATGTGAATCTTCGCTCTTCATCATCTCTGGGTCAGTTACTTTGTCTTGAAAAGCAGTGCAGCTAATGTAATTTAGTGGACATTAACTGAAATACACTACTCAATCATTCATACAGGCAGGCGGGACTACTCAATACTAACTAGACAGCTGAACCACAGCCCAGGCCTGCTACTAACTATTGGTTCAAATACTTTGGTGGTTAATTGCAGTCACATATGTTTAAAAAATTTATTATTCAAAAGCTTGATCATTGTTTATTATATTTGTCTAGTATTGTTTCTGATTGTGGGGTAGACAGTTCTGTGCAAACATCTTAGGTAGTCAGACAAAATTATGTATAAATGATTGTTCATGGTGGTGTACAGCTAACATATTATGTTTGTCAAAGTACACTATATGGACAAACGTATTGGGATACCTGGCCATTACCCCCACGAGAACTTTTATGACATCCCATTCTAAACCTACTGGCATCAATATGGAGCCCCCCCCCCCCCTTGTAGTTATAACAGTTGCCACTCTTCTGGGAAGGCTTTCCACAAGGTTGTGGGTAGTGTGGGAATTTTTGCCCATTCATCCAGAAGAGCATTTGTGAGGTCAGGCACTGATGTTGGACGTGAAGGCCTGGTTTGCAATCTCTGTTCTCGTTCATCCAAAGGGTGTTTGATGGGGTTGAGGTCAGGGCTCTGTGCGGGCCAGTCAAGTGCTTACACACCAAACTCGCCCAACCATGTCTTTATGAACCTTGCTCATGCTGGAGCAGAAAAGGGCCTTCCCCAAACTGTTTCCACAAAGTTGGAAGCATAGAATTTTCCAAAATGTCTTGGTATGCTGAAGCATTAAGAGTTCCCTTCACTGGAACTAAGTGGCCTAGCTCAACCCCTGAAAAACAGCCCCAAACCTCTACCCCTCCTCCAGCCAAACGTTACATATGGCACAATGCAGTCAGGTAGGTAATGTTGCCCTGGCCAGTCCATCAGACTAACAGACAGACAAGTGTGATTTGTCACTCCAGAGAACACTGCTCCAGAGTCAAGTGGGGTGTGCTTTACACAACTCCATCTGACTCTTGGCATTGCGCTTGGTGATGTGAGGCTTGCATGCAGCTGCTCGGCCATGGGAGCCCATTCCCAAGTTTTTGTACTGGGGTTAATGGCAGAGAAAGTTTTGAACACTTCAGTTATTCAACGGAGTTTTCGTGACATTTACGCACTAAGGCACCTCAGCACTCGGTGAACCCACTGTGCGTAGGGTCTTTACCACAGTCCACTTTACGTGGTCTGCCACTTCATGGCTGAGTTTCTGTTGTCTCCAAATGCTTCCACTTTGCAATAAATCCACTTACAGTTGACTGTGGAATGTCTAGCGGGGAAGAAATTTCACAATCTGACTTATTGCAATGGCAGCATCCTATGTCAGTACCAAGCTTGAATTCACTGAGCTCCTCAGAGCAACCCATTCTTCACAAATGGTTGTAGACCTGTCTGCATGGCCAGGTGCTTGATTTTATGCACCTGTGGCAATGGGTCTGAATCAATCACCCGATTTCAGTGATTAAGAGGCGTGTCCCGGTACCTTTGTCCATATAGTGTATGTCAGATTAACCTTTTCAAAAGCTCTCCTGAAATCATCCCAGTATGTTCAGCAATACACCGTGACTCGATGGTGGTCCAATACACCATAACTCGATGGCGGTCCAATACACCATGACTCGTTGGTGGTCCAATACACCATAACTCGATGGCAGTCCAATACACCATAACTCGATGGCAGTCCAATACACCATGACTCGATGGCGGTCCAATACACCATGATTCATTGGTGGTCCAATACACCATAACTCGATGGTGGTCCAATACACCATAACTCGATGGTGGTCCAATGCACCATGACTCGTTGGTGGTCCAATACACCATAACTCGATGGTGGGCCAATACACCATAACTCGATGGTGGTCCAATATACCATGACTCGTTGGTGGTCCAATACACCATAACTCGATGGTGGGCCAATACACCATAACTCGATGGTGGTCCAATATACCATAACTCGTTGGTGGTCCAATGCACCATGACTCGATGGTGGTCCAATACACCATAACTCGTTGGTGGTCCAATGCACCATGACTCGATGGTGGTCCAATGCACCATAACTCGATGGTGGTCCAATACACCATAACTCGTTGGTGGTCCAATACACCATAACTCGATGGTGGTCCAATACACCATAACTCGATGGTGGTCCAATACACCATAATTCGATGGTGGTCCAATACACCATAACTCGTTGGTGGTCCAATACACCATAACTCGATGGTGGTCCAATACACCATAACTCATTGGTGGTCCAATGCACCATGACTCGATGGTGGTCCAATGCACCATGACTCGTTGGTGGTCCAATGCACCATGATTCGATCGTGGTCCAATGCACCATAACTCGATGGTGGTCCAATACACCATAACTCGATGGTGGTCCAATACACCATGACTCGATGGTGGTCCAATACACCATGACTCGTTGGTGGTCCAATACACCATAACTCGATGGTGGTCCAATACACCATGACTCGATGGTGGTCCAATGCACCATGACTCGACCGCCACCCCACCTTGTTTGGCTGCAGCTCAAAACCTCATTGAATCATTTAAAGAAATTAATTGTTTAATTGAGCTGATTGTGAAATTCAATAAACATATGGTATGGCCACTTTACCCCCGAGGAGAGGTTTGGGAACTGAAGCTGAGTTCTTTTAGCCATCCAGCGAGATACCAGTAACTTTTTGGAAAAAAACTTCTTGTTAGTTTTTATCATTTTACCGTTAATCTGCATATCTTGTAATGTTAAATTTTATTTTTTATGAGCAAATATACACTTACTACTTAGACAAATAGGCTTAAAAATTTTCTTTGACTGCCTGAGACATTTGCATGCACAGTGCTGTTCCAGTTTGGCATGTATTTTGTGGATCAAACTGTGTAGGAGAGGCGTGTCAATTTTTTCCAAAATGGGGGCAAATTTTATTGCTTCAAACGCTAGAGAGAATTTGTGTACCTCCCCCTCTCCTGGACAGCCCAGAACCATGCATGGTGGAGGTGTGAAATGGGTTGTGGAGACTGGTGCACCTTTACGGTGTGCTCCCAACCTGCAGGCACATTTTAATCTCAGAGGAGTTGCACATTTAAAATCCATATTTAAAATCCATCCTTGACTCGTTTGGAATAAGGACACTTTCAAAGGTACAAAGAGACAGGTGATCAAAAGTGCGTAGCTGTGTACAGGTGCACGTGTCTGTTTTGCTTAAAAGCTCCTATTTTAAAAACTGGGATAGAGTGATGTGTGTCAAGGGCTTATACTGTTCCTGACTTTTGAGGAAACAAGTAACTGTACGTTGCAATAATCGACCACCACTGATACTTGATGAGTCAGAGAAAGAAAAAGACACTGCTTTATCTTATTATAGCCTCTTGGGTGTTTATAAAATATGTGCAGGGGCAGGACAGAAAGCAAGGTTTGCTTTTTTTGGTAAGTGGACAGAGCGGGTCCCCAGAGAGGAGAAAAGTCACAGGAGGCTCTGTCATCGTGGATTGCGGAGAGGATCTCAGCGCACTGGACTTTGCAGTATTACTGGGAATCTCCTTGCAGTCATGTACAGTAAAAACAGCCCCTGCGAGAGTACCCCTACTGATGCCTGTCGGGGGTGCTGAGGCACGTGCACATAGCCTGAAGTAATAAACATAAGTCAAGGTGAGCAATGCCGCCTTCCCCGAGTCCGAGAGCAAAGCAGAGTGGGCAGGAGGCTTTAAAAGAATCTGCCAGAAGTAATGTTCTGGAGACACCCCCTCAACACACACACACACACATTTGTAATCAGTCTTTGGGGAAAACCCTTAACCTCTACCCAGCCCTAACCTTAACCGTAAGTAACCAAACAAAATAGAAGACTTTTGGCATTTTTACATTTTTGAGTCACAGATTTCTTATAAAACTGAGTTTCCCCTTGTGGGGAATGAGAAAGTTAATACTGCCCCCCCCCCCACACACACACACACATACACACACACTGTTACTATCGCATATTCCCCCTTGAAGTGCACTTTACTGATTGGTACCTCTATGCCCATATGAATTAGTTTTGAAGTAGATGTATAATATTGATCTAGAGGGGCCACATGAAAGCCCATCTAATGCAATGGCTTGGAGATTAAAGCATGAAGAGGAGCCTCAGTTCTATTCAATTAGAAAGGACAGGGTCAGGCTCCACATCCGCAGAGGTGTCTGGGGGTCCGGCCACCACAGGGTCGAGGCTGCTGCCTGACATCCGAAATCGCTTGTGGGGCCCCGGTGGGGGTCTGACAGCTGGAACTGTAGATTCCATCTCCGTAGAGTCCCTGAAACCATAAACATTTAAACTGTAAC
>JAODKM010000088.1:7952223-7963738 GCA_026780845.1 Petrocephalus sullivani
CTCTCTCGGGAACGCGGGCGGGGCGCGCAGGGTGTCGGGAAGGGCGAGGGCCCCGCGCGCGCTCGTGGGGCGGGCGGGGGGGACGGGAGAGGAGCTGCTTTTAATAGAAGCATGAAGAGAAGACTAGGATTGATTTTTCTTTTAGGGACTTTTGTGAAGGAACTCACTTTGCAGTTTTCTGTTATTCCCTCCAATTTTTTTTGTGTGTTTTGCCAAGTTTGCACCTAACTTCTCCAGTGCAGAAAGTCATTCTCATCCATGGTAGGTCCCTGAAATGTTCAGTCCATCTTCACCAAGCCTAATGCTTTGGTACGATTAGAGGAAGAAGAAAAAGAAACCCATTTCGAAATCTTGCTCAGTGCGATGTCGTTAGTCCACATACTGCATACAGCGTCTGCTCGGGAGCGAGGAGGATGCAGGCTGATTCTGCTGCTGCTTTTTTACCGTGGAGGTCATTCCTGTGGGTGTGTGGCTGCATCACAGACAAGGAGACACTGTCAGCATCAAGGGAAACGTTAACACTTTAGATGTAGAGTGAGGCGGCTTTCAGTATGGCGTCTGCAAGCACTCCTAATGTAATATAGTGTTCGGCAAGTGGGAGGTGTCGTTGGACGGCACCCAGAACCCTTAGAAAGTTTAATGCGTTCTCTTTTATTTTTGTGAAAATGCTTATTCACATGTACTATACCTCATATATGATAATTCCCTCTGTGTTGTTTTAAAAACTAAGAAGCTGCATGTTCTGGGCAAATCGATCGCTAACTGTGGTTTACGTGTGGGAGGGGGGAGGGAGGATGGCAACGTAAAAGTAAAAAAATAAAATAAAATAATAATAATAAAAAAGGCAATAAAAAAACAGTTCTGACATCTCCGGGGCTGAGGACGCTTTAGTCAGTAATACATTATTTTCACCGCCTGTCCGTATTCTTACTTTTCAGGAGTGGATGTCTGTGCGGCATTTTAACGCTGTCATCGGTTTAGAACAGCACGAAAGGCCGTGTGCAGGGTGTCCCCTTCTCCCTACTCACCCTAAGACTGGTGCTGCTCTTTCCTATTTATTGCATTACTTTGCTTCGGTAGTTTGCGGGCTTTCCCACCCACAAACGCGCAGACACACACACACATAAAATAACAATAATGACATTTCTGTGGTGGTTGTAAGGTGGTTTCTGTTATAATCACTTTACAGTGTCGCCCGTCACCGGTTCCTCTCATTGCGGGTTAATTTTCGCGATCGGGGAGGGAGGGTGGTCGGTTTGGCCGAAAAAGAGCATTTGGACCTTCCGAAGGGGGACAGGGGCATGGACGCGTACACATGCGCACAACTCAGAAGACGTGCATGTAAACGTGGACAGGGGTATTGTAACCCAAATTTAGGTATGTCAAGCCATGTTAGGCTATATGTAAATCAAACTAAGGAGTACTTAAAATCGCAGCCTAATAACTGAAAAGATTGGTATGTTTGATATGATAAGGTATTTGCTGAAACGAAGAAACAATAACCTGAATACTCCACATCATACTGCTTTCCACACGTATTATGTTACTCTTTCTGTAAAAAAAAAAAACTGTAAAAATCCTTCAAGTCCAAAGTCTACTGGCTTGCTCCGCCTTCATTGTCCCGGAGGCAGAAACAGCAGAAGCCTTGGGCTATTTTGAAAAGTGAAGAAAATGAAAACTTCGGATGTTTCTCCAACTCCGAGGGCATTCTGCATCTGGCAGCCGAACCTGAGACGGACTGAAACGTTCCATCGCGCATTCGCCTAAAGCACCAGCGAACCCCGCGACGGGGCAACGGGACACTGCAGGGTGCCTCTCCTCTGTATACGGCGCCCGGCCGGGAAAGTGTACATCTCACTTCTGAACAGAAGTGCAGCATTTTGGAAAACTGACATTAAAAAAAATCTATCAACAGAAAAAAATAAATATTTGTATGAAACATGTTTTGCTTCGCTGCTTTAACAATTAGGATTTTTCCGTATTTGTATTCTCCCAAAACAAGCAAAAACCCAAAATAATAAGTATTCATTGAAGGTTTTAAGTCAGTGATATTTATCTGTATAGTTAGAATTATATGTACATCAATATATAGATTATAACGACATAGGATGAACCCTGAATAAAATTGAAACTAGACTATTGACAAGTAAATAGAAACTACAGTTCCATTAATATTACGGTAAAAATCCGTCTTTCGGGAGAACATTATTGTGTGAGTGCAGACACGCGTACAGAGGAACTCACACTTATGTGAGTCACCTGCACCAAAGCAATGTCTACGTATACCTATGTCAGTATGTCAGTAAGACCTGAAGGTAAAACGAACAGTTAAATGATCCAGACTTTTATATAGACCTACTGTCTACTGTGTATACACACACACACCGGGGAGGTCTGAAGATATTCAGTTTGTAACAATCTTTCTTGTATTGTATAGTCCATTAAAATAAACTGCATCGTAATGGTGTCTTCTCACAAAGGTGAATGTGTATGTATTTATATATGCATATAAATTGCATATGCAGATACTGAAATACAACTTATTGCCCTGCATTGTAATACACATCACATTTAATTGTATCCATTTTTGGCGCCACATATAGAAATTAACCCTAAAACTTAATGTGCCCCATAGTCCCAGAATGTACCCCTCCCCCACCGCATAAAATCTTGGGCTGATTTTTCAGCTTCTGTTCTTACTATGAATTGTAAATGTTGTGTAGCTGTGGCCATTGCGCGTTTGCAATGTTGTTTTGCGATGCATACTAATATATTATCGTTATTATATATGAATATATTTAATGACATGAAACATTCTGTTGTCATTTTTTTTAATCCTCATGTGACCGTTAGACGGTTATTGTAATTTGAACACAGAAGGGAAATATAACCACTGAACCACAGACCTGGTGGAGCTAAAGCGAGATTTCATCAGAAATAAACTGCGGCAGACTGTGCGGAGCTTTTCCGTGGGTCCGCGATGTCCTTCTGGACGGGGCAGAATCCAGCACATCTCCAACGCCGTTTTTATAACATCAACTCAGACAAAACATGCTAACGCAATGAAGCTCAGTGTTATTTTATCGCCTCGTTATTAGACAAAAATAGTTAGAACCTTTCGCAGGTGCCTGAAGTTAATCATCACACTGAAGAGTCAACTGCAATACATTTTTTTGCCTTCATTCAAATGCATTCATATTGCCCTATACAGAGCAGCTTACAGTCATTGTCATTTATTACAAATTACAGTTAAGATAATTTAACATGAACGAAACAGTTACTGTATATTAGCAACACAACACCGTTAATTGCTTTGCTTCAATTGATTCTATAAGCAAGACATTCTAGGAGAGATTACATACAGGCGTGGAGAGTAAATACTAATCAATATTGCTAAATCACTGAAATTATTATTAATGACAAGTAATTTGCACCGGGATCTTGTTGGGTCATTAAGTTGTTGGAAAACAATATACCCTTGACTGTGATGTTGATGCTGGAGCAAAGCTGTGTCTGGGAGAGAAATGGTGCTTAGAAACCTGGATTTCAGCCGCCAAAGCCCACTTCCCACTCGGGAACAATCCGAATCTGCGTTTTATCGGGCCTTCCTTTCACACTCACATTGAAAATGGGGAAGGGAAAATGGGAAAATGCAAGAAAATGAGACGGTGAGCATATCAGGGGGATGAGACGGCGCATGGCTGTGTGTTGGGGGGCGCTGGCTTCCCGTTCTCCCATCCCCAGTCCGGCGCAGTGCCAGTGACGCTCGCGGGCGGAAACCTTCCATGCTGCAGTTGAGCTGTGGGTCCAGCTTCAGTTAGCTAGTGGGCCACACTGCTACCACCACGATGGCAATCAGGAGCAGGACGATGACCACCAGCATTCCTGAGGCGAGACAGGACCGAACAGGCGGAGGGGTTATGGGAGCGCAGCTGGAATTGGCCGGACCGAGGTTACGCAACACCCCGTTGCCAGGACGACCGCGGCCGAGCCCTGTTTCCCACGCAGTTGAGGGTAGCTGGATTCATTTAATTCTCGGTGCAGACCCCGCCGTTCTCGATGCGTCCTGGCCATCAACAGCAACAATGGCATTTAAAAGCTTGGGGCCATGGGCCCGTTTCTAAGTACCGCACTTTCAGTCATGCGTATGAGGGTTAAGAGCGATTTCCGGAAGCGTCTTGGCATCATAACACACAAACTATCTTCCATGTTCGCAAGAGTTCATAAGAGGACTGTGCCGCAATGAAAAACACAGCTACATGCATCGCAGCCAGTTCAGTTTGTAATGGCATTAAAGCTGAGATTACTACATGGCTGGCCTAGCCAATGGGAATTAAAAAAAAAACACAAAATGATATCATCATTCCAGCCTGATCAAACAGTACTCTTTCATGAACACGTTTCTTTGTATGCTGGAAATAAAAAAAGGTGTATATTGTAAAATATTCTCAAGATCTCAGTCTCCCATTATTCTCAGGATAATGACCTTTTTTACATTTTTTTCCATCCAAACCAAAAAGCCAAAGGCCATTGGGCATTTGGGAGAACTGTGTTATAACAGATGTGCTGTATTAATATGAAAGCAAGGCCGTCTCTAAGATTTCCCTGCCTAGTCGTCAGGGTGGCGGGTGATTGCCTCATCTTTGCATAAGCGTGCAGTTCCCAGCATGCATAACGGTGATGGGAGAGAGAGTATTGGGATTATGGGATGCCCACAGGTATCTCTCTGCTATTGCTCCAGTATTCCCACCCGTAAAAAAAAAAAATACCCTGCGGGTAGTGGTTGAATTGTCAAGGAAAAGGCCGACAACCGCACACACACTGATACAGACCCAACAATGCAGGCCCTCCTTAGACTGTGAAAGCTGAGGTCGGACCCGTGTTTAACGGCTCACCAGTATTTACTGAACAGCTGTCACTCTCCCTCATCTCAGCAGCTGGGGAGGTTGGAACGGGCCAGCAATCAAAGAACAACACAGAGAGCTAGATGTTTAGCCATTCTGAACATTTGCTGACCATGACCAGCAGGCCTCTGCCAGATCTCAGGTAGACACAGTGCCCCCAACGCGTCTCCCCAACGCGTGAGGAAAGGATCCCACAGATACCTCCCAGATGATGGCCAGCGCTGCTATGGAGTCCCCCAACGTGTGAGGAGAGGATCCCACAGAAACCTCCCAGATGATGGCCAGAACTGCAATGGAGTCTAATAACATCATTAGCCCCCTGAAGGTCCATACTGCTGGTCATCTAACTGACAAAACCTTTTTTTCTGGAAAACAATGACCTCAGCACCACTGAAAGCTTCGCGACAATGGACAGTGACTATTACCACACTACCGTTTGGTGGCTGGGCTTCCTGGCGTATCCATGACAACCACAAGACCCGCGGCCATTGAAACCAAAACAGCTGTTGACTGTGCGGCCCCAGCAGATGTTTTTAGCCAAAGTAACTCACATGACTCAGCCTCACTGAAAGCATAACTTTCGTAGACTTTTTAATTTATTTATTTTACAGGTTAAGGTTAAGTATCTCACTTAAGGGTACAAGCAGAGCTTTCCTGTGATTCGCACTTATGCGGTTCACTCTCCAAACTGCAGATCCTCTTCCAAGCCGAATAAAAATGGTCCAAGTTTACCTGGACCTTTCCCAAATTACATGCCTTAAGCCTCAAAACAAACCCATCGTGCATTAACATGCACTTATATAGACACAGAAATGCACTGCGGTGGGGGGGGGGGGTCATTCCTGTTCGGTTTTCATTTGGCCCATGATTCCAATGAAAGACCCAGTGCTGAAAGCCATCAGAAGCCTTGTGAGCTTATTCTCCCAAAGTCCCACGAAAGATGCAAGTTCTCCATTCCGGGCCGGCCTCACATCTCCGATCTGGGGCGGCTATATGACACAGCCCCCGGTAGGCTACACCACAGCCTCACCAGTCTAACCTCCAGCTATCTGGAAGACATCAGCGTGGGTTTCAAACATCTGAATCACCACAAATGTGAAGGCTGTCAGCCACTCGCAATTACGCAGAAGGTCCTGCTTCCTTGAGTGGCCCTCTGCTGCTTCCAGCAAGGCTGGATTTCCTCTAATTCAATGTTTGGTTTACATTTCTCTCATACTTGGGGCTCCGGCCTCGAGCCGGCGACGGGGGCCTGGGAGGGCAGAGGATCTAGATGATGGGCGCAGGAGGCCCAGGGGAGGGAGGTAAGAGCGGTCCTGGTGCTCTCCGCCACCCGTAACATTGCATCAACAGGCCGCAGCGCCCCCCCGAGAGCTCGCCTTGGCAGGGGACAGGAGGCGGTGGGCACGGCCAAACGGAATCGAGCAAATTTCAAGGAAGCCTCTTGTGCAATTGGATGAAGCTTCAGTCGAGCAAAGGCAACCAGAGCCAACGTCCATGAAGTCACTAAAATGGGGGAATTAACACGGACAGGAAGAGTCTCGCAGCCAGATGCACTATTCCCCAGAGTTAAGCAAGGCCAAGAAATGACAGATGGGAAGCAGAGTCTTTCACCATGTCTTCTTTCCTTAACACGTCAGCCAAGCAAGGGCAGCAAGCCATTCTAATAAATAATCCCCATAACGAAACCATAGGTGCCACTCACACACAGAAATACACACTAGGGTAGTCCCTCTGATTTGCATAGTTTTGGTAGAGTCCTTATTAAACCATGAGTGGACTTTTGGTTTTTGGACTTGACAGCAGTGGTAAAGGGTCTCGGCCCGGCGGATGCCCCCCCGTCCCACCTCATCTATTCACCCCCCCCCCATCTTTCCTCATGCATTTTTTTGGAAGAACTCTCATCATCCAACTAAGTAACTAAATAAGCTACTTCTGACCCTGATTCAGTGGAGGGATGACAATGGTCATGTTTGCCAGCCAATCAGATTAGAGGCTGGTCAAAGTGACCACCCAAGCGGCTTTGAATGGCAGGGAGCAGACACCCCCCACTCTGAGCAGCCACGTCAGCCCCACAAATCAAATCAGATGAGGGGAGCAGAATAGGCGTGGAGGGGTGGGGTTAGGCTCCACATGGGAAGCCCCTCGCCTGAGTGTGCAGCGCCCCAATGAGGCACAAAGGGTACAGATGACCCCACGGAGAGAGTCCAGTCTTGTGTTAACATGATTACCCATCATTTTACCAACTGTAATCCTCTTAAAGCACACACACAATAGGGGCTCACAAAACGGCCTCCCAAATTCACGGATATGTGTAATTAGCATAGAATTAAACGCGGATGATAATAATTAAAGGGGTGAGGATGGTGACACATATAAACACAGGAAGTCTCTGAGAGCAGGATGCTGGTTATCGGGGTGTGTGTATCGGCACAGACGGCTCCTCAAAAACTCCTGCAGTTGGGTGGGTAGGGCTTGGGAATCATTAACTGCACATCCGCTTAAGGAAGGCGGTGTGTGTGTCCTGGGTGAACATGAGGTAAAACATCCAAATTAAAACAAAACCATTTTAACTGCAGGTGGCAGACCCATACGGGTGTCCACAGAGGATGTGGGAGAAAGGCTCCCGGACCACTGACGTCTTCGCCCGCAGCCTCGTGGCGGGCCGCCGAGATTAAGAACCCGGCAGGAAGAAACCGGGGGTCTCATGCCAGGCTCGTTTACCCCTCCGGGGGAACATGGGCACGTTCGAGGGCCCCAGACAAAGCACAGCTACTTGGGATGCAAGGCGGCTGTGGGCCGGCGAGGTGCAGGAGCCGCTCGCTGCAGGCTAAGTAGATTAGCGGCACAGGGGGGCTGCCCCGGGCTGCTCGATGAGACGATTAAACCCTGGGAAACTCACGCCACCCGTCCCAGGTCCCTTGGCGGCTGGAAGGTTGGGGGCTCCTAGGCCTAATCTGCCCTCCCCTCTCCAGCTGGGGAAGTCACTGCATGAAAGGAACCACATTTAACTTTTTAAAGAGCAACTCAACTTTGAAATTTCAGTTCGGGGCAAACCTGGCACTATTAAAACTGGCTGATCTAGGCCTGTATTTCATCTCTGAGTTTAAAGCACTGCTTTTCCTTTAAACTCCATGTAAGAGATTTTTTTTGGCAGTTCCCTCCCCCCGCAGGATGGCACACAAAGACCCATCTGCAGATACAGCTTAAATATGCATAACGAATTATGGTTTATCCATCGCAACAGCATTTCTGTAGGAGTTTGGGTCCTTAACACTAGTGGCTCTAGATCTCTGGCTGAAGCAGCAGCAGAATTGAGGCACTAAGTCCGGATTCACTTCTGGTCCATTTCATCATGCGGGGGGTAGTAAAAATGACCCCTGGCTACAGTTTAGATGTGATCTTCTGCAGACAGGTGGGATGGCCTGAACATGCCTGTCCACCAGAGTCACGCGATCCTGATGAGGGTATTCACAGAATGGAGCTCAGAGCCCTGAGCTGGGGGAAGTGGGGAGCCCCCCTCCTCCACAGGAGAGGTGACCCCTGGGGGGGCTCAGCCCGCACTCATTCTTGCCTTCAGTTGGGCGACAAAAGACAAAGGCAGTAGACACTTTCCAGCCCAGGCGACCTCGGCCCCCCCCAACTCAGACACCCCCACCCCAACCGCTGCCCGACGCCGACGCTCTTGGGTTCGGGAGCTCTGCACGTAATGGGGATCTCAGAGACAAAGGCTCGAGTTCCTTAATTAAGTCAAGATCGGAGGAGAGCACACTGGAGGGCTCAGCTTACACATTTTCTTCCCCTTGTGGACCAATCGGGGAGTTTCCCCCCAACAACCCCAATCATCACCTCCTGTATAACACCCGGAAAATCTGACACAAACCCTCCTTCCCATCCCAGGCCCCAGCCTCCCCAAATGGCTCCTCTCCTCCTTCACGCCAGTCCCCCATAGTCGGAGTGCTCCATCCCTGGCTTATTAACCAGGAAGACAAAGGCTCTTCTCATGTGTCTCAGAGAAACCCTACAAGGAAGATTCAAACCCTCCCAAACCCCCCACCCGGAGGTATTTCAGCCCTCGGCCTTTACCTCATTAACAACACTTCCATGCAGCATTAGAGGATATATCGCAAATTACTGTGTGAGAGTCTCTTGTCGGGACAAAGGGCCTGGAGCCGGGTGTTTCTCGCCCGTCCCTAAAAAAAAACCCAGAGCGCACTGAGTCTCCGAGAGGCTGCCGTCAGTCATGCGGTAGGAATAAGCCACCGCAGTGACCACAGCTTGTCACATGGAGAGAAAATAAAAACAAAAAAAACAGGCCCCTAAGCCTCTTCAAAGACTCCACTCACCTTCAAAAGTTCAGAAAGACGTACAACGGCGGCTAATACGTTTGGCTGTCTGTGTCGGGCTCCAATTGCTAGCAGACCATCCCTTCAGCTTCGCAAACATAATAATGAGAGATAAGTATCTGGTACGTAAAAGAAAACAGCATTCCGACATGATACCACGGTACGGCTTCAGTCTGGGACCTTTGACCGCCAGCGGAAAAGTAACCTTTACATCTCGTGCCGCCTTCGGCAAAACATTCGGAGAGAGAAAGCGACTCGCTGTCGTCTCCATCATCCGATTTCATGAACCGTGACCCGGAGCACGTCCCGAATCACGGCCAGGCGCTCAGAAGCGACTCGCCGCGATGACATGGTTACGGCGGAGTATGTCAAACACGGCCCTCGACAAGCGGAGTGGCGCCGTTCCCACGTACGGGCCCGTCGGGCAAGACATAACAGAAGGCTCTGCCTCGGGAGAAACGGGGGCTTCGAACATAAACAGGCCCGGGGTCGGGGAACCACAAACACACACCCCGAGAGACAAAAAGGGCCCCCTTGATAGATCTGTGGCATGTTCTATTCTCAATTCCTTCTCTGTCAGTCCGTCAGACACAAAGACAAGTGTCAAAGTGACGGGGGGATGGGGGGGGGTTGAGGGATTGGGCGAGTGAAAACAGAGGTAGGGTGGGCGCAAATAAGAGTGGGGGGGAGTTTTCATTCATCATTCATCCCCTTCACCCCCCCCTGCCCATGGAATACATTAATATAGTTAAGCTCTGGAATAAGGGGGAAACCTCCATGGGCAGAACAATATGGCAGTGACTCGGAGTCTGGGATCCTTAAATAAAAGGCAGCCGGGCGTCATGGCGACCAGGAAATGGCGTCGCCCCTCCCATACGCTGACCTTCAGCAGAGCCAAGCCGACCGGCCCGGTCCCAGGTCGCCCTGTTACCAGGGTCCCAGAAAGGCAGCCATCACCCTGGCGACGTGGCGCTTAGGTTTACCAGGTAAATAAAGAAGGGGGGTGGGGAATGTGGGGCCCCCGGGTGGGGAATGTGGGGCCCCGGCTCATCACCGCTGCCCGTGCCTTGTGCCGACGGAGCTGAAGACAGCGGACATGGCGGGACGTAGGAGCAGGAGGAGGCCTCTTCTCAAAAACCCAACACTGCTTCAAATGAAAGCGGCCCTCATGGCAGGGCATGCACTCTATCCGGACCTGAGACCCGTCCTTAACGCGCCACCTGCTGCCACACCCCAGCGTTCCAGTGTGAGAGTCGTACTACCAGCTCAGAGAACCTGATACCAGCTTTCATTTCAGGGTTTAACTGTGGGGGGCTCCTGGCTAATTACGCGGCACCCATGCACTTCTGCGCACGTGCAGCTGCAGCTGGGACCGGGAGGGGGCGAAAACCTCAGCCTCTAGCAGCAGCTGGAGAGGTTTTGACCTTCCAGACAGAAGCCGAGGGATCATGCGCTGTTTATCCAGCACCCTCCCCGCTGCTCCATATGTCCGTCTGACAAAACAACTATGGTGGAGGGAAATGGCTTAAATCACAAATGTGAGTCACGCCACACAGGACACTAGTACTTTTATGGGCAGAAGAGGGCATGACCCTCACTACTTAGGGGAGTTAGGGAGTCTGGAATCGCTACCAAGACTCCGTCGTGTAAGGACTGGGCCCCACCTCTTATTGGCGCCGCAGGCCGGGAAAGCGGCTGGCGGCGAGGGGCAGGAACTCACCGCAGGAAGACGCCTTGGTCTCCACCAGTTTGACCCGGTGTGTTTCATTGCGGATCTTGCCATCTGTCTTGTCCACCAGGTGCGTCAGGTCATCGATGATTTCTGGAGGAAACGAGCAAAGGCACAGCAGCAAATAAGTTACACTCGGCGCTACTCGGAGAAACCCTAACCCTAACCCTAATCCTAACCCTAACCCTCCAAATTACTGATGACGGAGGAAACCGAGTCTGATCTGAAGCTAGAGACAGCCGGGGCGAGACCACGAAAGGGAAGGAGCGTGGGCAGCTCTGGCCCGGATTTGGGCGGCCCGAATCAGCCTAGATCCAAACTGCCACGTTGAAGACCACCATTCCATCAGCGGTCCCGGAGAAATCAGATGGTGTGATGGGAGGTCGGTGAAGAGGGGAGTGTGTGGAGCCCGGGGGGGGGGGGGGGGGACCAAAACAAACCAGAGCTTCCACCCCACACCAGGGTGGGGCCCCGACCCCCCGCGCCCGGCCCCGGGGGGGCGTCCCAGCACAAAAACCCCCCCTACCCCCACCCCCCCC
>JAODKM010000088.1:7977277-8009739 GCA_026780845.1 Petrocephalus sullivani
GCATGGGGTGGAAGGGGAATGGCAGGGCCGCTCAGCACCAACCCACAGGGCTTATCCAATCACAGCAAACGCATTAGGCATGGGGTGGAAGGGGAATGGCAGGGCCGCTCAGCACCAACCCACAGGGCTTATCCAATCACAGCAAACGCATTAGCACCATCTTCTCACAATGTTCTTTTTGGGAAAGCCACACATTGCAGGGAGGGTATTTAATAATCAATAAGGTAGGAAAAGAACAGGCTAAAACAATCACGGGCGCCCTTTTCCCCTCACTGTTGACGCTGGCCAAGCCGTTTGAGAGTCCATTTCTGTTTTGCAACCTGCAAGTTGTTTGAAAAATCCAGGGACACCAAATTAGAAAACGATCTTGCCTAATATGGGCTGGCAAGCCCTAAAGTAAACAGAGGCTTTACAGAGTCATTCATGCAAAAATGCATAACACACGAGTTACAAATATGCAGAGCGATGAGTGGGAAGGCCAGACCAGACTCCCCACAATCACATACAGTTGGGAACAGGCTGTTTTGGGGGGGCACCGGCAGTCATGCTGCTACTTCTACCCTAGAGGAAGTTAAAGACCGATGAATTACCCGCAGTGCTGTAGTGTGTCTCCGTAACACCAAACAAGAACCAATGAGCTCAGAGCTGCATCTTTCCATCACATAGATCTCACTTCACTGGGCATCAAACATGTGTGAGAACAACCTTCCCCCTCCTACACAGAGCCAGTGCCACCCAAGGCCCTGGTCTGAGAGTCACAGGGGGGGGGCAGGCTGCATCAGCCCTTCTTGATTTACATGCCCCCCCCCCCCCCCAAATCTCCACCTTCCTCCAGATTTCCAGATAGTGAATCTCCACACGTTTAGGGACCACCTCTTATCCAAGATGACTTAATAACGACTGCACACCCGGGGGGGGCGAATACATATACTAAAATGAGAGGAGACCACCACACGATGATGAGATAAGCGGACAGGGGAGCAGTTCTGCACAGAGACGTGACTGCGTGGGTTTAGCGTGTCCACGTAATGGCGTGTGAAGGAACGCCCAAAGCCGTCGACTTAAAGTTGCAGGATGTGAGTGGCACATCTACAGGCATGAGTGGAAAGGAGACCCATGCGGAGAGAAAGGCGCTCCCAGCAGAACATGACGGCGGTATATCTCTCTCCTTCTGGGGAGGCTTCTGCACAGGTCAGCTCTCAGGAAATTTACTGCCCTGTCCCACTGCGCCCATCGACTTCCTTTCACTGCAGACGCAGCCATACACCTTGCGCACATGCTGCAGTTACTTAACGGTGAATTACTGAGCAGAGAACTATAACCGTGCACTCCTTATGGCGATAGAGAGGTCACTGGGGGCTGGGTCGCAGGTGGGGATCTGGATAGCTTCCACCATGAACCACAGCCAGCCTGAGCACTATCAGGGTATGAAGATATACATCTCCCTCATTAAGGAACTGACTGAGTGTCACAAAACGTATAAAACTTACCCAGCACTGATGTTCTCGTTTAATGCAGTATAACAAACATCACAAACACACTTCCCCGTCTACTCGCTCTCACCGTTCTGTTCATCCAGCTCGTTTCCGATCTCCCGGCCCATCTGCTTCTGCTTGCTGATAACTACGGCCAAGGCATCCAGTCCAGCATCTTGGGCTGCAGGAGAAACCGAGAAGGAGCCTCAGTGTGGTGTTCAGAGAGCAGGTGCTCCCAGTGGTTAGGGAGCCGGACTTGAATCGAATGACTATGGTGCCATTAGAAGGCACGGTGAGGTAATCAGTCACATCTGTTAAACTCTCCCCAGTGCAGAGTTACTGCGATGCAGACTCCATACATGAAGCACCAGCGGACCGCTACGGCCGTGTTACACCATGACAACTGCACGGCTTCTCTGGCAAAGACCGAGACCATGAGTGTCAGGGGAATCAGCATGGAGCTCTGCACGCACGGGCCGTCAGACCTTCCAGAACGAGGCCTGAACTGACGATGGATATTCCCAAAAATGTGTGGAGGTCCGGAATGTGAAATGGTCCTCGGTGGGGCGGGGGAAGCAATAAAAACAATATTAAAATCCACTTGACCAAGTAATTCGGAACTTTCTGTGCAATGATATCACGACTCAGCGATGTTAGGGACAAAGGGGTGTAAGATGCTGAATTTCAGGGCTGATGCTGGGAGGGGGGCGGGGGCTGGACAGGGAATAGCAATGTGGGTTCGTACCACCTGCCAGCGGTTATTACCCATGGTGCTGTTAAGAGTCAGATATGACAATACCATGGTATTACACCCCAAAGCTCATAAGGGGGTTGTACGCTAGTGCAATGCTAGCATCATGCTAGCTTCAGCGGCCATCCCTTTGGCCCATCCTCAGGTGGACAGCAATGCTGACCTCCTCAGCCCGGGATCGGGAATCACCATCCGTCCACGCTTAGCATGCAATGCCGTGAGAAGCTGCCTCCTACATTCAATGGGGGTCTGCCCATCTTAAACAGAACCATGTGAAAGTCGCTCTTTCGCTCGCCAGCGGCCTGCCAACAAAACCATATTGTGGACATTATGATGGGGGGGGGGGGCTCCTTTAAGGCCAGTCGCTGCCCGTCGGGAACTGACATCAGGCTTCAGCAGGGGTGTCATGTGGAGATTCCTGGAGCCAGCTCGGGAATCCAATGGGAACTGGGCTCACTGTATTAGACCCATGTCTCACGGGAGGAAGGCACCGGTCACAGGCAGATAAGTGGACGTCCAAGGACCACCTCACCTTCAATGATGCTCTGCTGCTGCTGCTTGATCTCCCCAAAGCCAAGGCCCCGCGTCTCCTCCGGCTCGTCGATCAGCCACGGATTGGCCGGTGGAGCCTGAGCCCCGCCCCCTGTCATCAGGCTCGACCTATAGGACATCACCTCAGCCATTACACCTGAAATAAGGCATCTGTCGCATCACATCTGTGACACTGAGAGTTTGTTTGACAGCCTATATTACCTACATTTATAATGACAAATAAACCCACCCACCTCCAGCCTGTAGATCACATGATTTTTTTTTTTAGACCTCTCAGCATTTCGTAAAAGCCTGGTGAGTTTCTATGCATCGGGAAAATGGAGAGCGCACTGTAAACAGCGTTGGATGATCACCCACCAGCCCGAGGGCTTCTCACACTGTCGGAGCGGCTCCCTTGTGTTGTATTAAGAATGTTATGCGGTTTTATGCTATCCTTACGCTAACTAAGAAAAGCTGCATGCAAACCTAGAAGCTGTCTCGCCAGCAGTCTCAAGGTTCTTTTCTGAGGTTTTCTGAAACACTTCAAAGCAAAAAGAAGAACCTCCACCTATGAATGCAGCCCCACCTACTGGTCAGACAGGAGAGGCACCTTGGGAAAATACCGGAAATTAAAGAGGCTAACTACACCTGAGGAAGGCAATTCAACTCAGGAAAGCCACTTACAGCTTAAGCACACCAGGCCAGCAAACATACAAATACAGTCAGTTTCAAGATACTGGGTTACAATAATAGTTTCAGCAAAAATCACAACTCCTGCAACTTCAGCCTTCATAATAGACATGCTTAATAATAAACACATTAAATAACCCAGGCAATGCAGCCAAAGTTCTCATTCAACTCTGCAACTGCTGGAAGCTTCAGAACAGAGCAGAGACACATAGCGAAGGCGCCCGAGTTCCCCCTTGTTCAGATGCGTGGCAGGAATTCTGCCCTAAATGTGTCGCGTTTGTCTATACATATCGACATTCTGTATCACCGCTATGCAGAACCTCAAATATTTACAGAGCGTAATTTGCATAATAATAAGCGGCCGACAATCGAGGGCCTGGACGGGTGTGAAAGGACCGCCGTGACGCATCGCAGGGACGGCGGTGGGATCGGGCCGCGCGGAACTGGCCCCCTGCCCTCCACAAGACATGAAGCGTCGCCGGACATCTGCGGTTATAATTTAATTTGCGAAGATCGTTAATGGGCGGTTTTTTGGCTACCCCCTGGCAGACAGCTGACGCTATCGGGTTCCAGCTCTCATGTAAGCCCCTCCATGGGGGCTGGCCCAGAGCCCTACAGCCTGACCTACAGCAGGGAGATGTAAAAGCATGCTGGCATTTCGGAAGTCGCAGGTCCGTTGTCTCAATGCATTCAGTGTTTCTTAATTCCTCTTTCTCCAGAATGCCGTGTCAAACTGCAGCAGAACACACATATGACGTATATCCTATCTTTTATCTATCCGTTATCTGCCAATCTACATTGTATTCTAAATCAATTCTGCAGAATTACGTCTCCAGCTACAGTTCCGCAATTGTGCGCACAAAACAAAGTGCCTAAATAGGCCAAGTCGATTGCGTAAAATTGCTACTAAAATTGTTCCATGCATAGGCTATATTTTAGGTACATTCAACTAGATTCCATAGAGACAACATGTTTATAGATACTACAAAAAATTATGTAGTGTCAATGTAGTGTAAAAACACTACAGAAAACTAAACGTTCAGATATAGTTGCAATAAAATTCGGACTAAGGTTTCAATTGAGGCTAATAGGAAACCCGTCATTGCTCCATTAAAATGATTAATGAAACTCGCACACTAGCGCTGACCTGTACAAGGGAAGGCATTCGGGGGACATTTTCGAAATTAATATTTCACAGTTCTTAATTAAAACTGATTAAGTATTTCCTCCCGTTGGTTTCGCGCAGGCTGGCCCAGTTGGTGCTAATAGAGGTCGTTTTTTTTCCTTTCCTGGAGCAAAGACCAGTTAAGGTAATTTATGTCTATTTGGAGGGCTGTCTCTCTCCCGGCCCGAGCTGCTATTAATCCCGCAAAGGGCCACGGCGTGGGGCTGGCAGGGAGCGCTAATCTGCCCGCTACGCTCGCTAACTACCCCCCGGCCGGGGGCAGCTCCCCGCATTCCGGCGCTGCTGACCCCAGCCAGGGAACGGCGTGAAGATTAAACCTGATCCAATTAACCGTACGGACCGAATTAAATTAGAGAGAGAGACCAGGGGCCCGGATCGGAAGCGGACAAGACACTCCCGGCGCTAGTTTACGGGGCTCGGAAATTAGGAAGGAGGTCCCGAGAAGGCGTCTCTCTGCAACGTTTTTAACTCGATTAGAAAACATTTCTTATACAAATGTACTGCTGCACAAATATGGCAAAGCTCCTTCCCCTCCATCCAGTGGGAAAAAAAGAAATTTAACAGCTTAGATTATTCAAGCAGCTAAATCCAACCGCCCCGGCGTCAGACAAAGACCACACACTTGGAGTCTTCCTTCCCCCAATTACCACAGAGAGCGCTTTAAAAATATATACGTCTTAAAACGTTTCAAGTGTGTAATAAACAAATGGCATTTCATTAACGAGATGGAATTCCACTTCATTATACTCTGACAGTAAAACAGGTATGAGGCTTTAGTGAAGAATAAGACTTTATGCCACATTAAAGACATGAGGGGACTGCTCCACACAAGAAAGGCAATAAAGGGCAAAGAAGCAGTCGCCCCCTCCAGCCTAATAAAAGGTTATTTTAAAGTGTTCAAGTATTATAAAATTGAAGAATAATGGTGCTTTATTGGGGGAAAAGCACTTAATACTGGTTTTGGCACACTTCTTACAGGGAGCCTTGGTGTGCTGTGGGCCTGAGCTGCCACACATTAGTGCCTTGGGTGAGCTGCTCTGCGTAGATCAAACAGCTCAGGCCAACAACAGCAGAAGGCATCTAAGGCAGCCCTGCAAGACCTTTCCCTGCTGTCCAAAATCCTGACTCGAGTCAGGGCCCCTAGAGGGTATGGACCACCACCTGCCAATCAACAGCTCAAAACTGCCTCTTTGATAAACAATATTTACACAGGATATATAGGCCCAGTGGACAGTTTACGGATCTCTAGGCCATACGCCCGTCAGCGAATGTCAGGTCTGTGTGCTGCATCAGAACTATGAACTCCAGCTCAAGTTTTTGTTTTTTTCCAGAAAGTCCCAGTGCTCATCACTCCCAGAATTCCAGGAGGCTGCAAACGTGTGATCGTCAGACCAGGACACCTAATGAATGAAACCATTCAGAGGGCACATCCGCCTTAGAGCAGGTCACGGCAGGTCAGCAGCAAGGGGCTGGACCAGTAGGCAGCTTCTGCAGCTGTCCACAGCAATCACTGTTGACATGTTTATTAAACACCATGGAAATCCATGCAGGAAAGTATGGATCAGCTTGGAACAGATGAAAATCAGAATAGCATGTCAACTATTTCACATTCTGAATACCATGAAAAATAATACATACAGAAAACCATGTGCCTATTTACCATTCCTCAACCCACACAGAGGTTTGCCAGACTCACCTTGAAGGCTCCGTTGTATCCCCCCTGAATATAGAGTTGAGTTGTTTTTCCCGTGTGACCAGGTCATCCACAAGGTTCTGCCTTCTGTCTGCCTCCGACTGCATGCTACAAGATTTTTTACATTAAGGCTCTTCATATAACACTGTAGAACCCACCCCACCACCTCCCACAAATAGCAACTTATTCATCATTAAAATAAAGATAAGGGATACAAAATCGGGATGAGATGCAACAAGGTGTAGGTGCTTCACTGGATTTATTACAGCACACTGCCACCTTAAGGACGGTGGGGGAAACACACGTCTGACGTTTCCACTCTCAATAGCGTAAGTTAAAGGAGGGAATCTGATGCCATAGAAGTATGGAATGAATGGGATATAGTTAGGAACGATCCCAAGCGAAAAGTTACAAGGCTGATCTTGTAAGGGTTCTTCATCAGAAAAAAATGCATTATATTTGGCACTGTTACTAGTGCAACGAATCATCTCGGTAAAACAGCCAAAGTTGGTTCATGTAAAAAACAAATATATCAGGAATATTAAAGGATACATTCGGCGGGAAGATGCTGCTCTCAGCAAAGTCTCTCTGAGTTGGACAATCTGTTGCTTGAGTTTCTGCAGAGAGGCTCTAAGCGTCATGTTCATCTGGGGATGGACATAGGGAATAAATACCACATACAGGACTACATGTATTCTTCTCAAATTTCACAAGCTGTCTTTCACCTTCGCTGGGTTCCCACCAGTCCTCTGTTGCCTGTTCCTCTCATGGATATTTTCTGCAATTTCTTGGGCAAGGCGACAAGTAGCATCGTAATTCTGTAGCCTAGAACAGGAATGAGATTTAGTTTCATTTAAGCCTCCGATATCCCGGCTCAGCGTGTTATAAAGAATCGCTTGTTCACCAGTTGCTGACAAACCCGGCCCTAGCCTTTGCGTAAAACAGCTCATTCCTTTTCCAAAGCCTGTATCTTCCCAACTTGCTCTTCTCCTGGACGTAGATGTCAGTCAAAATCACAAGACCCTCCACGCCTAAGATGCTGCCACACAACTGAACCAGTAACACCAGTCCTCTTCTTCTCGACGAGTACCAGTACTCGATCAGTTTAAATTAGCGCAGTGCTTGGTTAATCCGGCCACTGTCTGTCTGATTTAACGATATCGTAAAGCAAAATTAATCCATTCGTATGTCAATCAATGCAAGCTTATTACCAAACTCAAATGCCGTGTGACACTGCCTCATTATGCAGGTGCTGAAGCGAGAGACTACAGCATGCTAGCTTTTCAGACCAACTAAATATGAGCGATCCCCAACATATTATTAAATATACTATATATCGTGCATAAGCGATTATCGAAACAGGTTTCGGCGACCTGTGCGGGGAAGAGTCTCTGATCAGCGACTCAGAGCAGCAAGTACAACGAGCTCAGTGCAAGCGCGTACTACGCATGGCACAAGTGGGTAACACAGTGGCCGTGCATTTGGCACCTACCAAGGATCCTGAGACATCTCTGTGCGGAAAAGTGCCGCTTATTTCTTTCTCAGTTCTTTGTTTTCTAAGGACCAAAACATCCGCCGAGAAACTGGAAAGTACTGCGAACACACTTCCTATTTCCAATGGCGTCACGCGGCTACGGCGTTCTGTGAGGGACACGCGGAGCCGCGAGCTACGGCGTTGTTTTATTATTAACATTGACCAACTAGAATAAACCTGGAAGATATAACTCTCTACGCCCTTATTTAATATCAGTTCCCTATGAGTGCTGCGTTTTAAAACCAAACAGCTTGTGCTGGGTACAAATTAAAATGATGTAAAAAAAAAAAACTGTATTACATTTTGTCTGGCATATATACTGTCTAGACCAGGAGCGCCCAACTCCAGTCCTGGAGGTCCAGAATCCAACACAGTTTTCAGATTTCCCTGCTCAAACACTTTTTAATCAGCTAATTACCAAGTCTAGGGGTTTTGCAACCTTATGCCCTATGTTGCCTGGGACAGGCTGCAGGTCCCCTTCAGTAACTCTGGCCCAGATTAGTGGTTAGACGAGCATGTCGATTTTGATATGGTCATGTCCCTACCAATATTGTGTGTGTTTAGGGGGCAGGGGATCCAGGGCTGATTTGGTCCCTACCAATGCTGAAACGGAATCTACGCCCTTGTCAGTGAGACCGATGACAGAGCACATGGTGCCAACATGCCAACAATTTACATTAAATATTTACTTGTACTGATTTAAAAGATCATTTATTGTATTTTTGCATGCATTATCTGCACACCGTTTTGTGTCAGCTGACACATCCTAGAGATATTTGATATAATCAGCGTCTCGTTTGTTCCTGATCTGCACTTTTCTGATCGCTGGCCACTTGTAGCTACTGCAGTTTCAGATGTTTGGAAAAGCTCTACCACCACCGGTGACTGTGGCTTCATGTGGGCATGAATCCCCAGCAAGGTCTGTGAGCAAGGCACATCTGCTGAGGGCAAACAATGGAAACACAACCAAAGAATCCATCAGCCCATCAACCGAGTGCTTCAAGAGATGCATGTCAATCTCAGTGTTCCAACAACATGGGTGTGAATAAGAACATCTCAGGGATGGATACAGGCTCCAGCGTAGATTAGATCATGCACATCCTTGCAGGATGAAGCAGTTAAAAGAGAAAAAAGATGGTGATAAAGCCATAGTCAGGGTCATTTTTATAGTCAAGGCTACATCCATTGGTGCTACTGGAATGGATATATTAATTAAGATCCATTTTACTATCATATAGTCGTAGCTGTATGAGCTGGTTTTGGAAATGAATGCAGTATCTATTTTGCAGCCTCACCCATTTTCGTTAATTTTGTTTATTATATGGACAACAATATTCAGTTCCCCTGACAACTTTTGCACCCAATTTTGCATTTTCAATTTAAAGCCATATCGAAAGGAAATTAAAAAAATTGTTTATATCTGTGTCTGTTTTTCTCTCAATTAAAGTCCCCTTCCTCCAATTTGCACACTGATGACAAAATGAACTCTGAATGACGTGTACAATGTTGCCACACGATCAGCTCTCAGTGGGAATTCTCCTGGGGGATACATGTAAATTACAGTCCCATCAAAGTCATGCCTGAGTCTTGTCAGAACATTTCTGGAATTTCCATATTTTTATTTGCTCTAAATTATACTGCCATCTACCACAAACAATCCTTGCCTATATTTCATTTTACATTTAGATTTAACTTAAATGACAGGAATATGAATTACATCTTAATTTAGTGTCCAGCAGAAGAAAAAAATGGTTTTGGAACCCAGTGACTCAACTAAGTAATGTGAATTACTAAATTATCATGAAACACCCTATGATTACTTATGAATTTCCATCCACTCAAATAGCCTTCCAACTTTCAACCACTTAACTAGTACAGGTATGTCCGTAGGTATGTCAAAATATACAGGGCATATGACAAGCAACCTAAGATGCACAGACCCACTCACAGATAACCCTAAATGTACTTATTTTACTAAAAAAATCCATCCATTCATTCATTATCTGTACTCACTTGTCCTATTGGGGGTCACAGAGGGCCCTGAGCCTATCACAGATGCTACCTGGTGCATGGCAGGGAACAACCCAGGATGGGGTGCCAACCCATTGCAGGGCATATACTAAAAACATCCATCCATCCATCCATCAATCCATCCATCCATCCATCCATCCGTTTTCTTTACCTGCTTGTCCTTTTCTGGGTTGCAGGGGGTCTGGTGCCTATACCAGAAGCTACAGGGGCAAGACAGGGAACAACCCAGGATGGGGCGTGCACCTATCGCAGGGCACATAGTAAAAACATATTTTTGCATATTTTGCAGATACTAAAAACATATCTTTGTATATTTAAAAGGAAATCCCATGAAGACTGTCTCAGGTCTGGACACCTTGGAAATCAACACATTCGCAGGACTGAAATACGGACAGTTCATGGACTGGAAGAGGATCTACCCTCAGGCTGCAGCTGGCAATAACCAGATGTTAAGCAGATCTTATGAAGCGATTACAGTGAGCTAAAAGCCTCTGGTGGCCTAACTGGGGGCAAGCTAGGGGGTTAGTTAGAACTGGAGTCCCTAAAAGGTAAACTGAACAAGTGTATTTTAGTGTAGAGTTGAATATAAGAGTCCAGTAGATCTCTAATATATTGTTTTTACAGAGTATCAGAGTACAAATCATAACACCCCCCCACCCCCCAGTGTCACAGCAGTAAGTCACATATTTTCGTAAAAAGGGTTCTGCTGCTCTCTAAATAAGCTGTGATAGATAGCATGATTGATTGATTGATTCACAGATATTAGATCTAACTATGCAGGGAGTATGTTCTATGTTACATGTCACCTCTATGAAGAATGCAAAATATGCAACAAAAAACACAAAATTCAAAAAGCACACAGCTTATGTAGGATGTACCCACAATGCTGTCCAAGTGTTAGATTGACCTCACAGCAAAAATAAAACGGAGGTCAGCAGAAACTACGCTAAACCCCCAAAATCCGGACACTCCTCACCTTCTTTCTCAAAGGCGGCCGGCATAGCTTTACATTAGTGCCGTACATTAATATTGGTTCAGATAATTCTAACCCCCTTGCACAAGCAAAACAGAATTCACTGGCTGAGTGGTATGTGTTGTGGCAGGATGAACAACCCATAATACAGGCTGCGGGTATGAAGCCCCTCAAAGGGGTGTTTATTCTCTGAACAGGGGGGAAAAAACAGGACCGCAAGCCACAGGTAACATTGATAATAACCGACAAGGGGAACAGGACGCAGACTGATTAATAAAGGGCAGGACATCAAGGAGTAAACGTAAGGCAGGTGTGCTGGGCTAACAATGGGATTGGAACACAAGGTAAAGCTAAACAAGACTCAGGTGTGGGTGATTAAGCCCCGCCTGAGGGAAACACAGGGGAAAAGACACGCAGGGCGGAGCTGAGTGTGACAGTATGACTCCCATATACACTCCTATTAACTCGCAAATGAAGTCCAAATGAAAACCGTCACTAAGTGTCTAGAGGACATACAAAACTCTGTCTATATTAGGATCTATACATCATGATCTTATCCCTGTTTCATCTGTACAATCTGCATTCATTTTTTTTACTTATTTAATAGAAATGCCCCTTAACGGTTCTGCAGTCATTTCTCTGCCACAGTGATTAATCATCTTTAAAGGTTACGGAGTATAGAAAGCCTCATATTATTGGGCACGTAACCCCCTTCAGTTAATGGTTTAAGGAGTACAAAGCTCGCTTCTGGGGAAAGTCAAGAGGGCAGTAACAGGTTTCTGAAGCACGACGTTGTTCCAGGTCAGGGCCAGATGACTCATAAAAGCCTTATTATGACTTTCCCCCCCATTTGCATCCACTTGCCCAATATGCCCTTGTTTTGCTAAAGACATTTTATGAATGGACACCTGTCACTGAGCTGGGTGGTCTTCATGTGATATGACCCCAATTAAAACTTAGGCACCGAATAGTTTCGGGGAGGACCTGACCCCTGCAAGAACTTTCACCTCTTAACAGGCTGAAAAGGTCAGCAACCCACATCTTGCAGTAAAACGTACAATGGGCACGACACTATTAAAAATGGGATTATCATGAATAGGCTGTTTGTATGTAACAAGAACCGCTTCTATATATTAGGATATTCTGCTTAAGTAGATTATTAGTGGACCGCTTGTATTCTGTGTAAAACATGCTGCTATTTACTCTGGATTAAAACCTAAAATATAAGATACCTTATGAAGTTACTTTTAGTAATCAAGAAGTTGAAATCTTTGCTTTTGCCCTGCAAAAAAAAAAAAAAAAAAAAAAACACTTTCTATTGGACTGTGCAGGGTGAGGAATGTAAACAATGTGAGGAATGTAGACAAAGGTTACACAGTAAATGTTTTAATTCTACAGGTTTGCATTCTGCATTGAGGAATATGAGATATGAGCTGTTCTCCATCTGAACACAGTGGATGAGGGAGTGAGGTGTAAATAATATGACACAAAATGTTAATGCCTACAGAAGTTACCTTGGAAATGCATTTCAGTCTATGGGTATGTGATGCATCCCTGAACCTGTGACTGGATTCTGAGAAGGAAGCAAGACAGTAAATTCTTCCCATACTTTTAAACCAGAGAAGGTAAACAATCAGAGTGTCGCTGATCAGCTGAGAGGAAGATCGGTATGTAATCAGTCGGGCCCAGCTTCATTCTTTCTGTGGGACATGTGGCAGAAAATTGCACTGAAAGGTGAGATGGTGAGTAAAAATCTGAGCCCTGGAAGAGAGAGGGTGTTTTTTAGCTGCTCTTTGGGACCAAGGACTACCAATGGAGCATTGGCCACTGACTGGAAATCCAGGACAAAAATCAGACTCTTTCTAGGGCAGTGTTTCCCAACCCAGTCCTTGGGGACCCACAGACGGTCCATTTTTTTCACTCCATCTCAGCTCCCTGCCAGACAGTCCACATTTTTGCTCCCTCCTGGCAAAAACTTGGACTGTCTGTGGGTCCCCAAGAACCAGAATGAGAAACACTGTTGTAGGGTATTATTTGACAGAAATCAGCACTCCATTCCCTGTAGCAAAGAAGGCTCCTCCATTTTTTTATCTGTGATATTTTTTATTTAGTTAGTTATTGTATTTGTACTTAGGCGTAGCACCATCGGGGGCCCAAGGGACGCGGCATTTCGAAACACTGTGTATTTATACATGGATACATTGACACTAAAAAACTCTTGAGGCTTGAATCCATTGATCATGAACAGTCATTAACATCATATTTTTGTATCACTACGGAGCGGCTCTGAGGAGTCCTAGCCAATTAGCATGCCACAATATGCCAGTTAGCATGCCATGATCTATCTATCTATCTATCTATCTATCTATTCATCTGTCATCTGTCTTCTACAGCCTTTATGTTTTGTTCTTTCTTATTGAACAGGTGAATATGTAAATATTTTAATTATTTTTTTTTATTCTAATTCTTATTTAATGTACCCAGGAGTTAAGGTACAGTCAATGTTAAGATAAAGACGTATGATTAGCAATTTTAAATGAACGTCATTGCCCGGACCCCTGCCACAAGAGGGCAGCAGAGAGATTATTTACCTCCGGCCCCATGTGGTTGTCTCTTAGAAACGGGCCCAAACAAATGCTCCCGTTGCTGCGTTACGGTTCTTTTTACGCTGGGGAAAACGTGACAAATACTTTAAACTAGCAACAGAGCGCAGAAAGGTGGACATATTGCTGATCAATGGAGAACAAACGCATGTCTGGAGACGCACAGGAAGTTCCACAGCTTGAACTTCAAGCGGTCATTGGATTTAATGGTAATCTGTTGTGGGACCTGCTAGTTAGTACCGTCGAGACTAGTGATAACGCGGAATAATCTTAGGTATAGGTAGTACTACAGATCATCTTTAAACTCGCCCACAAAGTTAATTATAACATGTTTTCGGTAACTAGATGTCGTGTACATGTTATAAAAAAATACGGCTATATAACTTTTTGCTGCAAACATTTCTTTAAATTTCAGAAATGTGTGTTTACAACACCAACATACTGCATTCATGTTAACCAGAAACCTTTACCTTATTTTGATGCCATTAATTCCAGCACTCAAAAGATGGGATTGTGCTTTAATTGCAGACTTTTAGAAGTCACATTAGCGCTCTACAGCGGTGTAGCTTTGTGTCTTTGACGCATGACGCTAACCACTACCTTCTCTTTTGTAGGACATGTCTTTTCGGGTCTTCGAATGCACCCCGATCGGGAACATCTTATTTACCCCCTGGGCTCCACAGTAATTATTAAGAGTCTGACAAACGGCCAACAGGAGTTCCTGCATGGACACACCAATAATATCTCCTGTGTAGTAGTCTCCAAAAGTGGACGCTATATCGCATCCGGACAAGTCACATTCATGGGCTTTAGGGTACGTACTCACTAATTACATTGTAATCGATTGGAGAAACCAACACCTCTCAGGGGTGCGCTACTTTTTTTTAAATATGGGTGGGGGATTAGCTCAAATGGTAGAGCGCTCGCTTAGCATGCGAGAGGTAGCGGGATCGATGCCCGCATCCTCCAATATGTCGTTTTGTTCTGGGAACAGTTTACATTACGTGGTTTCATCTCACGTACTCTGCATAACGAAGTATGGAGTCAGACGAAGTGAAATATGCGTAACTTCTTCATTAAGATATATAGAGGAGCAAAAATTCATGATAACATGGTTGTATTACTGTGTTACCATTGTTTGCTGTGGTGTTATAGGATGACCTGAGCAACAACATGGCTAATTGCAAGGAGTTTTAACAGCAACAGCTGCTGCTATCATTCCATATAAATATGTTTTATTAATTCTCCTTCCGACAGGCGGATATCATAATTTGGGATTTTCCTCAAAGGGCAATTCATGCCCGGTTGCAGCTCCACAAGGTCAAAGTAGAGAGCCTTGCATTCTCCCCTAATGACAAGTATCTTGTATCTCTGGGGGGTCAGGATGATGGCAGGTAAGTTGCAGAGAGCAAGAGGTAGATAAAACCAAGACAGCAATAAACATTTAAGATTTAAAAATGGTGTAGTTTATCTGTGGTCCTGTCATGCGTGTGAATTGTGCCTGACTGTTTTGTTTCTTTCAGTATCGTTGTGTGGAACATCGAGAAGAGAGAAGCCATATGCGGCAGTCCAGCCTCAGCACAGAGCGCTGGTCACTGTCTGGCGGTTCAGTTCCCCAACAAGAGCGATGATATATTTGTGTCTGCTGGAAAGTAGGTCACTTATAGCAAGCTTTTGACGTTAATCAGTGTTGGTCATACTGTAAAATCCCATTCTGTCACAAAAAGTAAAAATAACAACAACAACAACAAAATATTTAAACAGATAATTATCACAAATGATTTGATACATATTTGTATTGTTTTACTTGTTTTGCCCTCACCATTGCTAGATACAAACAACACTGGCAGTTGTCTAACAATATATACAACATGATTAGATTTACATAGCCTACAAAGGTAATTAAATTTATTTAGGCCATAAATTTGTATTCCCTAATGTCCGTCCTTAAGTTGAATTAAATCACATTTGCTACTCTAGGTTCAGACTTTTTATAATGACATTTTTAACGTGACTTGCGATGGCTTGGGTATTAACCATGGTGGTAATGTTTTTCGGCAGTGGTACTCTCCGCGTCTGGGAGCTTGACCTTCCCAACAGGAAGATACGTCCCACGGAATGCCAGACAGGACAGCTGAAGAGGGTAGTGAAATGCGTGGAGGTGAGGCTACCCTCCCAAAGTCACGCAACTTGAACGTCTCACAAACGTGGCCCACATTTTTTGCATTTTTAAATTTGGGCTGTGCTGAGCTCATAAAGCAGACGACAGGCTCAGTTTGTGATGGGAAACTGTGAGGGGAACCAGATGCAGATTTGAATACAGTCCTTAGGAGAGCGTGGCTTTTATTGACATGTGTACCAGATTGCAGAAGACGATGATTTCTTCTACTGTGGTACGAGCAGCGGTGATGTTCTGAAAGTCAATCTCAAGACCAAGCTCCTCAACAGCTGCTGGCCAGTAAAGGAAAAATTTGGAAAGGTTGGTGAAGACCTAGGAGCTCTGCTCAGTAGTTACTCAGGCCAAGATGCTCATTTCAACAGACAATGTTCAAAGCAAGTCAAAAGATCAACTGTAAACTCTGGAAATGACTGGGTTTAAGTGGCCTGTATAGTCAATACCACCAAACTGGTACATCATTATAGTAATTAAAATCATATATGAGACAGTAAATAAAGCTGATATTTTCTGCACTTCTTTCTTTTGAGAATACAACTTTAAATGTTTTCCTGTTAAAGTTTACAAGACAATCATAGAGGAGTTTTTGACATTATTGTATAATAGTTATAATTAACATTAAGAATAAAAACATGGAATTTTGCCTGTGTTGATCTTGGCAAAAAAATAATGACTGCCTTTTTGTGGTTTTTATAGAGTAATAGTAATATTCCAATGCCATCTTGCTGTCCATGACGCTTTATATCACGTATCGCCGTCGACTGCTTCCCTTTGGTACTGACTGGTGTGGCGTGATGCGGTGGCTTGTCATTGGTGCAGGGAGTGAACACTCTGAGCACGCTGAAGACAGGCAACATCCTGGTGGGCTCAGGTGATGGCATGTGTACCCTGTGCTCAGGGTCTAACTTTAAAACCCTCAGGTGAGTTCACAGGTACACATTCAGCTCTGAGAACTTCTGCGCATCAACCCTTCATTGTCTTCTTCCATGTCTAAAAGGCCAGCAGCTGAATTTTAACGTGCCTGGGCCAAAGGAACCAGTTCTCTTGTGAAATGAACATCTTGCTCCAGTTCCTTCACTGCAGCGCCACCTGGTGGTGATTAGTTTACAGTTCAGCGTGGATATGAATCACACGTGCATTATGCTGTTGTCTCATAGGAAAGTGCAGCTGCAGGGAGGGGTCACTTCAGTCGCTCTCCGGGGTGAGGGCCACCAGTTCTTCGTAGGTACGGACACGGCGCAGATCTACCGCTGCAGCTACATGGACTTCAAAGAGGAGCTCATTGCTACAAGCCACAACAGTGCCATCAGAGGTGCTGTCTTCCCCTTGTGAGTGCCGCGCACACTTGTGTATCCATGCGTAGTGGTTTGCATTCACGCCACCAGGGGGCGCTACAAGCCAACTTTACTTGAACCACTTGGTTGACTCTTCGCGTGGTCCCTCTTAGGCTTGTTATGTCTGTCTGTCTCTCTCTCAGTGCCACGTCTGAGCTCTTTGCCACATGCTCTCAGGACGACATCAGGGTGTGGCACTCAGAGACGTCTAAGGAGCTGCTGCGCATCACAGTGCCCAACATGACCTGTAACGCCATGGACTTCATGAGGGATGGAAGGAGCATCATTAGCGGTGGGTGGGACGCACTGGGGACTGATGTGCCAGTGTGTGTCGCTGTGGGATGGAATAACACCTACCTCAAACTGAAGCCAGGGCGGCGGGTCATGTGGCTGAGTCCTCAGCGTATGGAGAACATCCCTTCTGGGTTGGACCTAGGGTCTTAGGCGTGGGAAGCTGAAATTGCATGTCTGCGGGAGGTCATCGGGAAGCAGCTGCGATCTGCTCAGGCGGTCTGCTGCGTTCAGACAGGGACGATCTGACCTTGCGTTGTGGCAGCGTGACTGTCAAGCACGCTTGCAAAGGGGTCACATGGGGTCGGATATGTGGAACATAAGTTCGTTAATTTGTGCTGAGTCATTTGTGGTAAAATCATTTAAATGTTAACACATTCAAGTCTTGTGTCCCTGCACTGCATAAGAAGTACGGAAATTAGATGGATATATTCAAGAACAGCTATAGTACATTTATGGTACATTGATGTTTTTGGTTTCTTCATCATCGCAAAATTTCTCGGATAAAGGATTTTGGAAATTTCTGAATTTCAGGAAACCACAATATGCCACATCAATCAAGACCTGAATCACACCTATTTAATTAAAAATAGTAATGTCTATAAAAATAACGTTCCCAAGACCACTGATTCAGAGAAGCCATTTATTGTGCGTAAGACACAATGTATAGATAAATGTCAAAATAACGGAGCTGTTTATGTTTAATCTGTTATTATTGTTTAGTTTTCCATTGTCTACGGTATGAATCAATAAAATATAATTTATGTGCTGCGTTTTGTTTTGCAGCTTGGAATGATGGGAAAATTCGTATTTTCACCCCTGAGAGCGGCACACTGAGTGGCACCATCCATAATGCCCACAGCATGAGCGTGACGGCTATCGCAGGCACCGGAGACTGCCAGAGGATAGTCAGCGGGGGAGGGGAGGGCCAGGTAACCCCGTTGGCAGGATAGCTAAGAAAAACACACTTACACAAGACAGAAGTCCATCCATAGCAGCTGTGCATCAATGAAATCTCATGTCTAACTGTACAAATGGTAAGAATAGAAAGGCATGTGAGTCACCGTGAATCAGCTTTGGCTGTCTGCAATTAAATGTCGGCATAAAAACACTGAGAGGTATCGACACACCTGCGTCCGTTTTTAATTTGGCGTCTAGGTGCGGGTCTGGCAGATCCTTCCGGGGTCACACCGGCTTGTGGAGACCATGAAGGAGCACAAGGCCACCATCACCTGCATCAGGGTCAAGAGCGATGACAAGGAATGTGTGACAGCCAGCTCGGACGGGGCCTGCATCGTCTGGGACCTGGTGTAAGTGAGGATGCCTGGGCTCCTCGCCTCCTCCCATCGCCACCCGCCTGGGCTCCTCGCCTCCTCCCATCACCGCCCGCCCGTCTCATCGCTTTCTCCTGCCTCTCTTGGCAGCCGCTTTGTGAGGTATCAGATGGTCCTGGCCAACACACTCTTCAGGGCTGTGTGCTACCACCCCGAGGAGTACCAGATCATCACCAGTGGGACCGACAGAAAGGTGGAACCGCCGTCACCGCCGGGCCAGAACCGGGCTTAGCCGTGAACCATAGAAGGGCAGCTTTTACATCACATGGCTTCTTTTGGATCGGAGTGGAGCCTGAATTCTATTCTGGCTGCTGTATCATCCTGTGACACGCTTCCTGCCAGCATTCTGAGTTCATCACCAGTCTGTAGCCCCATTTGGCTCCTTATTCATTTGCTCACCCTTTTGTATTAACTAATCTAAGGCTACTATGGATATAATTAGACTATTATGAGCAGAGGTGGATAGTTCAGGTCCAGAATGCAAAAAATCCAGACCGAGATTTTGTTTCAACCAACCAGTTCAATATAAGGAGTCACAGTCACAGAATACTCAGCGGGGTGATTGAAAGAAAATCTTGGTCTGGATTTTTACTTTCTGGACCTGAAATTCCCATCTATGATTATTAGTGAATTAGGATTTAACAGGTAAATTTCCCAGGGTGGTATGAAGATTTTAATTAGATGAAGGAATCCGTTTTGGATTATCGCTTTGTGTAGTGGATCTTCCGGACCGGCTATAAGAGTGACATCCTGGGGTTTCCTGAGCTGGGGCATTGGGCCTTCAGCTCATTCCCTTATAGTTTGGTCTCTGCCACTGTTATTACAGGTGTTAACTTTTGGGTAATGATCTATTTGCTACTTTAGTACCTGTTTTCAAATATATGTTGCGTCATTGTACTGCGTCATTCGATTTAGCTGGAGTGTACTGGCAACAAGGGAATGGGGAGACTAATATCAGAAATGTACTAAGGGTCCTTGTCCAAGGTTTGGCTGGAGATCAGATCCACTAAACTTAACTTTTTAATCTTCATTACAAAGGCTGTCTATGTAGCTGGCCTGGAGAGATACAAAAGTTTTGTTCATTCTCTGTGTTGTCCAGCAATCAAGTCTGAACAGGCTCTCCCTGGGTTCATTGAATAAGCTGGCAGCTAAGGAAACACAGCAGGTGGACAAAATGGGCACTGGAGGGCAGGATATCCTACAGTATAATGCAAAAGTGTCTCACAGACTCACGAGGGGAGATTATGGTGCTGTCTAGGGTTACAAACTGCAGCAGATAAGTGAGATACATTTAAAGAGATTAATCTTCAGATGACGAGAGCCCATTTGGGCAGTGAATCCTGAGAAAAAGCCGTCTATCTGCAGCTATGACTCTGACCACGCAGTCAGACATGACATTTACACCTCTCCCAGAATCTGAGAAAGAGTTTTTCAGATTTACCAAAGTGTAAATCTGGTACCCAGAGTCAAAAATAGAGTAGTTGCCTCAGTAACAAGTAATGCAAAACCTCAATATGGAAATTAAAGCAACAGCACACGTGTTTCAGGTCCTAGATCAGGGATGAATTTTTAGGGAAAGGTGTCGCTTTGGCTGATGGCCTATAGTCCTTTAGCATGCCATTGTCACCCATTGCAGCATATTACTCAGGTATTTAGCAAATAATTTGCTTTAAGAAGCCAGGCTGCAATACAAGCCTCGGTAATGTGAAACACATGGTAACGAATTGTAGTAGATTCCGCCAGGGGTTACAAAGGTGTTTTTAATTGCAGTTTAACTTCAGCGTATCTTTTAGCTTATTGCTCTGTTCTATAAATTTTCTACGCACGCTATGCATTTTCAGCGATTGATTGGAGGTTGGCCTTACAAGACCCTCACTGGCTTTTGGTGTGGCTGTCCCCAGAATACGAAATACAAGGAGCTAAAGGAGCAGATATCAAAGGGGCCTCGCGTTGTCAACATGAAGTTAATAGGATTTTCCTTAAGGAGAGACATTCGAAGAAACGAGTGCAGATTGAAAAGACTAAACCTCCCAGGACTGGCCCCTGACAGACATCCTGCTAAGAGACCTACATGTAAAGGAATAAGGCGAAGTGAAAGAGGTCCATTTGAGAGTTGCCAAGGCCCCTGAGGCTTGATGGGAGAGCTGAGCAGTTAACTAGGTCCACAGTGCCAGAGCGCTCTAAGATATATAAGATCAAGGGGACAGGTGGCGAAGAGTGTGAGAGGCTGGGAGCTTCTGCGGCGTCGCCAAGATGAAAGCTGGGATGTCGGTGGTCCTGCGGGCAGCTGTCTGATAAGAACTCTGGGAGACCTGAGCAGCGGGCAGCAAGCGCCAAGGTTTTCAACCAGGAAATGTAGTAAGGAGGCAGGCAGGTAGCTAGAAGGGGCAAAACAGGGGTAATACCTGGCCAATCTGAATGCAGATGGGAATGGCTCAAGTGGAGAGAGATTAATTAGGCAGTGAGGAAGTGGTCAGCACAGGGGGACTGGTGAAGACGACCACTAGAGGGCGTCGGGAGGTTTGGTATTTAAACAAGGTGTGGCGGGGGCAAATGCAGGAGGAGGAGGGTGTCGGGGGGGGGGGGGGGGGGGGCAGTGGGGGGGGAGGGGATGGAGGGGGGGGGGGGGGGGGGGTTCGTGAATCGCATCTCCTGAATAATAGATAGGTCTCCTGTTTAATTTGTTGAGCGCACAGGATGCCGTCTTTCTCGGGCAGAGATGTAATTTAGCTTGTCAGTGGTTTGTTTGGGCGGCGGGTGTTTTCATGCTCCTATGAACTGTGCGGGAGCAAAAAAAAAAAACATTTTGTGATTGTTTATCTGTTTTATTGTATTTTTGTGATGAGAACAAATAAACCCACAGAATGTTGTGTAGGCAAATATAAATTCTGGACCAGGCACTTTTCTGGCTGTACAGAGTAAATATAAGCTTAAGTCTGTGATGAGCTGGGATGTTGTCAGTCACTGGCTAATATAACCAAAGGGAATTCAGTAAGGAAACCAGTGGGAAGTGGTGTGTGTCAGTGTATATCACGATCCTGTCCCACTTCTGGCTGTGAGTGCCCTTGCTGAGGTCCTTTCCCAATACTGGCTATAAGTGCCCTTGCTGAGGTCCTGTCTTACTTCTGGCTGTAAGTGCCCTTGCTGAGGTCCTGTCCCAATACTGCCTCTTGGTGCCCTTGCCGAGATCCTGTCTCATTACTGGCTGTAAGTGCCCTTGCTGAGGTCCTGTTCTAATACTGGCTATTAGGGCCTCACTGAGGTCCTGTCTCCCTACTGGGTATAAGTACCCTTGCTGAAGCCCTATCCTCTTTGCTCTACAGGTGTGATGAATGTCGCCTCTGTTATCACTTTGGATGTCTGGACCCACCTCTGAAAAAGTCACCCAAGCAGACAGGGTATGGGTGGATCTGCCAGGAGTGCGACACGTCATCATCTAAGGTGAGTGCTGGCCAGTGTTTAGGGTGGATGTGAGGACCAAAGGAGTCTCCCCTCACATGGTCTAGAGCAGTGTTTCCCAACTCAGTCCTCGAGGAACACCGGACAGTCCACGTTTTTGCTTCCTCCCAACCAAACTGGAACACCGAATACCTGGTTCAGGTATGCTGGGAGCTGAGAGGTAGCAAAAGCATGTACTGTCCAGTTTTCCCCCGAGGACTGGGTTGGGAAACACTGGTCTAGAGCTTCTGAAGTTATACAAAGTAAAATGCTTGAGGAATGGTCTTAACGTAGGGGCTTAGTACAAGGCTTAACATTCACGCTGCAAAAGGAGCAAGGGCTGTCCCTAAACAAGGCCACTTCCCTCAAACTTTAAACCAGTTTTTTTCAAGTATGTGAAGGGTACAGTGGGGAGCTGTTGGTATGAGACCAAAATTTGTACCCATAAGACCATGTCGTACAGGGCAAACTTTTTTCTTCACTTTTCTCCCTGACTGCCATTAAATCCCAGAGGTTTGTTAGGTGGACTTTGTATTAGGTTGTTATATACCAGCTCGAACATTTCAGTGGGTTTACGAATCTATGCTGGTTTTTTTTATATATATATTTTTTTTTCTGGCGGTTCAGCCCACTTAACGTCAATTTCTGCAAATCTGCCGTGTTTTCGGGAAACGACTGAGGTGGGTTCTGTGGGTTTGGCTGAAGGTGAGGCCTGCTGTGAGTATGGGTGGGGCTGAGGGTGAGTCTCACTAAATGAGGTAGGGGCTGTGGGTGGAGCTGTGGGTGAGTCTCACTAAATGAGGTAGGGGCTGTGGGTGGCGCTGAAGGTGAGTCGCACTAAATGAGGGAGGGGCTGTGGATAAGGCTGAGGGTGAGTATAACTAAATGAAAGAGTGGCTGCGGGTGAGGCTGATGGTGAGTCTCACTAAATGAGGTAGGGGCTGTGGGTGGAGCTGTGAGTGAGTCGCACTAAATGAGGAGGGGCTGTGGGTAAGGCTGAGGGTGAGTCTAAATAAATGAGGGAGGGGCTGTAGGTGGGGCTGAGGGTGAGTTGCACTAAATGAGGGAGGAGCTGTGGGTGGAGCTGAGGGTTAGTCAATAATGAGAGGGGCTATGGGCGGGGCTGATGGTGAGTCTAAGTAAATGAAGGAGGGGCTATGGGTGGGGCTGATGATGAGTCGCACTAAATGAGGAGGGGCTGTGGGTGGAGCTGAGGGTGAGTCGCTCTAAATGAGGGAGGGGCTGGGGGGTTGGGCTGAGGGTGAGGCTGTGGATAAGACATGCTTTGAATGTAGACAGGGCTGAGGGTGACTGTTACCATGAGGCCACACAGCTTTTCTCTGTGATGCACCACCTCAGTGTCCAGCCACCTCCTAATCACATTAGGTCATTTTTAACGCCACCATGGTTCATATCCAGAGGGTGTTGAGAAACCTTTCATAGCAGAGATGTTAGTCAGAAAATTTCAACCAGAACATTGGAGGGCGTTCCTGGGAAGAGACCATGGAAGCACGCCTGTATTTTTCAGTACTGTGTATTATAACGCCGAACTGCTTAGAAACTTTTGATGCAGCATTGTCTGGGTTTTGGTGGGGGAGGAGGGCAGCATGTAAATAAAAATTCCTTACAGCCAAGGTCTCACATCAGAGATTTCTTGTGTCTTTGCGGGATGTAGCATTCTGCAGTAATGAGCAGCAGCGCTGGCCGGCCGCGCCACACATTTCCGGATGGCGGGGGGGTGTGTGTTTAAAGCGCCGTGACCACTCTCCCTGCCGCTCCTCGTTTCCTCTCAAATGGGGCCATAAAGAGCCCCGCGGGGGCTCCGCCGCCTCTTCCCTGCCCCGTTATTAGGAGTAAGCGGTTCTGAGCGGGAGCCCCGGGCATTAAGGAGGAGAGGTAGATGAGGTCTCGCCGCTTGGGGACATCCCCGTAAACCTACGGGTTTTTGGGGGGATGGGGGGGAGCCTCTCCGAGGTCCCTGGTGATTATCATGCCTGCACACCCACGCCTGTCTGATTCTGGGATCTTTGCCTCCCGGAAATGGCGTCTGCTGCCCGCCAGCCGCTCTCCTGTGCTCCTGGAGACGGTGTGTCATCATCCTGGAGTTTCTGTCCAGCTGCTGGGCTGCACTTCCGCTTTGTTTTTTTACTTTTAAAGTAAATGACTCTGTGTGCTCAGGTACAATGAGTCGCTCTGCAAATAAACCTTGTATTTAAAAATCACTTTGCAGAAGGCGGATGAAAATGCCTCTCCCCGCATGTCATTTAACCTGGGGAGGTCAGGCACCTTCGCTAAGTGATCATTTCGAAATGGCAACTGGAAATGTTAGGAGCGTGACGTGACATACTCTCAGTTTTCCACGTTCTCTCTCTCTTTCTTCTGTTGGTATTTTGAGTTTCTTCATCTCCTGTTGTGAGAGGTGAGCGTTTATGAGCTCTAGTAGCAGCTTCAAATGTGCGGTCCGTCTCAGAACACTTCTGTGTTCTCATGGGATATGTCAAAATTGAAAAAAAGCCATTGGCGGCCAGTGGCCCAGCGTCCGTCTGTGTGGCGCCGGCAGGAGACTTTAGAGGCCCAGCGGTTCCGAATGTGAGTCGCGGTGTGGCGGGAGAAAGGTGTAGGAAGCCAATGTGTTATACTTTATTCGGCACTGACGGGGGGGATGAATGAAGCCCAAAGTGTTGGTACACAGGCACCTGTAATTTCACACGCGCCTTCCCTCCACGCCGCCGCCTTTTAATCAAGGCGCGCCAAAGCATGACCAAGTCGTCCCGCCGGCTTGTGACTCGATAGTCTTTGTTGGACGAGGCAGCAAAGGTGGTAAATTTTGGCGGGGGAGGGGCTGGGTGCTCTCCCCTCCAGTCTCAAAAATGCCCGAGTTGACCAGTGAGCCAGTCGTGTACCCACCCCCTCCCCCCATGCGTGTTTGCGTGTGTTTCTTTTTTCCACATTTATTCATTACCGCTTCTAAAGGTCACTGCAAATGGGCTTCCGCCTCTGAGGCCACGATTATTAAAATGTTGAATTTCTCCACCGCTGTTTTGTTTTATATTATTAGATACTCCGCCCGTGTCTCCCTCCCCACCCCCCATGCCAAGCGCGGCTGTGTCGGTGGCCACCCTACCGTATCTGCGAGAACTTTCCCAGAAGCCCCTTCTTTGCCGGGATTCTGCTTTTCCCCCAGTCCCCCAGAGGGCCACGCTGGACTGATTCTGGCCCCGATATATCACCGGGCATTTAATTTGGGGATTCTGTTACTTAACTGCGCGACTGAGCAAGGCCTGTCTGAAGCCCCGCTTCCTCTCTGGTCCCTCCAGTGGTTAGTCGCTGCAGCAGATATGTTGTTAAATTGTGGAGAGGTGAAGATGGAGTTTTGTCAGGTACCTACTACAGTAGAGCCATTGAGGGTAATGGTACAGATGGTAAAGATGATCACATGGTATTTATCAGCTTTCCCCCCGTTTCCGAGCTTGTGCCTTAACTTGTCGGCAGTGAATTGTTTACCTTTTACCAGGCAGTACTGAAACTGGGTCTAGTTTGGGTTTTGCGTCAGAGTTGGGCTTCTCCGGGGACTTGAATCTAGCAGGTCCGTGACCTTAACCACTCGACTCCACCATCTGCGCCTCATGGTCGCGCGGCTAAATAAGCCTTCTTGGAAATTCACTGATCGTTGAAACGCAGAATTGGTGGGGAAAGATCTAAATTGGGCGGAGGGGGAGGAGACATGTCATCACTGAGTCACATGACTTGCAGCTCGTGCTCCAATAGGGAGCCTGCACAAGAGTTACAAATTGACGTACATTATTCTTACGTTAGCATTAGTAAGCCGGCGAGTGTTTGAGTATGTGTCTGTTTGCCCACTGCTTGTTTTTTGTTTAGCTAGCAGGGCAGTGATTACCATGCATGTTGATGTTGTGCCATTTTACGGGATGGCTGCCTTTGCAAGCTTCGTCATCAATCACCGTGGCTCTGCCGCGTGACCTGCAAAATAGCCTAATTAAGATGGCCTAATTAACTTAATTAAGCTTCACAGTCTGTTGGGTTTACTGTAGAAAAGGAATTGAAAACAAATAAGAGATCATTACTCTTTGGTTTAATCACATATACAATGCAATGGATGAAAAACGTAAAGTAAAAAAATTAAGGGAATTGTGAAAATATGTGTACAGTTTTATATGTAGTGATACATTATGTATGAAGGGTTCTTTGAGACTTATCCCTTATACAGAACTTTTTGCATAAAGTTTAGGAACATGTTAAACCGGAATACAGAGTCCAGGTGCATACATTTCTGGGGATGTGTGTTTTTATGAGGATAGGTTGCTATGTCAGTGCAGTTCTGCTTTTATCAGTCCCCGAAATCCTGCAGCACAATCATAAAGATGGAAAAATAGGCCAGGATTTGCCCCAACCCCTGGTTACATAAGGCCTGCTACACTATAGACAAGTCCTGTATATAACAAAATAACACATTATAATAGCTTTTGCAGATCAAGTGAGCCCTAATTAATTTGGCAGTAATGCATAAGTAGAATGAGTCACAACAGAGATATAATTATGATATAGAAAAATAACCTCTAGGAGAAAGGGAACACGAGGAGAGCGGCTTTACTCCGCAGTCTGTAGCGGAAGATTAGCTGAAGGCTATATATCACTGGCTACTGGCAGGGAGCGGAGCTGTGCTTGTTGGCCGTGGCCTCGCCGGCGTCGCATGACGGAGGGGAAATCAATGAGCAGGAGTCACCTCCATCACTTAAATCGGCGGGTGCAGACACATCTCCCACCTTGGGGCCAATTTGAGGGGTGCGCGGATGGTGCGGCATGATCTGCTTCCCTGTCCGCGCCGCCACGTTAGCTGCCAGGACGCACTTACGGTTCCAGCTTGGTTGGACCTAAAGTGTCGGTTGGACCTAAAGTGTTAAGGCCTGCTCACGTTGGCTATTGGGTACCCTCAGGAGACCCCCATCTGTGCCGTTAACATGCCCTACCCCTTGGATGTGTCCCCTGCTTGCCTCTCCAGTTCGGTTGGACTGTAGGATGGATGCTGACCATGTAGAAGCTCATCGTGTTGATGCTCAGGTTCTTTGCAGTAATGAGGGGATATAATGACTTCTTTTGGCTATACTTTATTATCCAGGGTTACAGTCCTCACTCTAACTCTGTGGTCTTGTTATTTTCAGCCCCAGTCAGATGTCATTAGGCCACTGACAGCATGATTTCATTTAATTTGAATCCCGTTATCAGTGAGTTTCCAGTGAGGACCCCCATACACAAGAGGGTCTCATCACATCCCGGAGCGAACCCCCGTGTTATTTTATAAAATCCTGCCCTCTAGCCAAAAGGGAATGTTATATTTTTATTGCTGAGACGTTACGCTGCCCAGGACATGCTGCAGGAGACATCTGGCAGAACAGCTTGAGTTTGGTCCATTAGCTGGAAAAACAAGTCGAGCCGGGCTTGTCTTGGGTTTTCCAATGTGGCCGTGTAGACAGTACTTCCGACGCTGCCACTCGCCCAAGGCGAGGCGGTAGACGGTGTCCTGAAGTCGGGATTATTTATGGAGAGGTGGAGTTTGTGCCAAGTGCCGGTATGACACGTCTGACTGCTTCCCAGATGATTCTTGACCTTGGGGCCACTGAGCAGTTGTAACAGCACAGACAAGGACCTTTGTCTCGTCGGTATGGTTCCTGACACATTCCCGTCCTGCCTTGCTCGTCCCCACTCCCCACTGACTCGTGCCTGAGTAGAGTTCTCTTTCGGTCCTTGGTTGCCTCGCTTGCTAACTGGACTTTTTTTTTGTTACACGCATGACTAGAAATGTTTGAAAACCAAGACTGACAGGCGCCGAAAAGTCTGTGCAAACTCTGCCTGCATCTTCCACACCTCAGTTACTTTCGGTTTTCGCCCCACGTCCGGCATTGCATCAGACAGTAGGAAATGCTAGTTTCATGGCATGAGGAAGGCCTCGTCTCAGTGGATAGACCCTATTGAACCAATGTACTTGCAGGACAGCATCTCTCATTGATGCCATTTATCATACTAATGAGAGACGGGATTGGGTCCTTTTCTGACTGCAGAGTCGTCACATCTAACCGGTCACTTGTTTCCCCGAGACTCAGTCACTCCCAGAGGTATTCAGTGTGTCCGGCCAGAATATGAGTTAATTTGACATAGTGCTGGAAAGGCTGTGATAAGGCTATGGTGATTGAGTATTGAGGCTCTGACTGTCTGCTGCTATGATACCCAGAATGCATTGGGCGTCATTCACCACTGATGGGCTGTCAAGAATAAAAACATACATAACGCCAGCGTGCACTTCCTTCTTGCCACCTTTAATCGCACAGTGCTGTGAGTGATAGGCGCTCGTTAGTGATGCCTTAAGCCAGTGTCCTAGGAGGTCGAAACACGCACTCCTTACAGAGGTATCGCCAACATAACGTGACTGTCACACTTCACAGTGTGTCTTTTTTAAACTGTTAAAAGAATAGTTTTCTGATTGAGGTTACAGAGTTAAATCCTGCTGAGCTCGACCAGGTTTTATTCCGTCATCCATAAAAGCGACATAGTGAGAGATACAGTGCAGCTCCACTGGGCATGTGAATCTGCTCTTATCAAACGCAGGACTAAAAACCGGACTGGGGCATTTTACGGCTGGCTTAATTAAGCGTCTCCCGGTAGTCCTCCCAGTATCTGTCACAGGCCGCTAAAACGGAAAAGCCGGATTAACGGGCGCCTTCAGTAATAAATGGAATCCGGGCCATGAAAATGCCGGGTCATGAGGCAGAAGCGTGCTCCCCGGGGGGCGGTTTGGATCCTTCCAGGGGCAGCGACGTCGGCGGCGGTCGCTCAGGTGCCGAAACTGACCGAGTGTCATGCTTTCCGGGGCAATTAATGAGTCAAGATCTTACGGTCGGATTTTTTTTTTAGTTTTTTAAATAATCAATAATGATTGAAGCTTTTTGCACACAACGTATGCACACACGTCAATGCGGAAGGATCTCTGCTTCAGTCTGCTGTGACACCCCCGCCACCCCAGCCCGCCCACCATCCAGCCGGTGTCCCTTATCTGTTTTGACTGCAAAGGGGTGTGGTTTGAATGTGAACATCTTCAGCATGTGTAGGAGGGGGACTGTGGATTATCGGTTAGGGGGGCTTTACACGGCCCGGCTCATTCGCTTGTGTGTCTAGTCGCCGGTAATGCCGTCGCTATTGTTTGACTTTCCGGGGGGCCACTAAGCAACACAAACACCACAGCACTCGTTAATGAAGGCAAAATAATAAACCGCTTTCCCGTCCTGCATAAAAGGCTCTTTTATATACGCTGTAGACGGAGACACAAGCAAATACAATAAAACCAGAAAATATGATAAGAAAATAAGTCATACTAATTAGCGGCTAATTCTTTGAAGACTGTGCTGGCTTGATAAAGAATGCGGAAGCTTATTAACAATAAAAGCACCATTCCAAATTTTAATTGTTTGTAGTTTCATTTTAATCCCACTTTACAGAGTTGACTGTGTGGAAACTGACTGAGTGGGGGGGGGGCTTGTTGTAGTTGTTTTTTGGAGGGATTGAATTGCCAGAAGCAGCAGGGTCTCGGCCTAAAACACATTACTGCTCAACAGGCTTCTGTTGCCACCTAGGGTTCAGTTCCTGATCTTGTTCTGCAGCATCGCATGGGTGTAGCAGCAAGCAGAGGAGCCTCCATGCCCTTAGAAATCTAAGTGCAATCAGAATGAAAATGCGGCGTTTCATTAGCATACGAGCACGCGCCATCGCCGGGGGAAACGCCGCGTAGACGTCGCATCGCGAGAACCTCATCCTCCCGAGAGGAAAGCGATGGAGATATCCCACAAAGGGGAGGCCTGTCAGCTCCTCCGCGTCTCTCCGGAGGTGGGTGCGAGCTGGGCTGTGGGAGCTGGATGGGCGGGGGGGTGGGATCCTGGAATACTTCATAAAGGAAATGTCAGTCTGACAGAGCCTGTCAGAGGAACAGCGATCTGAGAATCTGTGCTGTTCCCCTTCCATGGGGGAGGGAGAAGAGAAGGGGAAGTAAACTCTTTGAGGGATGGCATCGGCAGTCCTGCTGCCCGCGGTGATCCCCAACCTTCTAAGTTTGTTGGGAATGCCCGTTCCCCAACCAGAAGGGGGCTTATCTCCCTATTTTTTTTTTTTTTTGCTTGGAGTGAAGTAAACTTCATTTCATGCCAGAGTGCTGTTATAATCTCAGTTCCACAGAATTCACTGTACTGTATATCCACATGCTGTTTTTCTGGTTATGGTCTGGACCTTTATTAACTAGCATCTAACCTCAGTTACCTCAGTGACGAGCCAAACCCTGCAATACCCCGGTTCCTTTTTGCATACATTATATTGCTTGTGTGTCAAGCTGATGCCATCTTTAAAAAAAAAAAACAAAAGCAGTACTTATCATTTTTCCATTTTCATGAAAGATCCATTTTCTCCACAAGAGATTTAAAATATGTGTGTTGGGCATCGTGGTGATTAGCGCTGTCTCCGCACACCTCCGGGGTTGGGTTTGAGTGCTGCCCCCCCCCCCCTTCCCCATGCACAGCCGCTTACCACTGAGTGCCCCAGGCTGTCTGCAGTCCAGAAATGTGTCCCAGTGTTTGTCAGCTTGTTCGGTCAATTTCAAATGAGAGAGCAGTTTTCACAGTTTAAGCTCATGCCTCTGTCAATACTTATTGGCTGCTTCCAACCAGACACATCCCCCTCCGTAACGTTCGGTTTCTCGCCTGACCCTAATTCCTGCACTGATACAGAAATATGTAAGTTCTTTACTTTTCTAGTGGGAGAGAAAATAAGTAAATAAGTCTGTATAAAAGATGCAGGGATGTGTCACAACACCCCCACGTAAAGCGCCTTTGGGTGACTGCCGTGTAAGGCGCTATATAAAAATAAATTGAATTAAACCAAATGAACAATGATCACAGTGCTAGTTGATCCACTTAAAACTAGAATATTAGCTCTGTTTTGGCTGTCCAGTGAGCAGAAGCTGCTAGAATTTAATATGCAGATGACCTATGCAGTTAATGCAAGCAGTGCGGCGGCATCTGATCATTTACAGCACACAGGCAGGGTCAGGATTGTGATTGCGGCTAAGCATTAGAACAGCTTAGACACCTGATCAAAGTGATTTTAAATGTGGTTTGATTGCTGATGCCTTGTGTGGCAATTTTGGCATCTCAAACAGTCACCATGCCAGGATTTTCACGTACTGCAGTGTCTAGTTTACAGAGCATGGTGCGATTAAAATGCATCCAGCGAGAAGCAGCTGTGTGGGCACCTTATTAATGAGAGAGGTCAGTGGAGAATGGCCAGACTCGTTAAAGCGAACAGGAAGGCCACAAGTGGAAAAATAATAGCTCAATGCAATAGTGGCAGGCAGAATGGGCTTTCTGAATGCACAACCTCTCAAGCCTTGAATTGGTTTTGGAGACAAAAGGCAAACGTACCTGGTTTTGTGTTAGAGGAGCACCGTAAACGGTCAGTGCTGAAAGTATGTACCTCTGTATTCTTCATGATTTTTTATTTTTTTTTTTTTTACCTGTAGCACAATGTCAAATTTTATATTAAAATGAAATATTGAAGGTTCGACGGTGTTCCAGGTCAGAGGGTGTCCTTTCATGTAAACTTTGATCCATGACTCTGCTGGTGGGAAGATCTTCAGCTGTAGGCATCCCTCAAATCCGGAAGAAGTTTGCAAGAAGAGGCTGAATGTTTTAAAAGATAAATATGACATGGGTTTTTTAACATTTGAAATGCATCTTTAAGCCCAACTTTCTTGAACAGTAGTTTTATTAAACCCCACCCCCCCAGTCTGACAGTGCAATGAATGAATCTTTGGTTCTAATGGAAAGCAATCTTACTGGTGGGATTGGCACTTTCCAGAAGGTGGAATAGCTGGCACATGAAAACAGATGAAGATTAGATTTTTTTTTCTCCTGTAGATATGAATTTCTTTAAGTGTTTGCTTTTGCGGTGAGTTGGATGCACGGCCCCCCCATCCCCCGCCCACCGGGCACAGTGAGCGATGGCATGAGGGTGCCGGCCCGGGTGCCTGGCGGCCTGTGGTGTCACCCCCTCTCCGGGGGCGGCCCGGTAAATCAGGGGAGAGAGAAAAAGGCATCCTTCTCTAGCTTTATGAGCTTGTTAGCATGCGCTGGCCCGGCCCTCTCTCTTGTTTCCCATTTAAGAGCTGACTGGGCCTCGGATAACGTATGGGGCCACAAGTAATTGGAAAATTGGCAGGCTTGTCAGAAAGATTTGGTGGATGGCACGGGCAATGCAGCGGCTGGGTTCATGGAGTGTCGCGCGCCCCCCCCCCCCCCCCCCCCCCAAAAAAATCTTTTTCGTGTTTCTGCCGCTGCAGGGAAGCATCCCTGGTGCAAGGAAACAGGG
>JAODKM010000088.1:8009839-8020232 GCA_026780845.1 Petrocephalus sullivani
GAGGAAGGAAGGGGGGGGGGGGGAAGGGGGGGAGAGGAGGGGGGGGGGGGGGAGGGGGGGGGGGGGGGGGGGGGGGAGGGGGGGGGGGGGGGTTGCAGTAGGAGAGAAAACCAAGATCGGTGAGGGGGCTTATGAGGGTTTGAAAGAAGCTCTTCAGATCTCCAGGGAGAATAAACAAGGAGGGTGCCAAGCGATATTTATCTAGGTCAGGTGTCCTCCATGGTGTGCCCAGCTCATCAGCCGAGCCCAGATGCCCGTGTCTGATGTGCGGACGGGCGCAGCTAGGCTAGCGGACAGAATCAAACGGATGTCTCCAGACCGCTAGGGCGTGTGACAAACGGCAAGCTGAGAGCCGGCTGCTGATTGGCTGGCACCGGCCGGCCGGATGCTGGGCCAACCCCGGGGAGGGAGCTGCTAAGAGGCTCTGGCTCGCTGCCGTGCCGCGGTCACGGCCGTGCCAGCCAGGTGGAGGCGTGCCAGGCGTGCCATCTGCTAGCTGGGGGCGTGGCCACACTGTCTGCCGAAGGACAAACACTGTCCATAATTAAATTCATCGACGGGATCTAAGCGTCTCCGTGTCGCAGCCTAGTGAAGATGTTAACATCAGGGATACTGCTCTTGGCTCCAGTCATGGTCAGGACCTCTGGACAGACATTTGGAGAAATTCATTGACCAGCTTGCGTTGCCTCGCCAGAGCTGAGCGTGTATGATTGTGCTGGTGCTCAAACCATATTGACTTTGGTTTCAACTAGAGGCCAAGTAAGATAATGCTGCTTTTGCACAGTGGCCTGTATAGACCTCATAGCCTAGATTCGACTGTAACTTACCAGGTTAGGGATGTACAGCTCTGGAGAAAATGAAGAGACTACAGCAAAATTTTTAGTTTCGCTCATTTCTCAATTTATGGGTGTGCGTCTGGAAATATATATATATTTTGCAAACTGCAGCCTGGTTCTTCTCTGCTTCTCATTAATGAAGGCCTTCTTCAGTCCTGCTTCTAGGAGCCTGATACTAACTGTCCTAGCTGTGCACCTCACACCACTTAATGTTTCCTGTTCCTTTTGAAGGTCGCGTAATGTCGTCCTTGCATGTCATACCTTGCGTTTACTTTTTGGCAAGATCCATTAATCAAGGGGAGGATTATTTTTACACCAGGACTATATAAGTGGATTACTGTGGGAAAATAAGTTGCTAAGTGAAGGAACGGGATAAACAGAACAGAGTGTATTTAGACGCTTCAGGGTTCATCTCCAGCGGAACATGGATACAGAATCATAAGTGTAATGCAGGGCAGTGCCACTGGCCCTAACAGCAGCGCAACACGAATACAGAATCATAAGTGTAATGCAGCAAGTTACTGCTCCCAGGGCGCTGGATTAGCTGCCCACTGCTCTGTCATACATGGGTTAGATGCAGATGATACTGTACATTACGTTGTTGTGCAGTGGCGCATCAACAGTGACACTTTCACTGGATTTTTATTAATCTTCGTTCCCCTTAAATGAATCATTGAGGGAGGTCTTGGCAATTTATTAACTTGACAGTTTTTTTTAAATCATCTGACTCCAAGTACGTGTCTTAACTGTGGCCACAGTGTCGTTATATGAACACTGAAGCAGTATCCATCCATCTAGCCATCCATTTTCTGACCAATAACCAGGTCAGGGTCATGTGGTGCCCTGCAGCCAATCACATGCGGCCAGACTGGGTACAACCTAGACAGGACGCCAGTTCCTCTAGAGTTAGTGTTTCTCCTGTTGATATTCCCCTAAAATATTTAGCTTACTCATTATGGTTTATTCACCAAAGGTCTACGACTACATTTGTCACATAGATACATAATTTAGAATATAGATGAATGGATAGATTGGCTTGTCACTTCATCTATTGTGTAAAAATAAACCAGTACAGTGTTTAATAATCTTAATGTAACCCTTGGGCCATAACAAGCTACAGAATTTCCAATCTGCCCGTTCTTTGTCATATTTCTATATGGCCAGGAGGGTTCTTAGAAGTCATGCCATCACCTTTCAAGGAATAGAGAAAAGTAGCAACTGATTCAAACAAACACACACACAACACAATACAAACTCCACATTCATCAGCAAGCCTGGCTCAAACTGACCAGGAAGACCTGAATGGACAGTAATAAATCATAGATACATTGTGTTTTTTTACTCATGGAAATTATATTGATATTGTGGAGAGTGACGTTACCCCGGGCTATAAATAGCTGAAGTTACAGTCGCTTTTGAAAGCCGCAGAGGCAGACGTTGCACGTCCCCACAGACGATTAGTCTGCTTTCAGACGAACAGGTTTTTAGTCGCCATGAATTACAAAGTGATTAGCACATTTCTAATGGTCCACGTTTCGCGTTACAGTGTGAGCATGCAGACGGGCCATTCTGACTTACAAATGTAGATATGTATCGATAGCAACGCATAGGGAGAAACTGGTGATACTAGTTACCAAGGAACTTGGTATGATAGCCATTTGGCAAAAACTTTTCATTTCCTTAATCAGGGGTATTGATGAAGGTTATGTTAATGACAATAAAAATGGGCCCCAGTTCTGCACGTCCTTCACAAACGTTATTGGCAAAGATCTAAAACATTTAAAAGTGATTTAGGATTGTCCTGTCTTTCTGGAGTAGATCACCTACTGGGAGGTGTATGATGGGTCTGCCATCCGGGAGCTGGAGGGGTCCCTCTCGGGCTCCCTAAACGGCATGCATATCTCACCCGAGGGGAAACATTTCGTCACAGGTAGGCTTGCAGCTTTGCTGTGTGCACAGCCAGATCATGCTTGTAACATTCATTTCACATTACCGTGAACATGGATCCATACCCCCCAGTTAGCGCTGATACATTTATTAACTTGAAGATTCAGCAGCACAGCTCTGATTTTTAAGCAATGAGAAAAATGGATAAGGTCTTTTACCTATTGTCTTTAAAAGCATTAAATAAATCATTTTTTCAGATGGAAGCATAATTTAAAATGTATCATCATGTATCATCATTCTAAGTTTTCTGAAAGTAAACACAGTTTATCCCATCAAAACTTATTTAGATTCAAAGTCATTATAATGGCTAAATAAAATGAGCAAACAAGCAGAAAGTGACCTTGTTACTGGCACGATGTGTGTGTGTGTGTGTGTGTGTGTGTGGGGGGGTGTCTTCGCAGGGGGTGATGAGAAGCTGGTTAAAGTGTGGGGGTACACTGAGGGAGAAGTGACACACGTCGGCATCGGGCACAGCGGCAGTATCACCAGCGTTAGCATCTGCCCCAACAGCAAGTACATCATCAGCACCAGTGCAGATGGAGCCGTGCTCAGGTGGAAGTACCCCCATGCTTCCTGAATGCCCCCCCACCGCTGTCCCAGCATCCTCTCCGGCGGGGATGTTACACTAACTCCCCGCTGCTTTCCCATATTGTTGCAGATATATACATTCGATTGTCTGTAGTATCTTCCTCATGCCCCAGAATAAAGGTGGTCTTCACCGAGAAGAAAAAAACAAACTTAATGAAGCTTATGGTTTATCGTTTTTGTACTGGTACATTCTGCTAATTGTCTCAGTATTAAATGTTGTCATATTCAGTTGCCCATTGAACATACTGGACTGGGACAAGTACAGAGAATACCACAGCAGTGTGGATCACTCTTTGCTTTTATGAAGTTTAAAAACTTATTTTTTGGTGACTGAATTCTATTATTAGCCTAATTACCCAGCAGGACATTTGGACGCTTTTTTCAAAATCTCTGTGTTTTACTCAACGTGACATTGCAAAAAAAATAAAATAAAAAATACTGAAATACATTGCACAGCAGTATAACGGGATACAGTGTTGACATTTAGGAGAAAAAATACTGTTCAAAATGCACTTTTGTCCACCATCCTAAATAAGTGAAAATCGGTTTAACTCTATATAAAAGGTATTCAAATATACTCTATTCCCTATGAAGAACTACATATTTATTTATAAACTCTTATATTAATAATGTAAACAAAACCATGCCCATGGGGCCCTTATGGTCCTATTGCATGTCAAAATTCATAAGACCTTAAATCATATACTACATTTTTAAATTGTAGCACAAGTGTTCTTCCTTATGGCATTGAAATTGTATATACAAATATTCAGGAATGTAACATTTAAAAGCAATTATAACCAAGAAAAAAAGGGAAACACCCCTTTAACAATGTGTAATGGCATCTGCTCAATACCAGGCCTGCAAAACAGGGCGCCCGATCAGGCCCGATTAGGACTGCGTCGAACTTTTAGGTAGGCTGCGTGAAGCCTCCGGTTTTCTGGAGTTAGGCTGTTTATGAATTATTTAATGCTCCTCTTGAGAATTGCAGTGCACTCTCCCTTATTCCTGCTGGGATACTCCAACTGGAGTACTCTATCTGCTGGAAGGCTCCAATTAAATGCCACATTGTTATCGCAACTTTAAATTATATTTTATCTTGTCTCCTTAGTATTAATCTAAAACCTCCCTCCGAATCTAACAGTTACAGAGATGAGTTAATTGGCTGGCAGGGAGATGTCACGGGAGTCTAATTTGTAGTACTGGTGAACTGTGAAATTGAATTGAAACAGAAACTGTGCATCTCCGTCGGCGTGGTCATTCAGGAGACCTGCCGTCCTTTCACACTCTGCATGAATCTTCTCCTCCAAATATTATTCGAAATCGCATTTTCTTCTTGTATGGATTTTGTAATCTGACTTTTATAGTGTCAGGCTATTTAAAATCAATGTTATTAGCTATTCGCACAAGGCGAAACGATTTAGTCACCTTTAAGTCGAAATATTTTTTTTTCCAGACTTGAAGCAGCAGGGGGCTCCCAAATTCTTCAGTGGTGCAAGTCTCCGACGTGAAGCCAGTTCACTGCTGTAGAATGGGATATTCTTTAGGACTGCTTGTAGTCACTGTGGTGTTATTTTCAGTACACTGATGAGGTTAAATAATTTATATTATAATTCGCCGCGTTCAGTGGTTAGTAATGATCATCAACAGGGCCTAACCAAGCAGGGATATGCACTCCGTAGGAAATACGGAGGATAGGCGTGTAATCGGCTTACATTTTAATGATCCGTGCTCAGATATCCGCACTTGCGCCGAAATATCAGGGCTGCAGAAAGATGCGCGCAGCCGGCCGTCCGCCCGCAAACGCGGCCAGCGCGACCCCCCACAGCGGGCGGTCCTAGAGTTTCCCCCTCGGAACAACGGCACCTAGTCAAACTAAACCAGGCTAATAAGATTCAGAGTGGGAGGGAACAGGAGCGCAGATCGGCCATACAGGAGCAGGCACCGGAGCGCCGAAGGAGCCCGGGGACGGGCGCGGATCGCCGCGGACGCCGACGGACCAGGGAGTGCGAGCCGGAAAGACGAGGAAGTGCGCGGGGCATGGAGTTGCCGTGAACTCGCCGTTCCGGTTATGACAGGTGTCCGCCGACGGGAAGGACGAGGGCGCACGCAAGCGGAGAGGAATCATCGGAATGTCGGGGGGACATTAGTCATGTGCCTTGGCACCGCGGCGGTGCCCCTTCGGTGCGCTACGCTGTCGCGCTTTAGTCCCCAAGGAGCAACTTAGAGGCGCACAGGTAGGAGCGCTTGTCCGCCCCCCCGCAGCCGATACGCCGCGCTCGCTATTGCCCCCCATCCGGTGACAGATAACCATGGATAATCACAGGCAGGACAAAGTGAAGAAAGCGATGAAAACCAAAACGACGAGCCGCAAGGAAAAGAACCAGAAATCCGGCAAGGTGTTCCGGAGGAAATCTCTGAAGTCGGTGGGGAATTTCATGAACAGGATCTTAAAAACTTTGGGCACTCTGGCGCACTTGGGGGACGCTGGTCCGGCGGAGGCGGAGGATGACGACGGCGGCTTTCGGAGGAGCGCACCTTGCGCCCTAAGCGCCAGCTCAGGGAACCATCGGGATGAGATGCAGGGCGGAGGGGAGACGGCGCTCAAGAAGAGCGCCACGCTGTCCTCCCATGGATCTGTGAAAGAGAGACTGTCTTGGTGCTACGGGGATAAAACCCCGGGAGTTCTGGGCTTGAAAAATCACGGCAACACCTGTTTCATGAACGCCGTGGTCCAGTGCCTGAGCAATACCGACCTGCTTGCCGAGTACCTCGGGCTCGAACAGTATAAATCCGACTTCAACCCGATGGGATTTAATGGGATTGTAAAAAGCGAGGACTCGCCGCAGCTTCGGGGCGAGGTGACTGAGCAGTTGGCATCTCTGATAAGGGCGCTTTGGACTCTCGAATATACTCCGCAACTGTCGGTCGAATTCAAGGTATGCCATTTAATATTTATTATTATTATTATTGCTATTCTTTAACATGACCTCCCATTAGGCTCCTTTGCCTTGCATAGATGTGCCACATCCTTTGATTATGCCATCACAAAAGTGCCATTGTAACCTTTGCACACAGGGCTGTGTGCGAGGCGTGCGAAACGGGAAACTCCGCGTTCGGGTCTGCCTACCATAATTCGAACTGCCTTACAGTTCCAGCAGTGTTTTCATCCACATATCAGACATATACCTTCTTTTTTTTTCTCACCCAAGGCTTATCGGGAAGTTTCGGGGTTAAAGTGTACAGCGGAGAGAGATATTACGCGGCCGGCCCGACGCTATGTTGCAGCACGTGTGTTCCACTGAGGATACATTTCTATATATGTATTTTAAAATCTATACATGGTGAGCGGATTCCAGAAAGCAGCGGAAAGCCATTGCTTGCATATGACTTCCGTGACTATAATAATAAGATTCCGGGGGCGGAGCTGCTCCGGATACCCGGGGGGCAGGTGGAGCGCCTCTCCGCCGAGGTCAAACCAGTTCTGCATGGGAGGTGTTTTCGCCGTTCGACCAGGAAATGAGCTCCCCAAAGCCTGCAATGCCGGGCTGTTCCGCGGGTCCTGGTCGCAGTTGCAAAAGACCGCGGCGAAGTGCGTCGGAGTCTCCGATAATCACTCCAGCTCTGCCTGGGACGTTTCCGCAGAGTTTTTATTTAGTGTTTTTCCTACTATTGTAGGATCATCGACAATAACTGGGCAGTTTATATTATACGCCGCTCTAATACACTGCTGTTGAAATGAGTGTCATAATTAATATATCAAATGACAGCGATTGCGTTATAGAGGGTGTCACCCGCCCTGCGACGTCCAAACGGCTGCTGGTCACGGTGCCAGGACGCCTGCATGGAGCAGCAGGTGGAAACAAATCGTTATCTCACCCGCTGGGTGACAATGGCCAAGTGACGTGGTGGCCATGGTGTGCGGGTAATTAGCAAAGCCGACTGGCAAATCATAATGTACAATGTCAATAAAAAAAAAACATACAGTATTACAAATGAGAAGGTGAGTTGTAGTTTCATTTTCTAGCTGGTAGATCAGGGCTCTTCCAGTCTGGGCCTCCATTCCGAATCCAGGCCTTGTTTTCAGTTCATCCAGGTATTTACTTTAATAATAGCTGATCCTGATTGGCTGGGGGCTTCACACCTGGCTGGCAGGTAAAGGAAGGCTGGCAAAGCAGCAGGGGTTGGCCCCGAGGACTGCAATTTGAAGGGGCAGATGGTTGATATGACCAGTACACGCTAGGCCTATCTAGATAAGGACGGGTGTAACTCTTGGCGGTTGTGTAGTAATTGTTGACAGCCTTAATTCATTCTTAGTTATTAGAGGGCATTCCCAGATAACTAAATTGGTGATTGTTTCTGTCAACGTGCAGCTACAATAATAATGTTTGCTATTTGTATGCCACAGCACGCAAGACTATATTTCTTAATAATAAAAACATAATGTCCTTAAAATAATTTGTTTTATTATGCACCATCACAGATTTGAAACACTAGCTTTTAAAATCAGGGTAGCATGTTTGAAAACCTTTATTGCCAGTTAATTGCCAAAAAGGTGATAATTTGTGAGAACAATAAAAAAAAAAAAAAATTATATATATATATATATATATATATGTCTGTGTGTGTGTATCTGATAATCCTTTGCATCCAGTGTTTTGCACGTCCTTTTAAGCAATTACCCCACTAAAATGTTCCACGTTGTAAACGCCCCTCAGAAGTGTATTTCTGGATGAACGTTTGTTTTTATTTCCGTGGGCAAACCAGTTTTTGCGGCAGGCAGAAACATACCTGAAATACTTACAATGGAATCGAAAGAATGATTATTGCTTATGAAATATGACGACACTGAGACACAGCGCCTCTGCTGTTTTTGTTTTTCTGCCCTGCCTGCCTGGGTGTGTGTGTGTGTGTGTGAGACGCCTGTGGGTGCTCTGCCCCCCACCCACACCAGTGAGGCCAGTGTAGCCCACCTGCCACACACTGGGCACTGTGCGAAGGCTTGTCTGCATTCCTGGGATGTCACTGCGGGGCCCTGCTTGGTATTCACGGTCTCTGCAGAACGCTGATTGGTGCCAGAACAATGTTCTCCTGGTGTCCCCGAGTGCGCCGAGGTCACCAGGTGTCTGGCTGAAGCGGCTAGTCGGCACCAACAATCCCCCCCCCCCCCCCCCCCCCCCCCCCCCCCCCACCCCCCCCCCCCCCAACCACCAAGCGGCGCGGGGGGGGGGCCCCCCCGCCCCAACGGCGGGGGGGGGGGGGGGCGGGGGGGGGGGCAGGGGGCCCCGGGGGTCGGGGGGGAGGGGCCAGGCGCGCCCCACCACCCCCCCCCCCCCCCCTCACCCAAACAATCATGAGGGCTGAGCAACATGACAGAGAGGGGCCGTGTGGTTCAGCACTGCACGCACTGACGGGTACGGAGACGATGATCGTTGGGACACACAGACGGCTCTGCTTTCCAACTCCTTCTGATCAGAGTGCGATGTCCAAGTGTCAGAGGTAGAAAGTTCGAGTCCAGAAAATACAAATCCAGATCATGGTTTTGTTTCAACCGTCCACTTGATTTACTGTGACTGTTTATACTCAACTGGTTTGTTTAAACAAAACCTGGGTCTGGATTTGTGCTTTCTGGGCATGTATTTTCCACCTCTGCTAATTCTGAGCGCATTCCTGATGTCTGCAGTGGAATGGGTGCCCTCTTATGATTTGGGGAGGGGGGGGGGGTGTTTAGGAGAGACACGAGGGAGATGGCTTCTAGATGGCTTGAAATCTGCTTTTATAGTGAATGTAACTTCTTAACGTCTGTTGGTTCTGGTATGAATTTACATCCCTACCCCAAGCACCAGAATGAATCAGCTGGGATTCACACAAGTTTAAAAGGGATGGTTTTTAGCATTTTGCTAAACTCTGTTTTTTTTTCTGTATATTTCCCTAGTGGCGTTGTTAATGGCGTTTTAAGCTCCATCACTGTGTCTAAACGCCCATCTCTGTTCAAGCCACTAATCCAGCAGAGAGCCAGGGTGAGCCAGGTGCCCGTCTTAGGAGGCACAGGGCACCAGGCAGGGGACACTGCCTTGAAATAATTTGATTGTGAAGCTGACAGTTTTGTGAACCAGTCGAGCAGAATTCCAGCTGTGTGTGTTGAAGATCTACTGCAATTTTCTAGTTACCCAGTTGCGATTGGATGGTTTCTTCCTGGGGCCGTGCTGGGGCCGCCCCCACTTTGAGGGGAAGTGCAGAGCGAGGCCCCCCAACGCGTTGGCTCGCGAAGGGCTGGCGAGCTCCAGAGGCATGCTAGCGGGCAGCCCCCGGTTTTCCCTGGGGCGGGGGGGAGGGGAAAGCGAGGTTCACTTGCTTCCATGACGGGAAGGTTGGGAGGTGCCTAGCAGAGGCATCAGGGTTTGTTGAGCATCTCTGTCTTGCTTGCCCAGGGAACATCTTGGTCTTACCGTATACGTAGTTGCTGAACCTGAACTGTAAATTTCGGCTTTGTTCCTTGTGTAGTTTTATACTTGCGGACGCGTATCGATGGAGTAACTGGAGACGAACTGGCTGCATTTGGGCCTCGGCCCTCCCCGCAGTTTCATTTTTAAGTCTGAAAAACGAGTATGCTGGTGCGGCTCAGGTGACCAGTTATTTGAGAGTGGCCTTTTTGTGGGTTTCAAGGAATCATAGGTTAAATATAAACCATAGTAGGAAAGGCATCCCCCCCCCACACACACACTTGCATGGGTCTTACAGGCAGCGAGCCTGAATTGTGCTGTCTCTCTCTCTGCCCTCCCCCCCCCCCGCCCCTGCTATCCTCTCTAACAGCCTGCTGTGTTTTCTTAGGATTGTAAATGAGATTGTTCAGTGGGAACTCTTCCCTCCTTCTTAGGTGATGGCTGATGTACCTGTTCATGACCACATCCATGACCCGAACCCCCTACCCCCCGGCCCCCCCCGCCCCCCTTCCCCCCCCCCCCCCCCCCCCCCCCCCCCCCCCCCCCCCCCCCCCCCCCCCCCCCCCCCCCCCCCCCCCC
>JAODKM010000088.1:8030037-8059623 GCA_026780845.1 Petrocephalus sullivani
GCTCACTGCAGTGCCTGCCAGTGCTGACCAACACACACAGTGCACACAGCTTGGTTATCTCCCAGTGCCGCTCACTGCAGTGCCTGCCAGTGCTGACCAACACACACAGTGCACACAGCTTGGTTATCTCCCAGTGCCGCTCACTGGCTTAAAAAACTGCCCCTTTTGCCACTGTACACCCCCGCTTTTTCTGTTCCTCTGTAATTCCTCTGAAACCAGCATGACCATTCGGGGGGGCGGGGGGGGATTGGGCCCTTTTGGAGTGCTGAGCGCTGGGGCTGAGATGGGGGGGCGTGCCCTTGACCCCCGTGGGGGTAGTTAGCAGCATGGGACGCAGACATCGATCCCCTGAGAGGGCGGGAAGGCATGTCCCATGGGGGCGAGGCGTCCTCGTTCCTGGCGACCCGGTGCATGAATATTTTAGGCCACGAGTCGCGTCGTGCCGTTAGACTGCGTGAGCGATCCTGGCGCGGCCGTCTGAACCCCCCCCTGCCCGATCTATGAGGTCACCTCGTCGGCGTGGTCCCCAGACGCCGCTTAAAGGCTTCTAATGCATTTCATTCAGCCCTTAAATATTTAACACTTTTCTTAGGAAACATTTGATTAAGTTCGTAAATATTTCAAAGTGCCTTTAAATAGTTCAGGAACGACTTTAATCATTCAGAAGCGTCGAGCTTTCATTATTTTTAAAAGGTTTATTAGTTTTGCTTTTTTGTCTCCTTAGTAGATGGAGCTTTTGGACCTTATGATGAGAGCAGATTTAAAATCTGTACAGTATTAATTGACGCATGATGCATGTGTCCATTTTCTGTCCCCTTCTAGTAATGGTCATATAGGCACGCCTCTTTATTAGTGTGCACCTTCTCGTTAATGCAGATGGCCCACTTCTCACGTTAGCCAATCGCGTGCCTGCATTTGAGTGCTGGTTCAACGAGCGGTCCCTTTACTGTTCGGTTAAGCATTCCAATGGCTGACATGCGTCATCCGAGCAATTTTGAATGTGATGTGATTGCTGGTGCCAGACATGGTGGTTCCAGTATCTCAGGACCTGCCACCTTCCTGGTATCACAACACAGTGTCTAAAGTTTACAGAGAGTGGTGTGGGGGGGAGGGGGGGAAATCGTCCAGTTCGGCAGCTGTTCTGTCAGCAAAACACCTCGTTAATGGAGACAAGACAGAGGAGAATGGGCAGTGTTGTTAAAGCTAAGGGTGAGGCCACAAGTGCACGAGTAACAGCTCACTGGTGCACAGACTGGCAGCTCTGGGCCCAGAAGCAGGTCCCCCTGAAGCAGATCTGTAGGAAAAAGCAGATCCTACCCAGTACCAGCTAGGTATAGTGGCAGGTGAGTGTATATTTAGTGTAGAGTCCATCCGTTGCTGTTTGTGTAGGCGTGGAACACCTAGTGATGGTTATTATATATTCCAGATTCTTCTGTCTCCACTCATTCGGTTTCCTCTGTGACTGCAGTGTTTTTCTGAGAATCGCGCCCCGGTGGGGGGCATGCGGATTTGCTGTGCGGGCGTCTTTTGATAGGAAAACTGGTTTTTCTGTCTGTCGTCTTTGATGGCAGTATGTAACGGTCATTCCTTTGTGAACTGGAAAAGAAACACCTTCAAAGAATCCCCCCCCTTGCCTCTTATCCAACATCAGCTTTAATCCCTGGTGGCCTTGCCTGGTCGCCTATTTCCTGCTGGGAGGTCCAGTTTCTGCCCGGCGGCAGAGTGGAGGGCCTCCCTGGTCCAGCTAGTCGGGCCCGCTGTGGAAAAGCCCACCACCCGCGGCCAATGTGCTGGGCCGGGGTGGGGCTTCCTTCCTTTGTGAAATATTGAATGATGGGTAATTACCCCATCCCCCGACCCTCCCGCACACACACACACACACACACACGTTACCTTTTGCAAGCTGAAGTGCAGATTGGAGCAGCTGCTGCTTCTTGTACTTAAACCACTGGACAGGAGAACTGGAAGGTTATAGGTTCTGTACCCAACTGACGGGCACAGAATTCTGAACAGTATGTCATTGATCTGGGTAAAAGGTTGCATTTGTGAAGTGTTGAGCTGGTTTAATGAGTAAAGCTGCAGATGATAAACTGAATAACTAGCTAAGCAAGCCAGTCAGTAGTAGTAGTAGAGAATTAATATTGAGGAAAGAAGCCTTATCAGATTTAAATCTCATGCAGGAGGTGCATGGGGAGTGAGATTTTGAGCGTTAAGTTGGTTTCCATCGCCCCTCCTCACCGAAACTGTTGCCATTGTCTCTCGGTCCCTATTGAGCGGGCCGAGAAGGTGATTGGCCCGATTCTCTGGCTAGTCGCCAGCCTCCAGGGGAAGACAAACCACAGAAACAAGATCCCTTTTGTTGGTTTGCTACAGGCCACTGGCACCGTGAGCCGCGGGAGCTGGACTGCGGCTCTGGCTCCTACCCGCTGCTCCGTGCCGTCAGCACCATGGGACCTCGCGACGTGGCGCGGACAAGCCTCGCGATCGGCTAATGAGCTTCAGCTAGCGGCTAAGCGCTAACTGTATGCTCCAGACTCGGCAGCTTGATAGTGTCCTCACCACGTCTTGTCTTAAAGCTGTGGCACCACTAAGGTTAAGTGTGTATCTCCCCTGCATTATATCTAAGGCGCGGTCCGTTTGGTCATGCGTCTGAGACGTTTGGGGTTTTTCCGTCTGGAGCCCTCACCCGTCTCTCTTCCGGGACGGGCTTCCCAGCTTCTCGGCTCGCTCCCCTCGGCCCCTTGGCCACTTTCACCCACCTCGGGAAGTTGAAGAGCTCAAAGAGAATCGGACCAGGCAGGATTCATGCAGCCCTGGCGCTGGGCCGGCTGCACGGGGTGGCATTATTTCTGTTTGTGTCGGTGTGTTTTTATTTTCTACATATCTTTAAGGACCTGCTGCCGCCAGTGCTGGCTCATCCTAAAAGCGCGTTTTTCCCGGTTGGTTCTCAACCCCCACGGCCGGTGGCAGACTGAAGACGCGGTGCAGCTTTTCCGGTCTCCCTGGAGGCGGGACAGGATCACTCTACTGCTTATGCCGCGCTCTTCCTGGCATGCTGTGATCTCGCTGAAAGCTGCGTCTTGCAGTACAGGAATAAGGCCTGTCGGGCCGCGTTGGATGCCGGTGGCTTCTTTTACTGGCTGGTGTTGTTTTCTGGGTCTTTGGGGTCGTTTCGCACAGCCCTACCCTGACCTGCTGGTCACCTGCGTTCTCCAAAATAAGCAATATTATCTCCTCAGTTCTCCCTTCAAACGTTTGTCTTATTGCCGATATCATCACTGCTCGTTTGATGTCCTTGTCTGTTATTCATGGCCGATGAATGGCACCCGTTTACAAATGAAAGGTGCCTCTCATCTCCCCGGCTGTGCCAAGTCGTCTCTGTGACTGCCAAGAACCCATTTGGGGGGGGGGTATTTTTTTCTCCTCCGCATACTTCGGCCCCACCGGCATCTCCATAGAAACGAGCCAAGGATAGCCGGTCCGGATCCAGGCTCCTCTGCGGGGGAGTACTTCTGGCTGGAGCTCGTGCCGCTAAAGGTGACGTGAGGGGTGGGATGTGTCCTGTTTTGGGAATGTGGTGGGGGGGGGGATGCCTGTGGCTTCTACAGGCGCCCTGGCTGATGTGATCCCCTGAGCTTTTGCTGAATAGCCCAAATTTGTCGGCAGGGGTCCGTGGTTGAGATGGGGCGGGTGAGTCAGCTACTTTGCCGCCTGGGTAACGTTTTGATGCCTCCCCCCCGCGCTGGTTTCTGCTGACCTCTCTCCATTTAGCCTTGCCCTGCCAGCCACATGCACCACTCTTGTTTTTTCAGTGCAGCCCTCAAAAAAATGATACAGCAAATAATATCGTGGCTTGTTTTGTTCTTTTTGCGGGACCCGTGTTCTTTGGAGTATGACTGCCTGAGTCCCACTACCTCCGTTACCCAGCCGGGGGGTGTTCTCGGGGAGCCCTGCTTTCAGCTGCCTTCCCATGGCCCTGCCACAGAGCTCTGGGCCAATTTCTCTATGAACCTCTCAGCCTTCTCTGGAAGGGGGGGGGCACCGCCAGGTTACGGATTCGCTATATTCTAGCTTCTCACCCCGGCTGCCTTTTTTTTTTTAATTTTCCCTTTTATTTTAAAGCTAACAACCTACCGATAAGAGGCACAGCGGTTCAGCATAAACCCCCCGGCGTGGCGTTTCTGCACATCCTGTTCCAGCCGCAATATCGCCATGAATAGCAGTGCACCGGCATCCTGATCACCGGACACAGGAATTTAATTAGTTTTTTTTTTTCCCCTCTCCAAAAGAGTCCGGCTCAGATAAACAGCTGACTTAGGCAATCTGCTGGGTAGCCGGGGGGGGGGGGGGGGGTTTGCTCCGGGGGGACGAATCTGAAGCCCAGTTTTTAATTATCTGCTTGTTATGCAATCCAGCGAGGGAAGCCCTGACGGGATCATGCATTGGCCACCGGTGGGTGTGTGTGTGCCCAGTGCCCAGTGCGGTGCCGGTGGGCTGGAGCTGCCCTCAGAGTGTGGCATGTCAGGTCTGCTCCGGGCAAGAGACAAAGAGCCAGAGCCGTCCGGATGGTGGTATGCGGAGCAGCTGCTTAGGGGGAGTCCAGACTATGACCGGAAGGTCATGGGTTCAAATCCCCGGGTTTCCCCACTGGGCCCTTGAGCGAGGCTCCTGGGGCTCTAGGGCCTGGCTGACCTGCTTTCTCACTTCTACGTCACTAAATAAACAAACAGTAGATCAGGAGGTGAAGTACCTGTCGACCAAAAGTGACACGCTGCCAGATATTCTTAATTCTCAGTTTCTAATCCAGAAATCAGGCACAGAATCCAAATAATCCTCTGCCATGATTGCACTGTTAATTTGCAGTGTAATAGCAGCGTAGGGAGGATTTATTATATGGAGCTGGGAACTGGCCAAAGGGAAAGGTGCACGTGGAGAGGGCAACTGGCAGATTTGGAAGAACTGCAGACCGCCCTCACGCGTCTCCTGTGGCTGGTAGGCCGCACGACCAGCTTACTTCAGGCGCCACAGTCGGGGGTCTTTACTTGAGTGGTGGGTGTACAGTCTGTGATGAGGAACCCCTGTCCTTCCATCAGCCTGTCGGACGGGGCCCCATCCCAGGGCCCCATCCCAGGGCCGCCGTCCCGGCTGGCCCTTTCCTCCGTTTCACCATCCAGGTTGGCCCAGGGCTGGTTTCCTGTTTGCGTCAGAGCAGGACAGCAGTGACACTCTGGGGGGTTGGTGTACGACCTCGGGGACCTCTCCCCATGTCAGCCGCACGATGCACGCACCGTCCCTTTAAGATCCAGCCCCCTCACAGTGTAGCATCTTCACCAGGGTGGAGTCCTAACAATCTGCAGTTACTCAGCACCATGCTTTGGCCTACAGCCCTGATATTATATTACACCATTAACCTGCAAGGCATAAACTTGGAGAAGGGGAAGAAAATTGGCCGTTTGGACAGCTGAACGCAAACTGCTTAAATATTAAGTTCCCCTCATGATCTGCGAACCACAGTCCCTCCTTCCACCCTTTATGTATTTAATTTCATGTTATTAAAAATAAATTTGCTCTGCTCTTTGACAGATGCGATGTGCACCTGTACGATCTCTCAGTCACGGTAAGAGCTGTTCATTCGTAGCTCTGTTCCCAGAGCAGGGGCTGTGAAAGTGAGTTATAACTATGACCGCTTTTTCATTTATTCTGAAGTGTGTGGCGTTTGTCACGTTGTTTCGTTTCGGGGCTGAGAGCTTTAAATTATATCCTGCCCCATGTAGCTCATCCTTTTAATAACGCCCTTAAAAGTCTGGCATTCCTCCAAACCATCGCCGCTCCTGTTTACCACTGTAACTTTCCTCAGCCTAACCGGGCAGGCTGCACCTTCTGGGTCTCGGGTGTCAAGGCATGTGCCATCCTGTGTCGCCCGGGTTATCGGGCAGGAATCCACTGCACCATCCCCCATCCCTCACCCCCAGTAAGTCATTGTCAGTCATTGGGTCACAAAGCGCAGAAACCCAGACCGACAGTAGAGATATTATAGAAAAACATAAATAAATTAGTAAATAAAAATAAAAAGACTAAAAAAAGACTAAAATGGCCATGGGCAAAACACAGTAAGCTAGGAGATAGGAAAAGATAGGAATATAGCAGACAAAGGGAAAAAAGTAAATAAATACATAAATATAATAATAATAATAATAATTAATAAAATATGTGGTTCTTCCATTTCGATGGATAGTGATTTTGGCCGGCCTCCTATTTCGATCGATCCTGTCAGGTAGCAGCCTTACCCTAATTGTACCTCGGAGACAAAAAACAGCACTTCAGATCTGGAGGAAAATAGTGGTATAGATGCAGGCATTCCTCCACCAGCCCATAGTTCACAGAACTTCGCCACACAGTTTTTCCACCATGGACCATTTATCTAAATCCCTGAAATCAATTACGCCGGGCAGCCGAAGTCGGCCGTGAATCTGTGGAAATTGAACAGCTTACTGTTACTAGTGTATTATTGCATCCAGCTGGTTTTCTATTTTGGGCCGGCTGAGCTGACAATGGGTTGGGGGGGGGATAATACAGTGGTCGTCCTTTTCCCTCTGGTTTTCTGAAAGCCCGTGTATGATCTGGACTCGCTGCTTTCGCGTTTGGGGTGTAGCTTGAGTGCCTTTTGACCTATTTAGATGTGCGATTGTTTCACAGAAGCAAAAGAGAATTCCTCCCCAAGATGTCGCCTTTGTAAAAGGGGCCGGGCCGGAACACATCGGGAGTGATTGAAACCGTTGTGCCAGTCGCTGTAATTTCAGCCTCCGTTTGCTGGTTTAGACCAGTGTTTTCTGGGTGTTTGGCTGAGAGTTCTTCATTAAGAAGGGCTGCGTGGGGGGAATGGTGCCGTGCATGGTACAGAGCGGGCCTTTAGGCCATGGGCCTCACCAGCACTCATGTCGTGAATGGCGCTGGGCACTAATGAGGATGATCTGTGCTTGTTCGAGGGACCCTGTGCCCCCCCCCCTTCTTGGCATACTCATAAACAATAGGTGGGGGGTGGGTAGAGGGGCTGCCAGCATTCCTGTGCAGTCTGCCCAAGTATCATTACTGCATGGCTGCTGTTGTTGTGAAGACCAGCGCCCCCTGCAGGATGGCCACTGAGGTACATGTGATTGGGAATATACATAACCCTATCCCGGGCACGTCTAACCCTATAGTCAGCCTAGGCCTCATTTGCAGGGAAAGGGGAGCAAATGATGGCTCTTTTAATCCCGAATTTCAAACCCCAGGTGCCCCCCCCAGTCACTTTGCTCACCTGCCAGACGGAATGGAAGATCAGGAAGATGGCCATCAGCACTGATGTGCTGCCACTGCAAGCAAGCCCCAGCTCTGGCTTGCAGAAACACTAAAGATGCATCCTGAGACAAAGCTTTTCAAGGGAAGGTTTTGGTTGGCCCTTGAAGTTGCCCTTTAAAAGCTCTGAAACCGTTAGCATTAGCTTAGCATCATGGGCTCAGTTCATAGTCCTATAGAGTGAGGAACCACCACCTCACATGCACCCATTGTGAGGCAGCCTTCCTTCCCTGCCGGGTAATTGCACCCGCCCCCACACAAGTAGTCCTCGTCTTCTTGATAAGCAGACCAAATTTAATCGCCCGACTGCCGTAGTCCGCTGTCATTCCCTTCGACGACTGCTTGATCTTTAGTCATGTCAGCAGACTTAAATTGCTCCGCGGATTCAAAGGCGGCGAGAAACGTTCAGTGCGTCACACTCATTATCCACGACAGAATTGCTTTCTCGGTTAAAAAAAAATAAGTAAAAAAAAAGGTGGACGGGCAGATAAAGGGGGCAGCCGGTGCATGGACGATACTCCTCTTTCTGTTTGAGGGCTTTTACAAAATCGGCTTCAGGGAATTTTCCAAAAATAAAACGACTGAAGAGGAGGACTGTCGCATTAACATCCCGAAACTTCAAATGCAGAGAACGTGGTCTGTTAATAATGAAGTAAAACGTATTCATGCTTTATTTACTTAGTAAGGGAAGGCAGTAAGGCATAATGAATCAGCCAGTGACCAGGCTCTTCGTGTCTCGAGACTGACGTCCCTCGCCTCATGGACACCGACTCTCCCAGCTGCTCCACGTGCTGATTTTAGGAGATCCTCACCCACTTGTCAGCCTTAAAAGTTCTCCCTCGCTATCTCCTCCTTCGTATGGTAAAATGGTCTTATTTTGCCTCAGATGAGGATGGTTTAGTCGTTCCTCCTTGGAATGAGTGAGTGTGAGAATGATACGGAGGAAAAGCAAAAGGTTCCGCACATCAAAATGCACAAACCTCACCTCAACTTTGTGTCGCATTTGTTTCATCTTTTGTTTCTCTTTCTACCCCAGAAGGTCTGCATCAGAACTTGTGCATCATAGACTTGAAATCTGCCTGACTGGAGAGGTGTTGCTGGTTTGCTCTTGGTCTTTGCCTGCATGTCTTATCAGCGTGCGATGGACGTGTCTGATCTGTGTCAGTGATTTGTGTGCGTTTGCCCGGGGATTTTCCTTGCACGATGTAGGAGTACCGTTAGTTAGAGCAGCGTGATGCGTGTCCAGTGGCCCTTCAGGGACAGTCATGTGGAAACATAACAGCGGTCACCAGCATGCTGACTCCGGGCATCCGGGCCGAAACACTATTGCATCTGGATTGATTGCCCCAAACATTGTCGTTCTCCCTGCCGGACCCCTTCACCCCCCCCCACCCCCACCTCCCCTGACTGGCAATTTTTTTCATTTGGCATAAAATTTTTTTTTAATGTTTTGCTAATATTCTTGAAACAAAATGCGTTGGAAAAATGCTGTTTTATTTCCAATGATTGAAGGAAATTGAATTAATGAGTTAATCTCAATGAGATCGATGCTTATTGTCTCCCCTGCGGGATTCTGCCTGATATTATTATATTGACAGGTCCTGCACTGACCATCAGACACTGATATCGATGTCGCTGATGTCTGGTTAGGGAGCACCGCTGTACGATACCGCCGTCCACTTGCGCGGGTCCGTTCTTTTTCACCGCGCCGTTTTCCTCCCTGCTTTGCCTCCTGTTCCCATAGCAGCGTGTTTAACTAACAGAAAAGCTTTTTAAAAAGCTGTTTTTTTAGCACAAGCTTCCAGTCACATTTTATTTATGTCACAAGCGAAGAAATACTGTGGAAATTTTTTCCTGGCAAGGTTTGGGAGCTTGGATTTATCTCTCCTGACTTTATAACATTATTTAAGGTTCGTGAAGTATAAGAACTCGGGAGCATTTCCACTGGGCGGAGCAGGACATTAATGGCGGATCCTGGAACGGGAGAATGGGAGGGAATCGCTGTGGCCCTGGTTCATACAGAGAATGTTTATTGTCTTTTCAGAGCTGTCCTGTCGGAAAACTCTTGTGGCTCGTGGCCTAAGTAAACGGAATGGGTTTCGAGAACCACGGCCTCTTAGCGTGACCGCCAGTGAGGATGAGCACACTCTGCCTTTGAAGGGCTCTCTGAGGGGCTCGTGAAGCTGCCCTCCGCAGAAATGGGAAGAGGCAGGCCATTCAAAGCTCATAAATTGACCCCCCGTAAATGCTGGACCTTTTTTCCGTATGTGATCAGGACCACTACCCTTGGGTTTAGCAGAACTGCCCGTGAATGCGCCGCCTCACGGTCCGCCAGCGCCTCCTTCTGACTTTTTTGTTTTTTTTTCCTTGAGTTCTGCTCCCAGTTTCGACCCCTTTACCCACGCCGGAGGCCCTGAGGATGGGCTCTGGGTCGTCAATGGCCCCTTTGATGGTGCCTCGCTGCAGGTTCTCTGTGGCCTCCGAGCACGTTTTCAGTGGCCCCCGCGGTCACTGGGATCAGTGTGTGCACAACAATGGGCCTGTTTTCCCCGGCAGAACGTGTGCTGTGTGCGTTTCGCTTTGAATGCCTGGCACAGACAGCGCCCCCGTGCCTCTGGGAGGTCACGTCGCTGCTGTGTCTTTTCTGTGTTTGTTTGTTTTTCGCTGCTAGCTCGGCGCAAACCAGTACACATGCCGCCCTGTTTGCGCACAGCCCCGGCCACTTCCTACAGAACGGCTGTGATTAGGAGACAGTGCTGCTTGATGCAGGGTGGGCTGTAACGAGCCCTTCAGGACCACCGAGCTGGCCCCCCCCCCCACCCCCCAGGTTAGCTCTCTGGCATGCTCGCAGCCTCCAACATGGAGATCCTCGTCCTAGTAGGTTACTTGACAGAGACTCTCTCTGTTACTTCATCTGTGCAGCATATAATTTCATCTTCTCCAGATAAGGGATGTGTAACTTTTTTCTATACTCACATCTGGGTACACCTAAATAACACACTACGCTCCCCTAAATATATAAGATGATGAAAATGGCCATGGGCCACTCCTGTAGTGGATTTTCATTTTTGCTGTGGACTTTATGGAGTAATTTCGGAGTCATGGCCTCTCTTTGCTTGTGACTTCAGTGTCTCTCACGCCCGGGCTCCATGGTCCAGGTATCCATTATACACACACGCCACAGATGCACGCGCACACACAATCCGCGCCGTCCCGCCAGTGGAAGGCATGGCGGCTAATTAGGGGGCCGCCCTGGGTCTTGTCCGTGCCCGGTATCGCCTGGCTTGGGGTCGTCGAGCCCCGCTGTTGGTGCATCAGTCCGCCTTCTGCTTCTCCACGCCTCCTTTCTCCCTCGTTCTGCTCCCAAGGTCGTTACTGCCACGACTGAGTTATTGGACCAAAATAAATCAAGATAAACGCTCTCCCAGTTTCTAGGTGAGCTCCTTTTTCTATGAAACATTTTTATTGGTCCGCTTCACTTCTTCAGTTCCCCATTTTTATTTTCGAGCTGTTCTGTGGTGGTTTCGCCTCACTGTGTCAGGGTTTGGGTAATCTGAACATAAATATCTTAATCATATTGCTTTTACTACAAGTCACATCTGCCCCCGGCCTACTCTTCATCTGTCTCATTTCTGATGTTTTTCACCCCCTCAGCATTTTAAAGATTTCTTTTTAAGATCTGAGAAAGCAATTATAATGTTAATTTTAATCTTGAACTTGCCTTCCTTATATTACAAAATTAGCGTGGCATACAGGAGTGAGATGTGCCGGGGAGCGTGTTGGTGTTCCCATACTTTTTGTAGGAGTGACAGGGTTCTGCCGTCGGCTGCGGTCTGGGGGCTCTGACAGCTGGGGCAGCACCTTCATGGTTGCGAAGCAGTGCTTGGGGCACCATTTTACAAAAAGACAAGAAGGCTGCCTGGGGCCCCACTGCCCCCCAATAAAAGCTTTTCAGTTCAGAGTTTTACTCCGGTCCCTAAGTGATGAGGATTGGCCATGACATCACTATACATGTGTGTATGTGCACGTGAATGAGAGAAGGAGAACATTTTTAATCTACTCATCATTAATCTTGTATTGTGGTTTTCCTGTGAATAATTAATAGGTTTCTAATTATTGTATTTTTTTAAATCCTCTAAATTAAAAAATAATTGGTTTACCCCTTATTAAGGCTAATGCCCGGTCTGGACTTTTAGTGCTGTTAATTGGAGTGGCTTTGCAGAGCTGTGATTGGCCGCCAGCCCTCTCCCTGTTGGTATTCTGCTCAGGGGGCTCCCATCTACAGCTGTACGCCCCCCCAGCTTCCTTAATGGGCATGACTGGCAGGAAGGAGAGGTGGCGCATGAATGGAACGAACGGCTTGGGAGCCAAGGGCCGTGTGAGCCAGTGTAGACGGGCTGGGGAGTGAGATCCGCCAAGGGGGGGGGCTCGGTTCATGTCGCTGATGGGGCACCTCTGCCGTTTCAGGATCCGGCGGGAGCGGAAGGAGCCCCCGGCGGGGGGCCGGCGGCCACAGCGCAGAATGGGGGCCACCACAGCTTCGTCCAGGAGCACTTCCAGGCGCAGTACAGGTGAGGTTTGAGTCCCCCTCCAAACACACGGCACGGATCCCCGGGCTGCAGATCACGTGCAGTGGTGCGACGGTCCAATCAGATAACAGCCCCTGCTGGCATTTTAACCAGCCTAGTATTTACTGCCTAATAAATACCATTTCATGTACAAAATACACCAAGACCTTACGGCATACAAATTTTCTATGGGACCTGTCCCACTGGCCTGAACGGCGCTCCCGGTGTTCTATAATCAGCTTAACGAAGCTCCTATCTCGTTAACAGCTATCATTAGCCACTGTCTGCTCAGCAAATTCCCTCGTCTCCACGGCCGCTCACACATCCCGGGGGGAGGGGGGGGTTTGCCGGTGGTGAGGGGGGCGGTGCAGCACTCCAGTGCTGGGGAGGGGCCCAGACCATGACACAACGGGCTAATTGTTCCCTAACAGCCCTGTTAAAAGGAACGGCGAGTATTAATAAGGGGCTGAACGCCACAGCTGCACTCGGGCTGCTAATTGGACATTAGTGGCCCCCCCACTTCTCCCAGTAGAGGAAGCTCCCCACTCCTGGCCCCGGGGGGGGGGGGCGTTCGCCTCTTGTCTTAAACACTCGCTTCATTGTGCTGCTTCTCCTGGTTTACATCAGGTGTGCGGCTTGCCTGACCCCTGTAACCTGCCTATCCTCTACCGCACGCCTTTAAAACATCTGGATTAGAGCGGCCTGCTCTGGGGGGGGGGTGCTGGAGCCTATCCCAGGCATCCTGGGGCAGAAGGCAGGGGTCCGGCCTGAACTTGGATGCCAGTTCATTGAAGGACAAGCTCACACTTGCAATCACACACTATAGTTAGAGATGGCAGTTTACCTAGACTGTATGTCTTTAGATTGTGGGAGGACACTGGAGTGCCCAGAGAATAACACCAGGAGAGACCATGCATGCTCCACACATACACGCGCACACACACACACACACATAGTCTAGGTGGGATTTGAACCCCCAAGATATGGTGTGATTCAAATTGAGCGTGTCGCTGAAGGGTACGACAGCAGTGTCCCTACTGGGGTTCAAGCCAGCAGGCTGCTGCCCTTGTCCCGATCCGCTGGGCTATTTTGCTGCCCTCACTTGTTTTAGACAGCGAGGGGATTGAGCTGCTGAGAATATTCCGGAATATTCCGCTGGTATGGAAGCGAGCGAGGAGGGCCGCCGTCGGTACGCTCTGTCCTCTGCGCTTTTGCTCTTGATCCATGTAGTCCGGCGGCGCCGTTGGAAGGGGGCGACGTCCCGGAATGTGCCGAAATAGAGGGGACCCAGAGAGCCCGGTGGAGGAAGTGCACTACAATGTCATTATTCCTGTCGTATTGTCTCACCGCGGCTGCTCTGATCTTCCAGCCTGGCCTGGTGGCTCATTGTGTGCCGTGACCTTCCCATGAAACGCCGCTTTGTTCGACTCACAATCGCTTCCCTTCAAACTCCCGCCCCGCCGTACGGCAGACTGCGGAGCGGTCAGAACCTTCCGGACTGGGCCCCTGCCCCATTAGAATCCCTCTCCTGGTAGGCCGTGTCCTCTAAACCAATCGATTTTCCTCCCCGGCAACGGTTCCAAATGTCGTCTGCTCAGCAGATCCGCGTCCGGTACGTGCTTCCCCACCGCTCTCCTGAAAACATGTTAATGAGTCGTGTGTTCCTCACCGGCACTGAGGTATCTGTAACTTTTCGTTCTCTGGTGAAAGCAGCTTCCTTAAGGCTTAAAGCAGTTCCTTAAGCCCATCGCCAGGAGGTTCAGTCCAGTCACAGTCTCTCTCTCTCTCTCTCTCTCCCCCTCTCCCTCCCTTCATCTTCCTCCATGATGTCTGAATCAGAGCAGAGTGCCTCCGGAACAGGTAGCCCAAAAATAGCGTTGGGATCCGGCTTTGCCACCCTGAGGCTCGGGCTTCCTGAACGGGACGCCTTTCTTGAATTGGAGCTGTTCGCGCAGAACCCACGCGATTCCCCACATTTGTTCCTTATTGCATTTCCTCCCAGACAGAATCGTGCGCGGAGGGCCTTGTCGAAGGCCTCGCCGCCGTTTATCTGATTCGGGGAGGGGAGGTGATCCCCAGTGCGGCTTGCCGCGACCGGCTGGCTGGCTGAGGATTTGCCCGGGGAGACGTAGGACAGTCTGGGAGTTACGCTGCACTGGAACTCTCTGTGGCCCCTGCTTACGGGGTGTAGCCGTGTAGAACCAGCCTCTCGTGAAGTTTGTTCCGTTTCAGATGGGAATACAGCTATAGATGTCGAAAGCAGTCATCCATTTTTTTTTTAAGTACTGCATCTTATGTTAGCCTAAAGTTTTTCTTTTCCTAAAATTGTGCATTTTCATCCCCATCAACATCTACTTGCACCGAAACAGGCAGAATCCCTCACTAATTGCTGTCCCAGAACTGACAAATCTGTGCTACTTTCTAATTGGCCGGGAGGGGATGTTTCTGCCCCAGATGGGACGGGAGTGCTGGCAGAGACGCGCCGTGGGCTCGTTGGGCGTGCTCTCGCTGGCTGGAGCGGCCAGGCTCTGTTCTCCCAGGCCAGTTTGCAGCCAAGACATGGCCGCGGGTGCCCGGGGGGTGGGGTGGGCGGGGTCTCACAGGGGGCGAGAACTGGGGCTGATGTGTTCTTGGAACTGGCACTGGCAGGCTATCACCACTAGTCCTCAGCAGTGATAGATTATTACCACGCCTTTTTAGTCATGCGCCTGTGTGTGTGTGTGTGTGTATGTGTGTGTGTCTGCTTAAAGCCCTTACCAGATAAGGCAGCCATTACCACAGCCTTCTGCACACACTCTGGTGGCTATGAGGCCTTTATAAGTGTCCAGATGAAGGTCAAAGTTCCACCTCTAATGAAGCTCCTGCTGCTTTAGCTTTGGGTGATGGTGCTAGAGTAGGTTTGTATAAATAATCGGCCCTTTAAGGGGGCGGGTCGTGTCACTGGCTTTGGCAGACCGCGGCCGTCCTGGTGTTTAGTCGCCTCTTTAATGCTCAGATCTGCCTTGTATCCTGCTTTTCTTTGGGGAGCCGTCCCTGGGCCAGAAACAAGCTGCACCGGTTGGACGAAACCGGCCCGGTTTGACACACACGCTGCCCCTCGGCGTCTCCACGGAAACGCACTCGGGCCGGGCAGTCGTGGGGGTGTCAGTGGCGCTTGACACCTCTGCGATTTAACTGAGCCTAAAAACAATACAAGAGCCCTGTTTCCACGGAGAGCCCCCCCCGCCTGACTGGCTGAAGTCTCCTTGTGTGTGAGTCCCAGCGGGCAGCCTGCGTTTCTCACGATTCGGCTAACGCTCGTGAGTTTTATTGCCTTTCTTGCGAAGGCAGACACAGGTACAGAGAGAACAATGAAAGGACATGGGGAATAAGGCCAGTGGGGGGCGCTGTGGCCTCACAGGACCCCCGGGTCAAGGGTTTGACTGGCACTCCCACTCTGTGTTTCATGTTCATGGTTTCCTCCTCTGAACCAGACCTTTAAGTTGATTTTGTCTCTCTGCCTTTTCTGTGTTTGTGTGTTTTGGTGTGTCAGTGTGTGTGTGTCTGTCTGTGTCTTTTGAAGTGTCAGTGTGCGTGTGTGTCTATGTCTTTGTGCTTTGGTGCATGTCTGTGTTTTGGTTTGGTGGTGTTTGTGTGTGTATTTGTGTGTTGGCATGTATGTCTGTGTGTTTGTATCTGGGTGTTTTAGTGTGCGTATGGGTATGTGTGTCTGTGTGTTTTGGTGTATCTGTGTGTGCTTGTATTGGTGTGTGTCTGTGTGTGTGGGGATTGGTCTGTGTTTTGGTACATCAGTATGTGTGTGTTTGTGCATTGGTGTGTGTCTGTGTGTTTTGGTGCATCAGTGTGTGTGTGTTTGTGCATCGGTGTGTGTCTGTGTGTTTTGGTGCATCAGTGTGTTTGTGTGTTTGTGCATCGGTGTGTGTCTGTGGGTTTTAGTGCATAAGTGTGTGTGTGTTTGTGCATCGGTGTGTGTCTGTGTGTTTTGGTGCATCAGTGTGTTTGTGCATCGGTGTGTGTCTGTGTGTTTTGGTGCATAAGTGTGTGTGTGTGTGTTTGTGCATCGGTGTGTGTCTGTGTGTTTTGGTACATAAGTGTGTGTGTGTGTGTGTTTGTGCATCGGTGTGTGTCTGTGTGTTTTGGTGCATCAGTGTGCGTGTGTTTGTGCATCGGTGTGTCTGCTCACGTGAATATCCTGCGATAACCTCCCCTTTCAGGCATGGCACTGCATGCTTTGGGACCTGTGCGCCCTGGAATACACATGAGGCCCCCTCTCTCCAGGCCTGTCGGAGATGGATTGGCTGATTTATGACGGACGCCTCGGCAGCTGAATGCTGATTAAAACACTCGTGGATTTTTTAAAGTAGGTAATTGCACAGAAGTGGAATCATTATCAGCGGCAGGCTGTTTCTCATCCCGCTGCCTCCGTACCGACACCCGGGGCTTCGGAGGGCTGGTGCTGCGAGCTGTTTGAGTTTTCAGATCTACCAGACGCACCTTACAGCTTCCGAGTTTAAACGTCGTTTTGAACGCCTCATGGATGTGGGGCATTTAAATGACTGTCCCAGTTCAATGAGCAGATGTTTCACAGTGACCTTCTCAAGTGACACTTCACTAGTACGGTTTGTGTACAACTTAGAAAATAGCTTCTCAAATTACTTCACTCCGCTGTCAGAACTGAGTTTATTCAAAGAAAAAAAAAAAAAAAAACTGAGTTTATTCAAGCACTGTTTAGAGGAGAAATTCTACCTCCGTATTGGTTGGGAGCTGCAGATGGGCTGGAGGGGACTTTGAATGTAACCCTGGCCATAAGTGCGTCTCCTCCTTTCAGTCTGAGCCAGTGTATCGGGTCATAAAAAGTCATTCTGAGCACACGTTTCCTCTTACTGCCCATCATCCTGTGTGATATGGACATTCAATCTTATACATCGACTGGTTTAGTGCTGTACTGAAATATTGCTGTGATGCCTCTGTTCTCTAATGTCTGTCTGTCTGTCTGTGTGTGCGTTGGTTTGTGTTTACCACATTGTGGGGGAACAAATGTCCCCCCACAATGTGGTAAAACCTGTTACTTTTTAGCATTTTTCTGGTCCTATATAACTATATAATCATACATTTTATGTTTTTTATGTAGGTTGGGGCTGGGTTAGGGTTAGGGGTGTCCTGATTGGCATTAGGGTTTTTCCCATAGAAAATGAGTGCACGGTTCTCAGTAAGCTAGGAATACAAAAGTGTGTGTGTGTGTGTGTGTGTGTGTGTGTGCTGACAGCAGCACTATCCCTGATGCAGCACTCTGTTGTCTCAGTGAAAGTGGAAGCCCATGACTCGATCGCAGATATCGCTCAGCTGTGGAGTCACAGGCCACGGCCCCACCCCTGATTGGCTGGCCTTATGCAGAGGTTGCTCTCTACGCCAGGCAAGGTAGAGCTCGGCTATGGTGTCAGTGGCCACAACCCCCACCCCCAATAGGCTTGCCTCGTGCAGTGGTTGCCCTCTATGCTGGGCAGCGTAGAGCTCTGCTGTGAAGTCGGAGGCCACGCCCCCCACCCTGATTGGCTGGCCTCGTGCAGAGGTTGCCCTCTTTGCTGGGCAGCGTAGAGTTCTGCTGTGAAGTTGGAAGCCATGCCCCCCACCCCGATTGGCTGGCCTTGTGCAGAGGTTGCCCTCTGTGCCGGGCAGCGTAGTGCCCTCTGTGCTGGGCAGCATAGAGCTCTACTGTGAAGTCGGAGGCCATGCCCCCAATCTTGATTGGCTGACCTCATGCAGTGGTTGCCCTCTGTGCTGGGCAGTGTCGAGCTCTGCTGTACAGTTGGAGGCCACACCCCCCCACCCCGATTGGCTGGCCTTGTGCAGAGGTTGCCCTCCGTGCCGGGCAGTGTAGTGGCCTCTGTGCTGGGCAGAGTAGAGCTCAGCTGTGGAGTCAGAGGCCACGCCCCCCACCCCGATTGGCTGGCCTCGTGCAGAGGTTGCCCTCTGTGCTGGGCAGCGTAGAGCTCGGATGAGGCACATGTGTTTCACCTCTGGCTCATTTGCCATTTCGTTTGTATTTTGGTCTCGTCTGCGGTCATGCCCATGGCCTGACACACGACTCCCAACATGCGGCTCCTAGAGCCCAGCGTTCAGTGTCTCACTGGCCTCGTGGCAGCTCTCAGTAACTGCCTGGAAATCATTTGGGCGGAGTCATACTGCATAGCAAAAGGCTGACCCTTACCTGATCTTTGATTCCATCTATCCATCCATCCATCCCTGTGTCCCTTTCACCAACTAACTGATACACAGTTACAGTTATCATGATGGGATAGCCTTGGCTCCTGGTCCATAGCAGGACACTGGCTCACATCCTGTTATACACTGTGGGTAATATAGAGGTACTGATTTGCCAAGTTTCATGATTTTGGACTGTGGAGGGGGGAGAATTCCTGAAGGAAACCTGCACAAAACCTGGGGGGGGGATGTTTATTACGCACTGCACCACCCGAAACTCGCTTGGGTTTATAATTATAATAATCCACCATGGTGAGCTTAGGTTTGCTCAGGAGAGTTCTTTATCTGAATGGGTTTGAGGAGTTGCTGAGTTTGTTAATGAAATGCTAAGACTGCATGGAACCTCTCTGTCTGACTAACGGGCCTGTGGTTTTGACACCTTGTTAACTCACAGAGCCGGACAGAGCTTCTGCGAGGAATCTGTACTGATGAAACAGGGTTTGTAAAATGTTAGTTTATGCTTATGGTATGTTTAAAGTAGCCTGGCTTTTGGTTTTGGGAATTAATTTTGTTTAGATGGTGGACACACTTAAATCCAAATTACTTTAATTTGACCGGTTACAGGCTGGAACATGATTGGACCCCTTGGGCTTTGCATTGTTTGTCCACCCAATGAAAACTCTGCACCCCCTTTATTTTTGGCTGTTTGCCTCTTCCTTCTCCATCCAGGCTGCCCACTTCAACCTCAGTGAAGCTTCTTTGAAGTCTTTTGTAGGAATCCGCTTTGATGTCCGACGGGGCCGGCCGCCCGTTCTCGGTCTCTGTATTCCTTCCTTTCTTCTCGCTGAAGCCGCTCGCTCGCGCCGACGGCTGGCGCGCCTCCGTGGCCCTGATCTGACAGGACGGCCAATTACCCTGCTAATGGCTCTCTTTATCTAACCTCCAGCACCCCGCCAAATAAACAGCAGCGCCGTCGCATCCACCCCGTGCTCCGCCCGCTAATTGTCCGCCTGGCTTTTTTAATCCCTCGGCCGTCCTTGTGGATCGGGCCGCCTGACAGCCGGCTTTTTCAAGCTTGGGCCGCCGCTGACGGACGGCCAAAGTCGACAGAGAGGGATGACGCCAGAGTCCCGGACTCCTGGGTTGACATCGTCTTCGCTGAAAGATGCATTAATCAAAATTCAGAAGGCTGACCCGAGTCGTTTATTCCTGTCATCCTTTAAAATTTGACACCTGCTAATTAAGAGCCTCGTCGATGTTAAACTGAAGTCCGTTCCTCTGCAGGCGGCTCTGGTGTCGCCTCCCTCTTATGTAATCGGTGATGCATGCTGAGCGCCGCCCTTGTCGGCTGGGCCGGGCCTCTGGAAGCTTCTGGTGCACCGACTTCCCACCTGTTGTCCTTATACAGTACTGGCACTCTCTGGATTTCGCATTTCCAGAGTGACATCCTGCCCCGGTTGGGGTTCCGGCTCCCTGTCGCCTGGATGCGTGGATCCATATGGCCGATTGCTGCGTGACGGCACCCCCCCCCCCTTTTGGTTAAATAATAAGGCAGCTTTGACCGGGGTTGGGATGGCGCGTGGGTTTGACTTAAGCCTTATTTCTCTTGGACACCAGGCACAGCTTGTTAAGGAGCGCTTCCCTGATTATGGATGTGTTTACAGATGCTCTCCTGTCCTGCCAGGTTGCGCTCCGCTGTTTGTTTGATTTTGTTTTTTTACTTGTCTCAGTTGGCTCCACCTTCCCTCTCCTGAGCTGTCTTTCCTGAGTGACCTTTCCATTGGAGTTATTTATATTCCTGACAGGGTAACGGATTGCGGCGGCCACGTGCGGGGCCTGGCACGGCTGCTGCGTTGGCGCTGGCTGGCACGGGGCGATAGCACCATGCGGGTGGGGGGGGGGGGGGCTTTGTTTGTTGACCTGGGACTCCTCCTCCTGCAGTGCGCTGTGCTCCATCTCTCGCTGCCTCTGCCACGAATGCCTTCGGAGTCGGTTTCGGAGCACTTGGAGATTACGGCGTCGGCTTTCCTATCTCCTGACAGCAGATGGGGTGTGCAAAGGTGGGGGGGGGGCATCCCTTCCTCGTTTCACTTTAGGAGCCCTGCAGCTATTTTGGGAATTAGGGAAATTATAGAATAATGCAGCAAGGATGCAGCATTCCCCATCTGTGTCCATGTGACCCGGCTCTCTGGTACCATGGTGACATTTCATGCTGCGTTTCAGTTGCTGTCCTGAAATAGTTCCTATGCTGAAATGCCACAGGCACCTGGGGACAGCCGGCAAACGGACGGCGCCGTGTCGCGCTCACGCTGAAGACGGACTCGGCAGCCATCTTGGAATGAGTTGTCTTGGCCCAAGAGATCCATGTGACTCTGGGACTGTGCAGTTCCTGTCTCTTACCCCACTCCCTGCTACAGTGACTCGCCTCCTCCTCAGGTGACGATTCCTGAAGATCTAATGGCCGTCCCGAGGTCCAGTGACGTTTTTGCCATTCCCCCGAGATCACCATTCCCCTGACCGACGTTGCCCACACCTGCCACATCTTCCTCCGGCTTCTCGTTGGGAAAGCGAGGCTGCGTTAGGCGTCTGCCCATTTCATCCCTGGCTGTGCTGCTTGGCCCCCTGCTGGTGGTATGGCCCTGCTACCCCTGCAGATCTGCTTTCTGTCTTTTCCTTCCCTGTGCCCCCCCTTCTCCGTGGCTGTCTGGCTGTGTCTCACATGGTATAAAGCCTCTTAACCAGCTCGGCTACGCTTTAATTTCCCACGGCGGGAGGCTGGTGTAAGGGCTCCCTGCCTGCGGCCTGAGACAGCGAGGGGCTGCCACACTGACTCACAGTAAAAAAATAAAAAAATAATAATAAATGGCAGGCGAGCGAAAGAATAGCATCACACTGGCTGCACTTGTAATTGTGCCAGGAAGTAGTTTGGGTTAAGAGGTGGGGAGATGCGTAACATCTTAATAGTAAGTAAGTGTGTCCACTTCTGTTATGCTGCATAGCTGATGAGATACACTTTATTGATCCTAGGCAGAGGTGGGTAATCCAGGTCCAAAGAGTAAAAATCCAAACCAAGATTTTGTTTCAACCAACTAGTTGAGCACTCTGTGACTGAGACTCTTAATACTCAACTGGTTGGTTGAAATCAGTAATGAAGTTTATGCCCTACAGACCAAGCTATGGCTTTACGATGAGGATAGGATTCACACCCACGTGTGCAGAGCGCGATGGAGTAGTGGTCCATTACCTTAACTGCTCAGCCACCTCATCTGGCCGTCGGATGGCAGTGCATGCCAGGAACACGCTAAGCATGACATGCTGTCCACATGGCAACAGCATGTGAACACATGCGTGCAAGACCTTGAGCTCGGCACACTTGTATCTGCTGACTTGTTGAATGGATTGACTTGGGGAGACCAGGGACAGGGCACGAACCGGCCGGTGTTCAGTGAAGCTGACGAGTTCGGCGGACCTTGGCTGGGGTTGGGGGGGGAGGCATGTGGTCTACCAGGTGATGAAGCTCAGCAATTCAGGGGCGGATGACAGCTGCTTCAAGTGCAAAGCCGAAGCAGTTATTAAATAAATCCCGGCTTCAACTCGTTCTTCAAATGATTTATGACCGGATGATTAATCTAATTTTAAATCTTTTTTTTACATCAGGATGATCTTCTGAGGTATCCTCCTTCATTACTGATTGCTACAGCGGTTTGTTAGATCCTTGGCCGTTTAAACTCAAAGCACAGCTCCTGTTGGGATTAGACGGCCTCCGAGTCCCGCGCAGGCCAGCACGCGGTGGCACGGCCGTTTCTTTGATGCGCGCTCACTCGGGGGATTCGGGCTTGTTTAAACAGCCCGTAGGTGCAGCCTGCTTCAGGTTGGTGCGTCTCCTGTCAACGCTGCAGTTTCGCGTCGCTCCATTTGTAGGGATTTCAGCGTTTTGTTAAATACGCAGCTGTGACGTGTCGGCAGTGCGGGGCTGCAGTGAGTAGGGTCCTTGCATGACATGTCGGCAGTGCGGGGCTGCAGTGAGAAGGGTCCTTGCATGACATGTCGGCAGTGCGGGGCTGCAGTGAGTAGGGTCCTTGCATGACATGTCGGCAGTGCGGGGCTGCAGTGAGTAGGGTCCTTGCATGACATGTCGGCAGTGCGGGGCTGCAGTGAGTAGGGTCCTTGCATCATTCCTCCAGGGTTGTGTGTGTGTGTGTGTGTGTGTGTGTGTGTGTGTGCCCTCTGCTTCGGTTCACATTATGGAAGACAAATGAAGCTGTATATTTTTTTTCTTCATTAGATGGTGTTTAGATGGTGTTTTTATTGCTGATTTTTTTTGTGCATTTTTCACACTCTGTGACCATCGTACTCCGCCATACGGGCAGATGAAATCCAAGATAGATGTAATATTATCTTAGCACTTATTTTTGCTGCATATCTAATTTAGGGAGCCATGCTTCTCTAACTGCGTATCTTGTTTAGGTCAGCCTTGACAGCTCTGTTACGGCTCACATTTGCTGGCTCCTGGTGGAACTCCTCGTTAATCGTGAACGTTAACATCACTAGTGTTAAGCTTTAATCAAAATTAAGGCATTTTTTTAAATGAGCATTCGGAACCGGATCTCCGCCCGCTGGCAGGAATGACGTCTGCGGGAATGTGTTTATTCCGTTTGCCCTTACTGCTTTACACCCTGGAAAGGGAGTCACACAGGTGATGCTATGCTAAGATGCTAAGCGATGGATCCTGTGTTTCTGGCCTGTGCCGCTGACGCTGTGCTCCCTGATGTCCTGATGAGGAACGGTCCATCTCCTGTAAGTGGGGGAGAAGAAGCCGTCATCAGGTTCCCAGTCAAAACCTATTGTCTCACCTTCCACCAATGTCAGTTGGGCCCCGCCTTCCCGCCCAGGTGACTCATTTGGTGCAGGCTGTCTTTGGGATCGCTGTGTCACCCGCTGTGTCACCCGCTGTGTCACCTGCCGATGATGTCATTGCTTTGTGTGGGTGTGGCTTGCTGCTTCGAGTGATGTGAGCGTGCCGCCAGGCCGCACTGCTGGCGGAATGTCACACCGCCATCTCTGCCATATTACCCCTGTGAGAGCGCCCCCCCCAAGCCGTCCCAGGTGCTTGGTAGAGCCCAGGAATGCGGGGGGTAGGGGGTGGGTGATTCAGATGCTTCCGGAACTGAGCTGCGGAAGTGAAGTAGCCCTGCCAGATTCTGGGAGGGGGCCCCTCAGTCGGAGGCAGGAATTCCCGCCCCCCCCCCCCCCTTCCTGATGATGAGTCAGACAGAAGTAAAAGCAGACCAACTGGATCAGGTGCCAATCCCCCTTCTCCCCACGGATTAAGCCACCCTAACCCCCCTTACGCCCCCACCAAGTCCGGGCAGGTTGGTGAGGCCCGCTCCCTCTCGGCCCTTGTGGGGCTGTCATGCGCAGGCATTTGGGCAGGGCTGCCCACCCAGACAGGCCACGCTGTCCTGTATGTCCTGTGGCGGGGGGGGGAATGCCAAAGGAAGCTCATTCCCCCCGAACACCTGTCACTTATCACTCTGTAAGGACCCTCTCCTTGTGTGTGGGGGAGCTTTGAATTGCCCCGCCCCCCTGTTCTAAATCCCACCTCTATCTCACCCACCACCCCCCCCTCTCTCTGAAGGTCGTCCCTGACCTGCCCGCATTGCCTTAAACAGAGCAACACCTTCGACCCCTTCCTCTGCATCTCCCTGCCCATCCCGCTGCGGCAGACCAGGTGAGTCCGCCTCGCTCGCACGTCTGACCCTCACAGACAGAAGCAGGTAGGCGCTGCTCCGTCCTCATCCTCACCTGCGCTATCCATTTGACGTCAAGCCCTGGCCAGTGGCTTTCGGGGCTGGGACCTTGTTCACGTTACGGCTCTGTCTGCCACAAATGGGGCACGATTACCTCAGGTGCATGAGGTCAGTGATGGGAAAAAGAGGTGGTGGGGTTCTAGGTGCGGTTCTAGGTGTGGCTGGTGCAGGGTTTTGGGTCCCTTCTCTGGATCTGTCCTGTAATTTTTGCCTTTTTACGCACAGTAACCACACGATTCAACACGCCGCCCCTGGCCAGCGGCACATGTCTCTCTGTCTAAGCCTGCGTGGGGGGGGGGGGTCTCTGAGGGCCGCGTGGTGTTTTCGGGGAGACCGTCCTTCTGGTCCCGGCCCGGCTGGGGCTCGCAGTGGCATGTTCAGCCCCAGCCGGGGTGCTGGTGGGGCCTGTCAGAGGCGCGTGTCACCTTTCAGGCAGTATTGATGATATTGAGCTGACGGGTGTCCCGGGGGGGAAGCGGAGCAGGGCGAGTCTGCCGACAAAGGCAATGTGGTCCCGTCATTAGAGGTCCTGTCCTGCATCCGTCTCTCAGCTGCAGCCCGTCTCCTTCCTGCAGAGGCGTCCTGGGGGAAGCTGCAGCTTTTTCTGCAAAGAGGAAAACTAAATTCCTTATAGCATCCAGACCAGAGGGGGACGACGAGACTGACGACCGCTACCGTTCCAGACAGGGAAGGGCAAACCTCCGAAAATGTGCGTCACGTCAGAAGTGCAAATCGATTTTTGAATTAAAAAGTGTTTTCAGATGCACGGAAAATTATCTTAGGGAATGAAGAAAGTGTTTTTGAAACCTGAAAGTACATTTGCCTGTTTTTGGCAGTTAAGAAGGCCCCCTTATTGCTTCGGATGGGTCAGAAAGAACAAGCCCCCCCCCCCACCTGACCCAGCATCCTGATAGCAGAGCGTCAGGGAGGTGCTGAGGCGGGCAGCCTGCGTGTCATTGTCATATCAGAGGATGCGGCCTCTGCTCCCGGCAGGGGACCTGCGAGCAAAAGGAACGAGACAGAGCGTGTCAGCGAAAGGAGGACGTGTCCGCACGCGGGAGGGGCTCTGTCGCTGCTGCTGCTCCATCTGACCTGCGGGGGGCGCTACTGGCTGGGGTATCAGGTCTCCAGTCGCGCTGTGATGTCGGTGTATGCCTGGTGACCTCGCCCAGCCCGCCGCCGATATGCCCAAGGTGAAGCATGGCCTGGACCATGTAGGCGGCGTCTTAACCACGTCAACTCAGGGAGCGAGAAGCAGAGGGGGGCCGCGGCCGAGGGAGGGGGGCAGTGGCGCCTGAGGGTGCGTGGACCTGTGTGCTGACCCAGATTACGGCACGGAAGCCGGCCTGTCTCGTTGCCTGGGCGACGGGGGCCGCGTGGCGGGCACTAGCCGCGTGTTTGTGAATCGCGGGCTGCCGCTTGGCGACGCTGTAAGGTGATGATGCATGCATTGTTTCCAAGAAGTACTTGTAGTGGGACATGACAGGATAGGACACAACTGTGAGGCTGCCAGACCGAGCTGGGTATTCTGGGTAATGCCTTATCTTCCAGACGGAGCTGGGTATTCTGGGTAATGCCTTATCTTCCTGACGGAGCTGGGAATTCTGGGTAATGTTCACCTGGGATACACTTGAATTTGTTGAATGTGCCTCTTGCCCAAGTCTGTGACTGATCTGTGTGCCCTGTGCCCCCCCCCCCCCTCCCCCCGGTCTCGTTGAGCAGGCCTCTCTATGTCACTCTCGTCTTTAACACCAAAGGCCAGAGGTATGTCCGCATCGGGACGGCGGTGCCCCTTTTCGGAACGGTGGCCGTGTTGCGGGGGATGGTGGCTGAAGAGGGCAAGCTTTCGCCTGATCAGGTTGGTTTGCACACACACACACACACACACACACACACACACACAGTGACACCCTCCATACACTCCCTAGTCCTTCTCAATAATGCATGCCTGTCGATTCTCACTCTTTGTCCATGCAGGTTGGCCTCATGTTAGTGGTGAGGCTGGGGTGCTGTTGCCGTGGAGACTGATGAATATTTAAAGGCCTCTTGCGAGCCTCGTGGGCTCCTCCTTCTGGCCCCTCTCGTCCCCTCTCTGTCTCTTGCATCCGCACGGCCGTTGGGCGGCTCCCTTGACAGGCAGGACCCTGCGTGCTTCCCATGTGTGTCTGAGGCGCTGATATGCATCTGGCCACGCACACGGGCTCACTGACCCCCCCCTCCGCCTCCTGTCTTTTGTGTCTCTGCAGCTGGCGTCTCCCTCCGCCTGTATCCATAAATACCTCCTCTGTGCGGAGTCCCAGTCTTTGTTGGAATTTTTCAAATGAACCCCGGTCGTGTTCTCTGCTCGTGTGGTGTCTGAGATCGACGAGTCTGTGGTCAAACTTTAACCCTCGCTCAAGATTTGCTGTTTGCAATACCCTGAGAGGGCTGTTTATTGCCTTGGCCTTAATTGATAAATAGCTTTCGCTGGATTGTTCGGAGCAGGTTGTATCGGTAAAACCAGCACGCTTCTTTTGTTCATTAGCCTCAATGGGGTGTAGACTAATTTAAATGCTCGCCAGCACCCATAAAACCACCTTGCCATCAGCGTTACGAGCAGCCAGTAAAGGGCGGTGTTTAGTGGGGGATCGTAAACATCCACAGGGGACGGGTGTCTCCAGGTGAACATTCAGCAGACCTGTGACCCCCCCCCCCGCATTGTCTCGGTCTTTAGGTGTTCCATACTAGTTAGCATTTCTGTGTGGATTTAATGTTTTTCTGTTTTTAAGTTATTTTTGGGGTGATTTCTGACAGTGAAGGACTGTGATCCAGGTTATTATTTAGCTGAGCAGGCTACTAATCTGTAACCATAGCCTGGAGGTTGTAGGTTCGAATCCCATGGCTGATGGGGTACTGCATCTCTTCCCCATCGTGGGCTGATCAACCCATGGTACCTTAATTGCCCTCGTCCTGTGTTTAAAAACGGCACCGGGGAGGTTAAAAATAAACCATAGAAGCAGACGGCCGTAGACAGTGGCAGGATGCTTCTCATTTACTTCTCCGGCCCATCTGTTTCTCATGGGGAGTGTCCCCCTGGTGTCAACAGACGGAACTGCAAGTGCCAAGTCTGCCGTCGCTGTCAGTCAGGATGAAACGGGCCGAGTGACGCGTGTCAGAACAGCCTCTGGGCCTGATGATTCGTCACGCTGGGTGGAAGAATAGAACGGGCCTCGTCTGTGTCTTTGTTTCTGTTTTTTTTTTTTTTACTGTGGTACAAGTGAGGGAGGGTGCATGGAAAAACCTCTAAATTATGCATGCAGAAACAGGCTCAGGAGTGGTACAAATCTGCCGAGATGAGAAACTCTGGGATTAGGGGGAGTTTTTTTCTCCTGCCCTTCCAAGAATACAGGTGTTTCAGCTTCGTTTTATTTCTGACACTTCTGCTGGTCTCCACCCCGGTGAGGATCCTGGATGACAGGACACATGGCTCTTTGTCTCAGAAGTATTTGGGAGCAGAGCCAGGCTTCCCAGCCAAAATGACGGTTACATTTCCAGTTTCTATAATTATATTTTGGTAAACTCAGCTGGTAAATTGTTGACTGTGCGTCTCGGGCATAAATAGACGCCCGTCTCTCCAGGTTCCGTCTCCGATGTTGCCGGCTCTGTCTTCTAGGCCGTTGCTTGGGTAACGTTGCCCTAGCAACACTCAAGCCACAGTAATGAAGCTCTTTTGATGTATGGCTCGCAGTCATTAGGGCCGTGGCAGCACGTGGGAGTCTGTTTTTCAGGTTGCGTCTGCGTGAGCCGCCCCGGGGCAGAGGGCGATTTGTCATTCCCAGTCTCGGTGACCTCCCAGTGACTCAGTCACTTGTTGAACTCCGGCGTTTTCCGCCCTAAAGGGTTTCTGTGTTTGTCTGTCTTGTGTTAACAGCTGTAAGATATCCAGAAACAACCTGGCCGCGTTTCTTTCATTTTCACGCTGCAGTGTCACCCTTCTGTGGGTGCGGTTTCCTTGTGGATCGCGCTTAAAACCTGTATCGCGTTTGATTTTTTTTAATGCGCTGCGGACTGGAGTGCAGGTCCCATTGACTTAGTCGAGTTGTCTGTCCCGACCGCCTAGGTGATCCTGTCGGAGGTCTACAGCACCGGATTCCAGCGCTCCTTCTTTGACGAGGACGACCTGACTGCCATCGCGGAGAGCGACGTCATCTACGCCTTCCAGGCCCCGCCCCTCTGTGGGAGGGGGGGGTCCATGCGAATCTCAGGTAATCATCGGGCCAACCTCTGCAGTCATACTTTACCCAAGAAGTAGTGCGGCAGGGCCCTAAACCGTGTTATCACCACCGCCCTCGTACTCACTGTGGAGTACCTTGTGCTAAACGTGGGTTAAGGAAAATGTACGCAGGCTGGATGTCACACTACCCCCCCCTCCCCCTCAAGAGAACCCCCCCTCACCTCGTGGCTATCTGGCAGATGTCTCCAGGCAGATGGCTGGCATATAAATGCATGAGAGCAGGCAACTTGTGCAACGCGCCCATCTTATGTGGCCCCTGGGAACGTCAGGCGGGAGCATTTCACTGTTAAAGCAGAACGTTACGCAGATTCGAACAGAACGCGTCGCCCGAGCGTGACTGAATACTTAATCACTCCTGACTCCCTGTTATAGGGCGGCGTATCGCTAAATCGTGTAGCTGGGGAACAGGCCCGATGCTTAGGCCCTGCTCCACGCCGTCCCAGGAAGAGGCAGCCGGGGGGGGGGGGCACAAAACATGAGCGGTGAAGTTTTCGCTCGGGTGCGGTGGATGTGAGTGGGATTCCCACGGGGACGGGGACCGGTCCCTCCCCAGATGCCCGGAAATAAGTTAGCGTATTTCAGTGCTGGGGAGTGCCTCAGTGGTTTAGGACTGTGTTGCCCAACCTGGTCCTCAGGGACCGCCGGACAGTCTGCATTCTTGTTACACTAGCTTCAATGGAGCAAAAATGTAAACTGTCAGGCAGGGAGGGGGTGGGGAGCAAAAACCTGGGCTGTCCGGTGGTCCCTGAGGAATGGGATAGGGAACACTAGTTTAGGATGACAGAGAGACGCCTTGGTTACAGAGAGCAGCCGGCGAGGTAGGCCGTACAACGAAGGGCTGTCGTCATGGCCCAGGCCAGCCTTTGCATGCCCAGTTTCAGGTGGCGTCAGGTTGCCTGCCCCCGCCGCTCCCCGCCCGCCTTCCTCTTGGCTCTGCTCCAATCAGCTGTCTTTTTTACGTGGGCGGAGCAGAGCTGCCGGGGGTTTGCTTTCGATGAGCCGCCTTTCAGGAAAACACACACATGCGCACACGCTCACACACACACACACACGCACACAGGCGCGTGGAAACAGACCGACAATGTAGCAGTGCGGCTGCTCCACCCCACGCTCTGATAACCCCCCCCAGGGGGAAAATAGCCCTCCTGATTGGCTGCAGTTCCCTCAGCTAAGGCCTCCCTCTCGCCCCCTAGTGCTAATTCTGCGTCATCGTACTAGAAGCTTAATCATTAAGTAGCGTGTGATGACATGGTAGTGGGAGGACTGAGTCATTGTGCGGTCCGTGGTCTCCGGGGCCGGGGGGGGGGGGGGGGCCCCCCCCCCCCCCCGGCCCGCCGTGGGGCCCCGCCCCGGCCCCCCCGGGCGCCGCGGGGCCGTTGTTTTTTCTTTAACTTTACAA
>JAODKM010000088.1:8084267-8100843 GCA_026780845.1 Petrocephalus sullivani
CCCCCAGTTGGCCCCCGACGACGCCTGGAAGTGTCCGCACTGCAGGCAGCTCCAGCAGGGCATGGTGAAGATGAGCCTGTGGACGCTGCCCGACATCCTGATCCTGCACCTGAAGCGCTTCCGGCAGGTGGGCGAGCGCCGTAACAAGCTCTCCACGCTGGTGCGCTTCCCGCTGGCCGGCCTGGACATGGCGCCCCACGTGGTCAAGCGCAGTCAGAGCAGCCGCAGCCTGGGCCCCTGGCCCGCCTCCTGGAAGCAGACACCCGACGCCGGCCCGCCCGCCGACTTCCTCTACGACCTGTACGCCGTCTGCAACCACCACGGCGGCATGCACGGGGGGCACTACACAGGTAGGCCTCCGGGGGGAGGCCCTAAAGGGTCCCTGGCCCATGGGGGCCAGATTCCTGCTGCCTGACCATTTACTCTCCAGCACACGTCATTTGGGACAGGCTGCCATCATAATGATGCTGTGTGTGTGAGAGAATATCCACACAATATGATAATCTGTTATTTTCATGTTGTGAGGACCATTTCGGTCCCAACTATGGGAAACTCAGTTTTATAAGGTTAGAGCTGGATGGGGGTTAAGGGTGTCATAACTGGGATTAGGGTTTCCCCCATAGAAATGAATGGACGGCCATCACTAAGGTACGAATACAATTGTGTGTGTGTGTGTGTATGTGTGTGCGCGCAGCGTACTGTAGGAACTCGGTGGATGGACAGTGGTATGGCTACGACGACAGCAGTGTGGATCTGGTCCCAGAGGAGGAGATCTGCACGCGTGGGGCCTACATCCTCTTCTACCAGAGACGCAATGCCATCCCACCCTGGTCGGCCAGCAGCTCCATCCGAGGTGAGTCTCTCACCCGAGTGCCTGCTGGAGCCTCACTTGGTGCCCTGGGGCATCGCTGACGCCACCCCCCCCCCTCCCACCCACGCAGGCTCCACCAGCTCCTCAGTCTCTGACCACTGGCTCATCCGACTGACGGACGACAGCAAGCGGGGCAGTCTGGTCTCCAGAGCCTCCACCACCTGCCCCTCCACCGTGCCCGACCCACTGGAGTCGCCCGTCATTCATGAGGAGCCTTGCAAAGAGGAGCGAGGTGAGCAGCCGGGCCAGGGTCCTGTGGGGATGCTGGTTTGGGAGTCAAGATTACAGTCAAGTTAGTCAGCCATGCCGCTTTGCAGAAGTAGACTGAAAACGGGCCGTAGTGACATGGGCGTGACTCTTCGGGTTTAGGCTGCGGTCAGAAGGTCGGGGCTTCAAATCCTGTTACTTGCAGAGTGATTTCACCCTTGGGCAAGAAATTAAGTTGCCATTCATTAACCATTTGCACAAGTACATTGGAATGCTTCTTTGCATAAATCCCATCTTGCTCTCTTTTGAAACACACACGTATATGCAGCTGCGAGTGAAGCCGAGGCTTGAACCATGACCTTCTGATCACAGGCGGAAGGGTCAAACCCACTGAGCCACACCGCCCCCGCAAGGCAGTCAACCTTCTCTGCTTCTCTGCTTTGCCCCCATGTCCCGCAGGCGGCCCCGAGCCCCGGCCATTCGTGCGAGGCCTTAAGGGACGCAGCATGAGCATGCGTAACCCCAGCAAGGCCCGGGAGGGCCTGAGCAAGGTGCTGCCCCTCCGCTGGTCGTTTGGCTCCAAGGACCGGCAGAAGCGGGCCCCCGGGGAGCTGGTGGAGTACCTGGAGTCGGGCCGGCGGCCCCGCTGCACCAAGGACTCCATCGTCACCCTGATGGCCACGACTCCCGACAAGGAGCCGCCCGATTCCCCCGGTTCAGGCAGGGTCAGCTGCCTTGGCCGGCTCTCCGGCGAGCACCATGACTCTGTCAGGGTGCCCGAGGGCCAGAGCCGGCCAGCCGCCGACGGCCCCGGGGTGCAGAGACGGGGCAGTAAGCCAAGGGACGACGGCACGCTGAGTGGGAGGACCTCTAGGAAGACCAGGCCGGAGCAGGGGAGGCCCCCTGACCCGCAGTCCCGGAGGAGCTCTGGTGCAGGGCAGCCAACTAGCTCTGGGTCTGGTGCTGCCCCCAGCTGGGAGTCGACACTGAAAAGAGGGAAGGGCCACGTGGAGGCCGTGCCGGGGGGCCAGGGGAGTCCAGCGGAGCAGGCCCATGAAGAAAAGGAGAGGAGAGCTGGGGAGTCGAGCGGCCATGAGGGTCTGTTGGCCTTCCTCAAGTCGAGCTTCATGAAGAAGGACTCGCAGAGGAAGGCGCGACAAACCGAGACGGCTCCGAGGAGCTCGTCCCGAGTGTCTCTGTCCAACGGGGTGCCCGGCGCAGCCCTAGAGGGGAAGGCAAACGGCACTCCCGGTGGCAGCGGCGGGCGGCGCGGTGAGGACTTGGCCAACGGCAAGCCAGGCTACAGCAGCTCCGCCACCAACATCAAGCGCTCCCAGAGCTCCTCCAGCATCCATGGCCGGTCAGACCCCGCCCTGCGCCGCTCGGCGTCCCTACACAGGAACGGCATGCCGGGGGCCCCGCCCCCACGCAGCCTCACCGCAGAGAAGCCCAGCCTTGCCACCCTGCAGCGGACACGCTACAGCACCAACTCCCTAGGCAGGAAGCGCATGGTGCCCGAGTCAAGCTTCTAAACTGGCAGAGCATGGCAGCTAGAGCCTGCCACCTACCTACCACCCAGCTCGGGGAGGGCAGCCCCACCAGCACCGTGACCATTTAAGCTGATCGCCACCAGGGGGTGTGCGTGTGGCTCATTTGTCCACATTTCCTACCTATACATGGGTGGCAGGAGAAGCTGATATTGTGAGTGAATGAATGTTATTTTTATGGTTACCTTTTTTGATAATTAACAGCAAGTGCCTGTCGCCCCTACGCGGTTCACATCATTGACCTCGTGTGCAGTGGCTCAACACAGGGTCTGCATGTTTTATTGTCACACGTTCCGGGACACCTCCATGTCTAAAGCAGAGAAGAACACCTTCCCCGCACTGTTTTTTTTCAGTTATCTCCTTAAAAACAAAGATGGGATTGATTTGAAGGATCTGAGGATAGAAATAAAATTATATTTTGCTTTTTAAAAGGGGGCAATGATTTCCATACTATTTATATTGTTTTATAATACACTATAAGCAAATGACCTACATCTTGTACATACATAAACATAGATTAAAAGTATATACAGATGATTTATTTATTTAACCACTCCATTACAGTAGAGACTATTAATTAATAAATGATTGTGCTTGCACTGCAAACTTGCTGCTAGAATCTCAGTTTTAACACCCCAGATAATACCTGGAAATTACTTCTTTTTTGCACTTTCTATGTAGCACCAAATATTTGCTTTCTGTGTATTAACCTCATTATTTAAGAAGCCTAATTAAATTAACGCCGCTTTAAATCCCCAGAAAGGAGCATCTATGCCTACCATGTAATTGCATGATTAACATAACTGAAACAAATTGGTTAATTGTTTGAAGAAATCTTTCAAGTCGTTAATGCCAGTTGAGGAAGTGTCTGTGAAGCAGAAGTTGTTTATAACCATATAAATCTTCCGAATCTGGTTTTATGATGATTTAGCAAGTTACTGGTGTAGGGGGTGTTCCTGTACTCAATGAAGTCGCTCAATCAGTACTACTTTTACTAATTGCCTGCTGGTAAAAACTGCTCATGAAGGATAACCTCTCACCACAAGGGTGTGTGCTCGCGTCTCTTTTTTACAGGGCTGAACACGTTTGCCGTCTTAATTACAAGGGTGGAGGAAAGCTGTCCCCTAGTCAGCCCACTGTGATAATCCAGTTTACTATAGCAGCCTAGAGCTCAGTGTGGCCCAGCTGGGACATTCCCAGATTTTATGAAGGGTGAATTACTGAATTGTGGACAGGTCCATCTGCCTGAGGTCTTCACTGTCCCACCTGGTGGTGTTCTCCCCAAAAACAAAAAGACTGATTCAACAGCCATGCAGTACAATGTCTGTCTGCATGGTTTAATGAAGACGCAATTCTGTATCTGGCTAACAGATTGTACTAATTATAGCGGGCCCTGTAACTGGTATTAGCAGAAGCAATAAGCTTTACTGAATGACAGTTTTGGCTTGTACGTTTTAATAAGTGCTTGTGTTGCTGTAAAGTGGGTGCAAAGTATAGATCCATTTTTAATTTTTATTTTTACTCACAAAAAATAAATGCATGGGTTCTCCAGCTCAGACTTAAAACGGCCATGCGTTGGCCATGCCATGCGTTGGCCACATCCAATCAGCCAGTGGCAGAATCCTCTCTCATCTCATTGGTGTTTGTCAGTAACACGTGACACAGCTAAATTCCACCTCTATGCTACTGAAATTCCATACGTTGATTCATGACTTAAACATGATGTTGACTTGATGCTGTAAAAAAAAGACATTTAAACAGCACAATTGATAATGGAAATGGGGACTTGGTCCTTTAATTTTTGTTGTTACTTTTTCATTTTAATACCATTAATTGTTATAATTGCAATGCTTAAGTTTTTTTTCCTGGAGCCTCATTTATTTGAATTTTTAAGTGTTTGTTTCCCTTCTTTTTTTAAAGAATGCAACGTAGGAATACAAATGGTTTTAAATCAGGTCATCATCCTTCCCTGTCACCTAATCTGCCTTTGATGCATCATAAGCTCTAAAGAATGTTTAAACTCACCTCAACCGGGACACACACACACATATATATATTTGTTTTGTTTACTTCTTTGCACTGTTTACTGTATGCTTTGGGATTTAGATAACATAAAAAATGATATCCTTGGGCAAGACATAATGTCTGTATTATGTAACCTCTGTTCCAGCACCGTCTTCATTCATGCGTGTCGATTACCTATCGCACTGTTTACCAAAATGAGCACTTGTACAAGGATGTGAACAAAGGACATTTCACAGTTCTTTTGTGAAACCTCTGTTTAAGATGTTTTATATGCAATCTTTTTGTAAAGGTCTACATTTTATAACTGCTTTGTAAATACTTAAAGGTAAATGTGAAGAATTATATTCCGGTAGCAAACTGCCCAATCACACGGGCTTGGTTTAGCTTAAAGCACAAGTATAGGATATTAATCAAACCTTCTCTGCGAAATGGGTACAGAATGGTACATAAGAGGTTTGTATCTGCCTAAGATGTCTGCTCTACATAATATACTGTTTTATTTTGTAATACAGTAAATAAAACACATTGTTTATGACAAATGGTGTCATGAGCAACTTACTTCATGTTTCCAAGTTAGCAATAGATATTTTCCACACCTGTCAGATGTATGCATTCATACAACTAACCAAAGCTCATGTTTTTTTCATTAACTTTTGAATAATTTTTTAAATTATAATTATCTTAGGTACATTTTAAAATCTATGAGCTTATTAAGCTATCAGTTTTAGTACCTCTAAAGAAACTTCATTATGTAATAAATCTGACTTTATCCTGCGTTTATGTTACGTACTTTGTACCATTTTGGCTTATAAATGCCTGTGTGGAATATGTGAGCTATTTCAAAGAATTATTTTAGTTTTGCTTTTTACTTAATTTAATTTTTGAGCAGCGAATTGCAGGATTTGTGTTTTTATGAGTGCTAATCAGATCCCCCACTAAATTCCCAAAAAATGTCGGCATGTATTGCCGGTACTGTTATTGTCAGCCTAGCATCGAGCTGCAAATTGTTATATTCATGTGGTCATTAACACCCTGTTCTGAAGAATAGCTAGAAGCTCCTTGGGAAGAGGGTGCTTCCCCCAATAAGCATGGCCATCCTTCTGTGTCATCAGAAACCGACCGGGATAGAGATATTGAGTCACTTAGTGATTATTCATTTGCTGAGCAGTCAGTTTGAAAGCTTGTGCATAACTAATGACACATCAAAGCCACAGTTCCCGTTCCGCGTCAGCCATGCACTGATCCACACTGATAACAGTCAAAAAGATTTGGTAGATTTTCCCCACAAGACACACACACACAATGCAGATTCTAGTTTGGAACAGTCCCCAAAGCAGTGAGCGCTACATGGTAGTAATGCAGTTGTTGTTTGAACATATGAACTTTGTGATCCTAAATCATGTTCCTTGGTCAGGCTAGTTATTCCAGCCAGCCATCCCTGTCCACACACACAGCCTTTCTCGTGATGCAGACTTACGCTATGTGTGTATGCATCCTGCAATGGACTTCCGGTCCAGGGTCCCCAGCCATGCCCTACACTGCCTGGGGTAGGCTCCAGTTCCCGCCTTCACTCTGACCCAGTATAAGCGACTGGGAGGTGGAGGGTTGTATGAGCATGTTTGCATAAGCAATCCGTTTTTCTGGTGCCCACGGGTGGAGTGAAGAGCACCTGCTACTGTATAATCCCTAGACCTGAAGTGAGGGGTTGTTGAGACTCCATGGACACGGGTCTCTCCTGGAATTTCACGGCTACCCCTGACAGTGTAACAGGACATTGGCAGTGCATCTTAAGTAGTGTGGACAACCGAGATACGTTTTTTGGTTGATGTTCATATTATAGTAAAATTAAATTTGGCTATAATCAATAATGTCTCCAGAAACTTGTAATGTTGGAAAAGGATGAGCTATTCCCCAGTAAATAATGTTTCTGCGCTTTTGGGGCAATTAACTTTTCAAGTTCTGTAGTTATTTTCATATCCTTCGGAGTAAATAATAAATGCTTAAATTTGGATCCCTTTTCCCCTGTGTGCACCAGCCCGTCGCATGTTCGCTTGGTGATAACAAGAAATCAGCGCCCAAAATATACACCTTTGCGGGGAAAAAAACCAAAATGCTTATATGCTCTCTCATCCATAGGCTTGAACTGTATTTTTTATGCTGCTGTGTCTGTCAGTCTGTGGCACTGGTTGCTTCAGTGGTTTGTCCTGGTGACTTTTAAACACAGACTGAGACCTACTTTCATCCATGTGCTGTAATGATCACGTTTCAGACACTGGAGTTTAAGTCCCTGGCTCTATGCTTAATGGCAGAGGGAAGAGTTCCCTGTTGCTATGAGGCTGTCTGTTGCCAAGAAAAGCCGGACGACCTTGAGAATGTTTTTCTTTCTTTTTTTCCAGAAAGAGCCAATATATGTTTTCTTCTGGTGTTCTTTTTATCTGTATTTTGAGTCAGAAATAATCTCCCAATGGTCTGCTCAACTGTTCTGAAAGTTTTACATCTGTTGATCTCTTCTGCAGTAAGAATATATAGCATATTAAAATTAGTAGATGTTTAAGCTGAGGGAAAAAAGTCAACTGGCTTATTCAACAATCCTATCAATCCCCAGTCGGTGGATTCATCTATGTAAACATCAGCAGAATGACTACTGTTGATTATTAAGACATATCATAACACCAGGACACCTTCAGTGGTCCTGTGGAAACCATACACATCAAAGCTGTTCTGGTGGCATGAGGGGAACACATTATAAGGCAGGTGGTTTTAACGTTATAGCTGATCAGTGTGTGCATATCTCCTGTGTGAAAAACTCCTTTCACAATATTTTACATAAATTGTGTTAAGACTGTCAACATGAGTAACTATGTGCCTCAACTAACTATAACTTTCAGTTTTTTTATGATACATAATATCTTCCTTTGTTACAGATTTCCGGTTCCTTGCAGAGTCACAGAATTTTTCTTCTGAAAATAAAGGTTTTTTTCTCTCAACACTCCTCCATTTAGACTGAATGACATGGTCACATTTAATTTTCCCTTGTAGGTTTACAACAAGTGATCATTCATCTTCTGCATTAATAATGAATTATCCTCTTCAAGTATGAGTCCTTAGGGTTACACACTCCTGTTAACCTTTGCTAATACAATGATGTACGCTATGTCATAGTTTGCCAAAGAGTTTCCCAAAAGGAGTCTAAGTGCTCTGTACCTGATGATATATTTAAGAATGGGACTTACTTAATTCTCCCTCAGTCTTGGACCAGGGCTAGGTCTAGCTAGGCATAAACAATGGTGACATCTAGTGACGCAGAAAAAAACTGCCCATAACCTCAAGTTTGTTGTATTTGTACTGACGCATATACATTTTATTTATCATTAATCACAACACGATGATTATAATAGTTATACCAGTAAGGTAAATACCGAGTACATTTACTTTAGCGTCTAGACACTAATCGTCAGCAGGGGCACCCTACAGGGGTATGAGTTAGGGTGATTCCAAAAAATTGGAAAAGAATTAAGATATCAATTTTAAAGATTAAACTGATTGCAATTGTTGACACTCCACAGCACAAAACAAAATGTGTGCTATACATTTGAGTATATGTAGTGAGCAGCTAATTCACTGCCCACAGAAGGAATGTTTGCCAGCAGTACGTTATTGGGCATGGATTTGAACAAGCTGCCTTCCAATCACAAGTGGGATCCACTAAATATTAGGCCATCGCGGGCCCAAAGAAATTTTTGGAGGATGCGGGCATCGATCCCGCTACCTCTCGCATGCTAAGCGAGCGCTCTACCATTTGAGCTAATCCCCCACCCCATGTCAGATCAGCGCCCCATGTTCAGTTGTTTCCTGCCTCCCTGAATAGCTGAATCCCTGGAAAAAAATCTTTACGTTAAACAGAAAATTATATATTAGATTTATATTGTAAATGATTTTTGATAAGACGTTGTACGAGGAGTGTGGAATTGTCGGGATTGGTCTCCGTCTTTTCCCATTCAGGCAGTCATCTCCCCGTTTGGCCAGCAGGTGTCGCTAGCCATCCCTTCTCCAGTTGTGTTTCTGCTGTCCCTAATGTTGCCCCGCTCCCTGGGCCACCGTGTGGCTGAATGGGCTAGCTTGCCTGACTTTGTTAGATGTTGTGAGTTTTGCTTTTTTCCCCCTTGTTAGTTCTTGCATTCACATTATTTCTGTATTTGTCCTTATTTCTGTATTTGTCTCTGGTTATCCTTGTGTGTACCTAGCTTTGTAATTGTCTCACAAATGTTCCCTGTATCTACAACACTCCAGTCCCGAGCGTTCGACTGTGATTATTCTCACCTGTTCCTTGCTGCGTCTAGTCTCTAGTTTTGTGGTTGATCAGTTATAACCCGCACCTGTCTCTTCTTGGAACCCGCGGTATCATATGTATCGCCATTCTCTTATAACGTGGCATGGCAAAGGTTATTATTATTATTATTATTATTATTATTATTATTATTATTATTTAGCAAGCCAGAGACACAAAAGGGAACTCAAAAACAATGGGGTGAACGACCAAACACTAATGTTGGTTGAAAAGTTAATGTACTACAGGGTTTTGGGGCAAGGAAAATCCTGTCCCCAACTGCGTGTGCTGCAGCTGGAAAGCGAATTCTGTATTTTATCTCATTAAATCCCATTCATCTCAAAAAAGTTAACGTATACACTCTTAGAAAAAAGAGGTTCTTGGGGGTGCTATATAGAACCACAGGGGTTCTAACCCTAGGAAATAGAACCATTGCCTTCAAAAAGGTTCTATTTCACATGTGAGAATATATTAAATGGTTCTATATAGAACCTTTTGAAGGTGTCATATATGTACCAAGCTATAGAACCCTTAAAGGTTCAATATGGAACCTTTTGTTTTAAGAGTGTACTGTACTACTGTGTTTGGGGGCTAGGAAAATCCTGTCCCAACCCGTGTGTGTGTGCTGCAGCTGGGAAGCGAATTATGCACAGAGTAAATTGGAAAAAAAAAACAAGGAGCAGTGGTTCCAATAAGTGGGTAGGAAGACTGTTGCTAAGGTGATGTGCGAACGGTTAATAAAACCAGATAAGTGTATCCGGTAACTCAAAACTACGTATTAGATTCACGCAGCCATACGCTGCAATACCTTGACATGTCTCATTTAAAGAGAAGTTCAATTTCCCTTTTTTGAGGAAAAATTCGTGCAGCTCGCTTATGCCTGCGTTTTTACAGAATACGTGATCATTACCTGGCGCGAGTAAGACGGGGATGGCGGTTACGCAACGCCGGGTCCCTAAAACCGCAGCATCCCATGGACCGGGGGGGGGGGGAGCGCGAAATCACGCGAGAGCTGGGCGACCAGGCGAAGCGCTGCCGGCGGAGAGCAGCGAGAGGCTCGGAAAGGAAGCGGAAATTTACTGTTTGGGGGAAGAACACGGAGCTGCGCGCACGGGGCAGCGCTCCTATTCAATAAAGTGCCGCTCCTAAGCCAACGGGACGGCGGCCTCTTACTCGGCCTGATTATCCGGCCCAGGACTCGGTGAGTGATCGGCAAATTATCCATTTCACAATGTGTTAAGAGAGGAGGATGCGTGCTTTTCATCTGTTGGGGGGGTATTGTCATTCACAGCTCGATGTGGAATTGTAAAAATAATAATAATTTGACTGAAACCTCTGTAAACTGGGAATACTTTGACAAGGATGAACCTTTTGTCTTTGTTAATTAAATAAATGGATGCGTGGTTGCTGTATGCGAGCGAAGCCAGTATGTGCAGTCTAATATTAATGTTATAATAAATGTGCTGACGATTTGGAAAACAGCTAGTTGGAAAATACGAAATTACGCCCTTCGTTTAAAAGTACCAAACTGACACCTGAAATTAAATGAGTATGACTGTGAACATTATTACATTACTGGTTACTTTAGTGCAATTGTGGAGCATCTTACACTGAAGATTAATTCAACACTGTACATTTTGTGCATTTGTCGGGCAAAATCTGTCGGGATCCGGTTCATACTAAATACAATAAAATAACGATACATTTATGGTATCCAATTATGTAACTGTTATCGCTTTTCTAGCAAAACTGACAAATGTAGGTCAGAGAAAGAATAATTGATTTCTCGATTTGCTGAACAGAATTGTATGTGTAATCATCGGCTTTTAGCGCAGAGCTTAAATATACAAAGAGAATTAGGCAACTGTCAGTTATATAGGCTAACCCAATATATATAGTTATATAGGCCAAGCAGTAGAAATTATAATTTTTCTTATTGGCCATTTTAATTTGACATTTCTTGATAATTTGATGCCAAGAAGCTATCTGAGTACGTCAGGATTAAAATAAAATTAATTATAGCAATTTATATATCTCGCAGTTAATGATTGTATGAATAATGAATGTGCTTCATTTAGAATATATTGATCAGCGTAATAATGTTACAATTCCATCATCGTAATTAAGTGACTTAAAACAACAAACGAAATCGTAGTTACACAATTTGGTGAATACCTTTTTAGTTTTCTCATCCGCAGAAAAATATTCTACAAATACCCAAGTCAAGATACAAACGTGTAGTCGGGATGTTTGTTGGTGCGTCCTGCGATGCACCGTTCCTTCAGACACAAAGCGGGCGTTCTTTTTATTCCTCCACCCGGTCGCACATTGCTGAGCCGGCGTGCCGGCTCCGTATAGCCAAGCGGCGGCACACGGATATGAGAAGCCGCTGCGGGAGCCGCTAAGTGCGGCTGTCACATCGGCGCTGACCCGCCGCATGAGGGACGCTTCGGGGACACGTTCGCTTTTTTTTTCCACGGGTACGAGCGGGGCTACTGGGCGTTGTCGTTTCCCCTCTTCTGATTGGACAGCGTGTGACTGCGCTCGTCTGCCATTGGCTGCGCCGGGTGTCAATGGGACGGTTTCCTTCCTCGCTCAGGGCTGCCTGGCTCCACAATGCTAGCTGCGGCGCAAGGGCGCGGCTCCATCAAACACTTTCCCAAAGTGGCGAGTCGCGCCTAATCCTTCGTTTTCCTACGCGAGATCGCGTCGGCGCTAACTGATGTAACTTTGCGCCCGCAGAGCGGCCGGCCGTGGCGTGAAGAGCTGCTGTAGTGCGGAGAGAGACGTCCGGCGGAATCGCAGGGGCTCGGTGTTTGTTTTTCTCCGCCCGACAAAGAGCGCCTCGCCCCGGCGCAGAGTCCCGCGCCGCCCCGCCTCGCCCCGCACCGCTCGGCGGCCGCGTACCTGCTACCCCCGCAGCGCACAGGTGTCCGGCGACCCCCGCACCATGGAGGCCGTCGCCAAGTACGACTTCAAAGCCACTGCGGATGACGAGCTAAGTTTCAAACGTGGGGAAATCCTAAAGGTAGGTCCTGCTTCTGCATCGTCCCACAGCGCCCGGCCGAGTGCACGCTCGAAACGAAGCCAATACAATCGTGTAATGCATGTGGTATTTAACAAGCCCGTGTTTTTAAAAAATCTCAGTTATTTATCTATACCATAAACCGTTTATTGTCAGTGTAATTTGCGAAGTAACAGGCACGGGAATGCGGTGACGTCGCCAGTGCGCGAGCCGTACCTCCAGGCTGCGCCCGTACAATCTCCCAGTGCAGTTAAGTAGCTGTGCAAGTTGGCAGACTCTGAGACGTGGGTGCAAAATGTGGAAAATAAATAAAATAAAACGGATCTAATTCTGTTTCTGCTGGTGAGAGAAATGCCGTTCCCTGTAGGCGATTGCCCGGCGTGCACCGAGGATTTGTGTGGCAGTCACGGTAGCGTGCGGACGCCTAAGTGTTGTTGTTGGTTCCTCTCCTGGTGCGCCGGCCGCCTCGTCTGGCCGTGCCGGGGACGGGCTGCCGCGCCGCTCTTTGTTAGTGCTGCGCTTGTAAACACAAAGGCGCGCCCGGTGCCGCGCTCCCGGTGCCGCGGGCCGACCTGCCATTTCGCGGCGGCTCTCGGCCTGGGCCGCCGGACCTCCTGGGTTAGTCAGGCGAGCCTTTTCCTCCCTGATAAAAGTAGCTTCTCGGAACTGTTTGTTTCCCAAGAAAAGCCTCGGGCAGAATATAGCCAGGCGTGTTATATATATTAATCATGTTTTTTTTTTTTTTAGCAGATATTCTTCACACTTTCACAACAAGCGTTAGCAACCAGTTTAAAATAACTACTAACCTCCCTTGTCCAGGCTGTGTGGCAGTTTTTAAGGGGTGGCGTGGCTAATAAAAACAACACCGAGTGCACAAAATTTGGTATATTTTCCCCTGTGGTGATTTGTGGGTTTTTTTTTTTAACTATTGGCAGCTTCCCATCTGTGGGCGATGCACCAGGTTTTCCCCTGACTTCGAAACTACTCTGTAAGAAGCCTCACAGTCATTGTTAACTTTTTCCATTATTGCAGATTGGTGATATGATTAATTTATTAGCTCATAAATCCACTAGAATAAATGTCACACTATGCAAAGTAACTGAACCAGGTATTGAAGCCCCCTTTGGCCACCGGCTAGATGGGATATAAATGTAATCAAAGTAAATAAGGTTTTACATAGTTTTATAAATACGGTAATGTTGACAACCAAGTTCAGAATACCATTCAGGCGTTTCCGTGACTTTACCAAGTACTCTGATGGGAGGGTAATTGCATATATACTCTGTCTAATCTCGCTCCGTGATGCCTGTGAGGTAATTACCCATGCCAGCCAGCTTGAGTACTAGCGGATGATAAAACATTTTAAAATGCGCTGTTCCGCTGCATCACGCTTTAGCCGCGTTACTTTGATAACTTTAATAATTACCGAGTCACCTCACGCCGTGTTTCAAGTGTAGATGCAGCCTTAATTTCAATGTATCATTAGGACTGTGCCCACAAGTCCCCGTAAATGCCTTCGCTTTTTATAATTTCTGTTAATTGTCTAATTATTATGGTAATTTTGCCATGGATATGAGACTCCATACAGATTTTCCCTTCCTCCTTGTAAAAGCTTGTTTTGTGTTAGTCGTTTTGGATCTTGAATGCTCTTAGCATCCGGCCCCCCCAGTGACGCTTCCCCTGGCCTGTATCGAAATGCTCGGGGTGGGAGGTGTGTCTTAAGTCACTGCCGGGTGCCACTGTCTTAACATGTTATAACAAAATGTTCCCTTCTGAAGTTGGGGTAAAATATGCCTTCAGTTGCTGTGCCTGCCCATGCCTTCAGACTCATTCTAGACATCAGTCACCAACGCGAGGCGAGTTGTTTTGGCCGAGTACCTTTCGGGTCTCTCACCCTGTGTCTGCACATCGGTGGTCCGCAGTATCCCTCCACCAAAACCCCACGTGGGTCAGCACATGCAGTGGTACCGCTTGTGCAATGCACGGCATAGATCGGCACCACTTCCTGCAGGAAAAACGCCTAAATATTTCCTTGGAGCCAGAGACCTGTGTGTGTTTAGGCAAAGTGTCTGGGAGCTCTGGTGACGTACGATGGGTCCTTATCCTGCCGTCCATCTCCATGCCTGAATAACCATCCACTATCGGCTCCGATTTATTTATGCAAATAAGTCCCGTCCAACATGCGTGACCAACTTTTATCTGTACTTTTTAACTGCACTTCAGCTACATCTCATATACATCTCATCTCATAGACACCTCTTGTGTTACTAATTGTAATTATAGTGATTATGTGTAATTTTAATAGTTATTGTGGCACAATAATAACCATAATTAGTACCACTTAAACTGCACGTAACCTGGTGCCTTTGCTGTCATGAGATGGAAGTCTTCCTCACTTATTTATTTCTGGTCTTGTAGTCAACAGAATCTGTTCCTTCTGTGCTTTGGCATGCTGTGTTCCGTTCTGGAAGCTCCCGACACAAAGCGCCCCCCCCCCATTTGAGACTGTGTGAGAAATGGAGTACACTGACGACACGTCCATGTCCGGACTGTGCACTGTCAGCTGTGTTGTCATGGAGCCAGATTAAAAATGTTGCATTTGAACATTTATCAAGGAAGGAAAAACTGTTTTTGATGTGGAGGAGAATAGTGATTCCTGTGCCTGACATGCGGCAGGAGAAGCTCTCAGAGGGACTCGGCGTCAGGCAGGAAAAGGAGAAGCACATCACCTCCGGCTGGTGGCCAGGCGTGTGCCTCGGGAGAATTTCATTGTGTTTTTGGGGACTCGGGATGTGCAGGTACTGTGTTTTTAGAGTGTCAGACTAGTGAAGCGGCTATGCCACTTAGCAAGGTTGCTGGAGAAATGGTCTAGTTTTAGCTGTTCTGATTATGTAAGACTGCAGCCGAAAGACTCCTCTCCCCCTGGCGAGACAGACTCCTCGCCTCCCGGGGCTGCGACGTGTTGCTGCTCGTGCCAGTTAAAGGCTGTCGCGCCTCTCTGTTCTGTCAGGTGTGTGTCTGCGTGCTGCAGAGGAGCGCGCGAGAGTACGCGTAGGCCCATCCTGCGCGACGGCAGCGCCCGCCGCTCCTCGCGCGTCTCCATGGTGTCCACGCCTCATTTCCTGCTCAGCTGTTTGTTTAACCTTTCTGCCTTTTCCCCCAGACACTGGTTTCCTTGGAGCCTCTTTTAAGAGCGTTTCCTCTTGCGTTGCGTGTCTCCTGCCTGCTGGATGCGGTGGGCGTTGTATATGCAACTTGAGGAACCATAGTTTTGAGGGGTGGAGCCAAAACATTTGGTGGGTGGAGCTTCATCCCACTGACTGCCTTGATCACACAGCAGCTGTCTTACTCCCCCCCTTAAGCCCCCCCAGTATGCTGTTTTAGGGCTGAGGTTATAAGGACAGCTGATCAAAACCGAAAGCACAGTCCACGTGCTTTCACATGGAGGGGCCGTGCGGCCCTCAGGCTGACTCTTTCACCCCTTGCTATATTTACGTGGTCTACATATTGCATTTGGCATTGGGCGATTTCAGGCTAAACGGATTTGGAGTATGACGTCTCGATGGGAGTAAATTGTATCTCGAATAATCCTTTGAAAGGGCTTAATCCACCCCTCCGAGTTCGTGCTTTTAGATTACTGTCGCATCGGAAAGTCGCCTAGTTTCGTATGCGATGCGTGACGTCTGGTGCTGCGGTTACATTTACAGTGCCCGGCCACCTCTCCCGGCTTCTGCATCGTTGACGTAGGATGGTTGCCGTTGAGTGAGTGCAAACCCTTTGGCAGGTGTAACGAACGGTCATTCTGGTGGTGTGGATCTTAATGTCGATGTGAGTCAGAGATGGTGAAGATGTCCAGGCCTCCTTGGACCCTGCCCTCCCCCCGGGGCTGCAGTGAGGTGTCAGCAAGATGCAGATTGTAGGCGGGCGCTCATGTGCTGAGCTCATTTTCTACTCCGCTGAACGTTCTGGTGGCTCTCCTACCCTGCTGCTCCTCTGGTCTTTTATTACTTACACGGCTGTCACTTAATTAGCTTAAGTGATTCAGAGATAAATCAAAAGAGTAGAAAGACTCATTTCCTAGTGGGTGCTGTCGCTCTTCTAAGTTTCTGCCATGTTAGCCATTACGCTATGCAGTCCTTAGCCTCTGGCCGTTACCTTCGTGCTCTTGAAAGTGTCCTGACAGTAGAGTGTGTTGATAAATCAGGCCGTTTGTGTGTGAGACCTCCTATTCCCTTTTGTCTATTTTCAGTAAACGGGCCCAGCCGTGCAGGGGGCTCCTGCAGTGTTGCGGTGTACGTGGGCCCCCTATATGGTGAGCTGTGCAGAGGGCTCCTGCAGTGTTGCGGTGTACGTGGGTCCCCTATATGGTGAGCTGTGCAGAGGGCTCCTGCAGTGTTGCGGTGTACGTGGGCCCCCTATATGGTGAGCTGTGCAGAGGGCTCCTGCAGTGTTGCGGTGTACATGGGTCCCCTATATGGTGAGCCGTGCAGGGGGCTCCTGCAGTGTTGCGGTGTACGTGGGTCCCCTATATGGTGAGCTGTGCAGAGGGCTCCTGCAGTGTTGCGATGTACGTG
>JAODKM010000088.1:8115999-8161228 GCA_026780845.1 Petrocephalus sullivani
TCCATGTGCGTGTTTGTGCCCTACACATGCTGATTGACATGCGCATAACGCTCAGCAAACTGGCGAGTCACCATCCCAAGAGGGGACTCATGTCTCACTGTGGTCTACATCCTCTAATGTGTATCCATGTGCGTGTTTGTGCCCTACACATGCTATTTGACATGCGCATAACGCTCAGCAAACTGGCGAGTCACCATCCCAAGAGGGAATTCATGTCTCACTGTGGTCTACATCCTCTGATGTGTATCCATGTGCGTGTTTGTGCCCTACACATGCTGTTTGACATGCACATAACGCTCAGCAAACTGGCGAGTCACCATCCCAAGAGGGAATTCATGTCTCACTGTGGTCTACGTCCTCTGACGTGTTTCCATGTGCGTGTTTGTGCCCTACACATGCTGATTGACATGCGCATAACGCTCAGCAAACTGGCGAGTCACCATCCCTAGAGGGGACTCATGTCTCACTGTGGTCTACGTCCTCAGGCGTGTATCCACGTGCGTGTGCAGGCGGACGTGTGCACACCCGTGTGCCATTTCCTGTTCTCTCTGGAATATAGTGCCTTTTCTAACTGGTGATTTCGGTGTGTCCGGACTGCTGAGTGCCCCATGGAAGCCCTGTTTTAAAAAAAACAATCCTCCATCTCTTCTTGGCTGCTGTATACATTTTATTTATGCCTTCTGCACTGCCCTCACCACACCCTGTCTTTGGTCAGTCTTTGTTTTTCTGTTTAAAAAAAAATGAAATGAAATTATAAACAAATACTGTGTGTTTCAGTGTGAGGTCATTTTTGGGTTCTGGTTGCTTTTTCATAAGTATTACATACAGGTGATTAACTTGCAGCATTATGTTTTAATATCTTAATATTCATCAAATTGTACTGTGTCTAAATCTATGCAGTTGTTTGGTCTTGAAATCAGGTTATTGTAGTGTCTTGCCACCCACCCCCAATCATCACAGGGTTTTATTCAAAGTTAGGGACTTGTCCAAGAGTGAAACAGACAGTTTCTATCCAAGGCCCATACACAAACAATAAGCTGGTATTCTGTCTACCCCTGTGTATATATGCATACATACATATATAGATTCAAGCTGTTTTATTAGTCGTGCACAAGTGCACTGGAATTCTTATTTAAACATATTCAGTACGAAAAAAAAAGTTTTTGTTCTTTCTTCTGGACTGAATCATCACTTACATTGACACCAGCATGCCCCTGTGCACCATTACCAGGTTGAAAGACTTTCATGAAAGGACGAACCAGACCTCCAGTGGTCTAATGAAGCTCTGCTGAGGGAGTTTGTACAGCAAGGTCAAAATCACTGGCGTTTCACTGATGTGGCTGAATCTGTGGTCGAACGAGTTTATAGCTTGAACCTAGTTTAATCAGTAGCTGAAATTAATTTGGCTGCTACTTTACACAACTCACTGAGCTACGTCCTCTTTCTGGTTCTTGTAAAGGGTAAGTTGATTGTACCGAAATATTGCATCTCTGCTCTCTCACCCCTCCCCGTCTCTCCTGGCCTCGATCTCTTCTATCTGTTTCATGGGAGTCGGACGGTACGCACCTTTTCGGAAGTTCTGGTCTTTGTGGGATGGAGTCGACTGAGCCATTCTTCTGGGGTTAATGAGGCATGGTCCCAATGAAAGCCAGGATGCATGTGTGGTGAGGCGTAGCGTGTATTTGGGAAGTTAATGAGTTATTTTAGCTGCGTTTTTGCCCTTGGCTGACCTTGAGCTCATGTTGGTTGATTTTATTCTTCCTGTTCTTACAATGGAAGTTCCCTGAGATTTACGCTGTTTACCAGTTTGACCTGTAGTAATTTCTCCATGAACTATAGTAAAAAATGTAGTACACCTGCACCATGGGGATGTAGTTATAATAAAGGTACTAATGAGTTTCGCTGAATTTCTTCTCGATAAGCATGTTCTTGATTCTGACCACTTATTCATATAGTGGGAATTTTCCTGCTTCCAAACAGTAACCTAAGTACGCCTAACGGTTGTTATGCTACTGTAGCTCATTCAATGCAAAACATATCCCGAGTTTACATTTAAACAAATACATTACATAAGAAGAGAATAAATCATAGCTCTTGTAAATATACATCTGGAACTCTGCCATTTGAATGTCCCCGTTTCCCTCCGTGTGCAACCGGCCCATCCTGCACTACCCTCGAAGGGAATGTAAGGCAGGCCTTACAAATAAGAATAAAAATATTTGTCAAAGAGCCGAACAAAGTTAACTAGAAAAATCGCTGCGACTAATTTCAAATATGTAACTATGGGGCAATTTTCCCTCCTTTCTCAATTTTAGTTATAGCCCCGACTCTTTCCTCGGCTCAGATGTCTTGAAATTCAGATGTGAAGTATTTGAACAAATCTTGGTAAACCCTGTGAAAAAAACAAGGTCGATCAGAATAACAATTGTTTTTCAACGTGTACAATGACAGATTAGTTGATTTAAATGTCTACGACTTTAATCTGATGGAGGTAGGGTTATGTTTCTTACAAGTCCGATCAAATCGGCGCACATCACCAAAACACCACGTTTTTTGGTTGTGAATAGAAACGAAACTGTGCATTAATTTCCCCGAGAAAGCCAACGCCAAAAACGTGACCTGCTGATTCAGCCTGAATATTCTCTCGTTGTTCCCGCTACCGCAGTAATCTAGCTGAATAATGTGTTTTGCCACCATATAACTTGGCACGATGTTAGCACTTCAAACAGTAATACAGGCTAATGCAAAAGATAAAAGGACAGGGCGTTGTGACACGGGGTGACAGTGTGACGCTGGCAAAGGACGCGGAGCGGGAGCGCGCATCGGAGGGGGGCGCAGATGGCACTCTGCAGGCGGGGACGCACTTTTAAGCTGACAGACCTTCGTCAAAACATAAAGCCGTACTGGCCTCATTTAAGACTTCTGAAACTTACAAAAGATGTAAAATCGGCACATAGCACCACCCCTCCAACTGATTAATTGGTCATATATAATGTCATTTAAAATCCTCTTTTAAGCTTTTAATATATTATGTAAATACCAGAAGCCATTAGTAATGGAATGCATCCCGAAGGTCCTCCGTGGACCATTGACTGTGATCCGAAAAAGTGCCTGTCGTCTTTCTGTCCATCAGTCGATCTTCCATAATCGACTATCCGATACAGGGCTGAATTAAACTGGACCCAATATGTATAAACAAAAATCACAAAATCTGCTGCGTCCTATGCATACGTTATTCGCAGTTTAATCGCTTTGCATGTCGTGCATTATCCTTAAAGCCTGTCCGATATGACGGCTTAATCGTTTCCCCCCACCCATCTTTAAATTTCTGAGGAATTACCAAACGGGATCTAGGTAGGCTACTTAATGGCATCGTAACTTACATCACCTTAGGAACTGTTAACCTTTTGCGTTTGTTATTATGCTGATTAAAGTGTGGGGATCCATACCGACTTTTGCCTTTAGTCGGGCTGATATATAACGCGTCTGATGCCCCACGTGTAACCGCAGCATAATTTATTATACCGAATGGCGTTCATTGCAGTAGCTGCAACCAGAGCAGGACAGAGTAGTGGCCAAGCTAGGTCCATTTCGGTATTATAAGGGTGTCCATCTTTTCTAACCACGCAAGCGAGCAACGGACGAATGCGTTTTTATATATTCCACATGGCGTGGCAATAGGTGGATGGATGGAGGCTGCCTTGGCCACCTTTCTGCGGAGGGAGGAAGTGATTTAGCGGATTAGAGGCGACGCGCTTCGGGAGAGACGATGACGGGGAACCGCGCACCAGCTGGCGCCGCTCAGCTGTTTGTACTCCGGCAAAAATAGAGCTCTTAGACCGCTCGGCCATGCCCCGGCGGCGCTCCTGCTCGCACTGACCGGCCATCGGCTCTCGTCTGCCTTGTCGGTGGTTCCCTCGGAAGCCCGTTAATCGCGGAGGCGGCGAATTGTCGGCAATTGTAGGATTAATCCGGCGCCGCAGCGCAGGTACGGCGTGGCCCGGGCATGGCAGAAGCGGGATTACTAATCGGTGCCGGGCGTCCGTGCGTTCGGGGCATGGCAATGATTCTGCGCGTCAATGAAGAAGGGAGCGGACCTACAGGTGGTCGGCGGAGATGGGGAAGCGAAAGATGGCACCTTAGGGTTTTACCGTCGTGGGTACACATCAGGTGTATTTAAGGGGTGTTTCGGGGGGAAACGTTCAAGCAAAGTTCTCTTTCGTTGCTTGCCTTAATCCGTGTTTCTTCATGGCTTCAGCAAAAAGTGTTATATGGTTTGTGCGTTTCTCTTCTGGTTTATTCCGCAAACGTCTTTGAGTATGCACATGTCTTTATGTAGGTGATCGGTGGTATTTGGACGACATGGAGGACTCTGCTAAGGAGTACAAGATCCAGTCCTTTGACAAGGAGACCCAGTATCTCCTGAAAACGTCACTCAAAGGTTAGGGTTGTTGAAGCGAAGCAGCAATTAGTGTTGCTATTCACAAAAAATCGTTTGTCTTCTCAGGTCTAACACATTAATGTGTGCGTTTCGTGACAGAGCCCAGCAAAGTGGATTTAGAGAGAGTTTCCAACATAATCGTGGACCAATCTCTGAGAGACTCCAACTTTAGTGAAGAAGCGGGCCGAATCTGCCACACCATCGTCCAGGTGAACGTCCGAATGGAAACTGAGAAGAGTTGACTGTAAAGTATAATATTCTAGTTATTTAACCAGGCATGGTAAAGGGGAAAATGTGAACGATTTTGCTTCCTCGCTCCCCCTGCAGGCAGAGGCTAGGGAGGCCAGTGCCGGCGTCTTCCGCCGCCACCTGCTAAATCGATTGCAGCGGGAGTTCACGGTCCGCGAGGAAACTCGCGCTCGCTCCATTCAGGAGTGGGTCCACTTCGTGACCTTCCTCTGCCAGATCTTTGACACACTCAAGGTAACGGCCACACACACAAATGGTGAAATGTAACTTAAGGAAGAGATGCTAATCTCTTATTCTCTTCTTATTCACGGCCTGTTAAGTGGCAGCCTTTCCTCTGAAGTGTTTAGTGTTGCTCTGTAACCTGTAATCGGTGACGCGGTTGGCTCAGGTGAACGACATGCCCATGATGGCCCTCGTGCATCCGGTGTACGACTGTCTGTTTCGGCTGGCCCAGCCGAACTCGCTGCAGAACGAGGAGGAGGTGAGCATCTCGCATTCAGTCTCGCTGGTTGCGTGTGGGTGTGGAAGGTCTTCACATGCCTGCATACTTACACACAGTCTATGCCTGCTTGTCCCCTGACTCAGGTCGACTGCTTGGTCCTGCAGCTGCACCGCATTGGCAGGCAGCTGGAGGCCATGAACATGCAACGCATGGATGAGCTCTTCCGCCAGATACGCAACGGCTTCCTGCTGCATGATGGTCTGGGGGCCATGGTTCGGCTATTCCTGTTGGAGATCCTGGAATACCGGGCGGGGGGATGGAGCCTCAGTGACTCGGCACACCGATACTACTACAGCGAGGGGGCAGACTGAGAGCCTGGCCTTAGGGGGTGGGCGGTGCGAAACATGGGTTCTTACAGCTCCTGTCAGGTTGAGCCACTGCAGTGGTTGAGTTTTGTGTTGAAGTGGCCATCTTGATTTGGGAACGGGCTTTTTGTCGTTAATGAGCCGCCGGTCTGCTAAATGTCGTTTGGTGCCAAAGTGGGTGGCATGGACGGCAGTAGGGCAGTGTGGCAGATGGTAAAGTTTAAGGATGTTTCTGGTCGTTCCAGTATTACTGTTTTTTTGCTGTACGATAAAGAGGCCAAATCAGTACTAGTATCGCGGTACTGACTTGCAACTGTGGTGACCGTTGGGCCAGCTGGGTTAACAGGAGGGTGTAAAACCAGGAGGAACTAGTTTCAGGTTTTAACACTGGCAGATTAGTCAGTGGGAGTGTGGTTCCACTCTTTCCAATGTTTATCCAGTATATTTACAGCAGGGGAGGCACTGTGCTAACAGTCTGATAGCGGGTCCTCGCTGGCAGAGGGGCTCACATAGGCAGAAGTCAGATTAGTTCTGGGAGAGAGAAAATGTCAAATCTTTGGCACCTAAATATGACTTTTTCAGTTCCCAAATTTTCTGATTTAAGAGTACTGGTTGAGTTAAGTGATGTGTTCTCACCCCTGTAATATGCTATACTTAAAGCCAGCAAGTAGAATGTCTTGGGGAGTTTTGAGTGTGTTTAACTGGTTTTTACTTAATTTGCACTGACTCAGAGCTTCCCATGAACACCAGGTGACTCAATCTTCACATGGCAAATCTTTAGTACATTGGCATTGGTAGAGCAGTAAAATACTGCACTAATCACTGTGGAACTCCTTTGGTGTGTGCCCGTCTAAGGATGAAGATAGTCCTCATGGTCTGTACAGTTTTGGCAGAGCCAGTGCTTTTTGCGTTTCGTCAGAATCCCTGCATTGCACTGAAACTTGGGGCATTAGTATGTTATTGCCTCAGTGGAACCACTAGTTTTGAAGTTTTGCTCATTGTTTTGGAAGCATTTTTGGCTTATTGTGCTTTGGTTGTGTATAGTTTTATTTATATGGAAACTAAAAGCTTCTTGATATGTTGTCAGAATGCAGCGCGGCCATATAGTTATGTCGGACTTAAACTCTGACGGTTGTAGTTTGTAGTATTCTATGAAGCTTTATTTAAAATCAAGCTGCATACATTTGTTTGACGGAAGTAAAAAGTAATTTTGTAGGTGTATTTTCATGGTTCAGTACGTGCCATGGCAGCATCGGTGGACACTGAGAAGCCTGTGCTAGGAGGGAGTTCTGTAGATAGGCCAGCATCTACTACTGTCAAATTTGTCATCAGCTGTCAACTTGCTACCACAACTACTTTATTTATTTTATTTTTTTTCTACTGAGGTTTACCTGATGTATTTGTTACTTGTTAATGGTATTTGACGAGACTGTAAAATCAGAGCTTCAGTAACAATCGTTTGAGGACGACTCAAACACAGGGTTAAATTAACAGGGAGATGTCAACATTTTCACCAGCAAAATAAGATGCCTAGTTGTCAGCTGTGAGGTTTGGTGAAAGACCGACAGCTAAATCGCACTGCTAAATGAGACTTAAATGTTACACCTTCACAGAGCAGGTTTCACTTCTAAAGTAGTATTTTTATAGGAATGTCTGATTTTGTTAGATTAAACATTTATGCAAAATAAGCAATATGTTATTCAGAAAAGTGCTGTTAATTTTCTTGGCATTCTGGAAAAAAAAATCAGATGCTTGTGAAGACCTGGTTGCTTGCCTTTTTTTCTTTTATTTACAACTTTTAGAAATCGTAGATATTGCATCCATATCCCACAGGCGTAAGGAAATAATCTTTTACTGATTCACAGCTATGGAAAATGTGGTGTACTTCACTATACACAAAAGTGGTGAAATGGAGTCTTCCAAGGTTGTCCAGGACAAGAGTCCTGATTGTGAATGTTCTTTGTCTCCGGGAAGACAAAATCTTTCACAGAAGCTGCAGGACCATCTTATAATGGCCATGTCTCCCCTGCGTGGGGATTCTGGTGACGTCCTTCAAGAATCAAGGTTCTACTACCACCAGCGGTAATGGGCGAAGGCCCTGTTGGCCTCGGCCATCTTATGGAGCTCATGCTTCTTCTTGATGATGGGGCCTTCGTTTGTGAAGGCGGCCAGCAGCTCCTGCGCCAGCTTCTCATCCATGAGCGTCCGCCGATGCTTGTTGTCCCGGCACTCGGCGATCAGCCACTTCATGGCGAGGAAGCGTTGCCGGTTGTCTGTGAGAGGGGTGGGCACCTGGCGCAGGTCAAAAAAGAGGTCAGTTGTTTACTGAAAAGGGCAAAATAGGCAGACGTGGCCATTTTTAAAGGTGATGCTGATGCAATACTCCCCGTGCCCACAACGCCACAGTGATTCTGCTACATGTACCAAATGGCATATTTCAGACCAGTCTGCTTATACGAAGAATGACACGATTTTTTTCAGTGACGTTCTGATCACAGAGACTTAGTCCACTGTGCCACACACTGCCCCCATATTTTTCTGTATGTCCACCCACCATTGCAATGTAAAAAGATCAACAGCTACACATTTCACCTCAATGGACACAAATGGGAAAATTACCATATACCTGGTAGTATTTGCCCCCTTTCTGGATGCTAACCAGACCAATGACTGGCTTACAATTGGCCAGTGCCTGGTGGAAGATGATATAAGGGTTGCATTCAATAGTAGCCTTCTCAGCATCAGGGGTTTTGTGATACTTCTCCACTTGCTTCCTCTTGATGTTCTCGAGTGTCTAGCAGGGGAAGTGAGTCACATATTAGTCACATGATGATAGCACAGCCCACTGCAACACTGACAATTTGCCTCCTCCATACCTGTAACATGATATTCCTGGCTAGAATCTTGTTGCCACCTTTCATCATCATGTTGATAAATTTGCTGTTAAATGATACAGAAGTATCATTGGTGTGAACAAACGGCACTATTCATTCATTCAAAAAAGACAATGGAAAAACAGTATTACACACGCACACCACGATACCTAATCAAAGGGTCGCTGAAGCCGGAGCTGTGAAGTGAGGGTGGTGCGGCTTTAATGGGTCTGACAGCTTTCAGTTCCTGCTCCTTCTTCTCTTCTGCTGTAAGATCTGTTTCTGGCACATTGTACATTTCCTTCCGAACCTCCGGCTCCAGGTAATAAGGATTATACCTGCTCCACCTCACCTGGAAGAGCCTGGGACATGACCCCTCATATTCATCACTGCATACTGCACACATAAATACTACTTAAAATACTGCAAAGTGCATGAAATAAATGAGGGAGGACAGTAATGTTACACATGCAGGTCAAATGCCATACACAACACATAGAGGAACTATTCAATCCAATCCAATCACCCCTCTCTCAAAGACTTTCTTTTTGTAATGGTAGCTAAAATTATCGCTACTGAGAACCTCAAACCTCTGTTTCTCGAATAGCTGGTACGTTTTACAAAAATCTTAATGAAATCTCGCCTTTATTAATTTATAATGTACATCGGAAAAATCTTGGTACAGATTTTGGGAAGGTCAAACTGGAATCGAGGTGATTGAGAGAGAAGCAGCACGAGATATCTTTGGATGGAGTGACTAGCAAGCTACATATCAAATATTTTTAATCAATACTCAGGCATTACAAGACAGAATAGTAATTATACAGCTGCTCGGTTACAAGCAAGTTGCTGTAGCAATAGGAGTTCACAGAGAGCATCAATGTGCCGCTGCCATCCTCACTACGACTTTGCCGTCATTTATTTTCCCTGCACTTAAAGAGCGTATTTTTTTCCACATATAAACATCCAGTAGATGGATGCATGTAATATTGATTTAGTAAACATCTCCACAACATTTAATTAAAAATAATAATTTTACCTGGGCGTCCATAATTTCAATAACGTTGCTGTCAGCGCAGCCATCTTGGTTTTTGAAAGGACCCAAGCGAGGGCTGTCCAAAAAAACTGCCTGATCTTCTCCTCCAATTTGTTACATCGGTAAATTTACTCATTTAATTTAACCATCTATAATTTGGAGTTATTAAAAGACAATAAATGTAGTAACATTACAAGGACACATTTCGATATTATTTTTTTTCTGAGGCTCGCAAAGGGGCGCTCGGGTGAATGAAAAACAATCGGTGTCGTCACCGACGTCGCCATCACGAGGGGGTTCGGCGTTTATCGAATATGGCGGATCCGGAAGGGGAGTCGTTGGAGTCTTGGCTCAGTGAGTACCTGTCACGCAGTGGACATTTAATCACCATTTCCAGGCCTGCTTTTGTGATGATCGTGAGACGGACGTTGTGCGCTTATACAGATGCGTGACCCAAGCCATCACATTGTGTCAGAATCGAGAATGTTTTGATCAAGTTGACAGCTGTGAAATTCATTTTTCGCTGTTTATAAAGAGCGGCTCGTAACACTTAGTTAGCTTGTCATTTGCTGTTGGCATTACATAATCGTGGCAGTAAACATGTAAATGTATAAGTTTATACGATCTTTTCAATTGTGCGCAGTGAAGGGATAGGTCTAAAATGCCTGGGATTTAGCTAAGTTACAACTAGCTTCCCGTGATCGACTGGACGATACTTGGGCATGGTCCCTACCCCTCAATGTAGGAGCTCTGCAGCTCACAACTCAGTTATTTTGATGCTTCACATTTTGACAGTTGAAGTAAATTATACCTAAGCATGCACTGATTTACCCTAAGAGTTGTTTGGTGAATTGTCTATCTGTCTTAGAAATGGGTATCTGTCTTCAGCACTTGTGAAGTCGGGCGGATTGGACCGGTATTTGCTGTCTCACTAACTCCCTACCTCGGCAAACTGTGTATGATGCTACCGAAGCCGTGCTATAATATAACCACGTTTTAATGTGTTCCCTGTGCCAGTTAAGTCACAAGAATCGTATTGATTGTGTGCTAATCGTATCGTAGTAAACATATTATTTATTTGTTGTACTCAGTGCAAGGGAGTGACGTTAAACACATTCATTGTATGCCCTTTCGTGGAAAGCAGGCATTGCGTATATGCGCTAGTCACACCTAAATTAGACTGTAACACACTATAGCATTAGCTGCTTTATGGTTAATGGAATTTAACAGCATATTGAAAACCCAAATGTAATAATCATATCTGGTTAAATTGTGAACTATGATTATTGGAGAAGTTAGAAACGGGAACTTGTAAAATGACTTTTCTCCACAGATAAAGCCACCAACCCTTCCAACAGGCAGGAGGATTGGGAGTACATTATAGGATTCTGTGATCAAATCAATAAAGAGCTAGAAGGGTGCGTATCTTCCGACACTTCAGAGGATGTGGTAGGCTGATGGCATAAAGCTGCTCTGTATTTCAAACATAAAAGAATGTGAGTGATGATTGAGTGTGTCTGTTGAATAGCCTTTTCTTTGGAATAGATATCTTACTCGTATGATTTTTAAGTCAACCATCCATCCATCTTGCTTACATTTCGGGGGGTTTTCCACCACAGCAAGTACCGTAGTCAATGGAAAAGCGAAAGTACCGTACCAAAAGTACTGAACTTCGTGCAGTGGAAAAGCGCCCTTTTTCAGCAGAAGGATGCAGTTAACTTTAAGTTATGTTCTAATAATAATACTATATCTGTTTTATGTTACTGGTATGCATGTTACCATCTCTCCAGTCCACAGATAGCGGTGAGGTTGCTAGCTCATAAAATCCAGTCCCCTCAAGAATGGGAAGCATTGCAAGCCTTGACAGTAAGTAATTAAGTTAAAAATGAGTTTTAGTTTCTCTGTCAAATTCTCCAGGCTTTAAAGTATATCTCACTTTTGCAGGTTTTAGAAGCCTGCATGAAAAACTGTGGGAGAAGGTTTTATAATGAAGTTGGAAAATTTAGATTTTTAAACGAATTAATAAAAGTAGTCTCACCTAAGGTAAGCCCCATTCCTGTTGCTAAGTGATGGCTGCATTCTCCCGATTCCCCGTGATGTGCATATGCGAGAGTCATTTTGGGCGTGTCTCTGTGCTGCCTCAGTATCTAGGGGACAGAGTATCAGAGAAGGTGAAGATGAAGATTATAGAGATGCTGTTTAGCTGGGCTGTAGCTCTGCCTGATGAAGCCAAAATAAATGAAGCCTATCAGATGCTGAAGAGACAAGGTAAGGTTTTTGCCTAAATACTTGACTGATTCTTCCCAATCATTTATTAGCGATATTGGTTATACTGTAGACTTTTGCTTTTCAGGCATTGTTACCACAGATCCAGAAATTCCTGTAGACAAGACTCTGATCCCATCCCCTCCAGCTCGTCCCAAGAACCCTATATTTGAGAATGAAGAGAAAAGCAAGGTAGGTGAAGGCCAGATGTGCATAGCTGGAGGGTGGATGGGTGCCTGTGAGATAGGTGGGGGGAGAGCTCATAGACACCTGTCTCTGTAGTTACTCGCAGAGCTTCTGAAGAGCAAGAACCCAGAGGACCTGCAGGAGGCCAACCGGCTCATCAAGAACATGGTGAAGGAGGTGAGACTCTGTCCCTCTGTCGTACGGTGTCTCCCGGACATGGTTGCTGTTGCACGAGGCCCTACTCAACTGGGCTGTGGCTGTCCCTCCAGGATGAGGCTCGTATGCAGAAGGTGACCAAGCGTGTCAATACTCTGGAGGAAGTCAACAACAATGTGAAGCTCCTCAATGAGATGCTGTCCCATTTCAACAGGGAGGAGTCGTCTGATGGAGACAAGGAGCTCATCAAGGTGTGGTGTTCGCTGCGTTTCCCTGAGCGCAGATTTGAAGCTATTGTCATTTGTACTAGTACAGGTACAAGCGCATTGAAATTCTTGCAGACTTAGACAGCATCTAACGTAGGGTGCACTCAGCTATACAGTCGGCCCTCGTTCATCGCATTTAATCAGTTCCAGACTCCGCGATAACTGAATTTTTGTGAAGTAGGATTCTTTATTTACAAATCAAATATTTTTGTAGTTAGAGCATAGAAAACCTGTTTACAACCTTCTAAATAGTTTTAATTATTAGAGCCTTCTAGACATGAAACAACACCCTTTAGTCGCCAGTACACTCGTCTTACCCTATATATTAGAGAAAATAAGACATATTAGACGTTACAAATATCATATTATTATTGTATCCTTCTCCTGAATGGTAAGCATCTTCCTCCAGCACTTAGTTTTATCGTCAGAAGGCTTAGAAGAAGCAGCACGTTTAGGAGCCATCGTGGGGCTTTGATAAAAGTTCTCAGAAATCACAAACACTTGCAAGAGCAAAGATGCTTCCGATGCGTAGCGATGTAGAAGCGTGTATGAGTGAAACGAACTTGCGTGAGGCTGAGCCAATCAGTGGCCAGGATAGAAAGAGGATACAATTGACTCAGACAATCGAGTGCGCACTGTATCGTTTTCACTGTCTCAATCAACTTTTTAATGAATATATTTGAAAAATCGCGATAGAGTGAAGTTGCAGCGCGAAGTGGTGAGGGATGACTGTACATACAATAAATGCAATATACATACATTGGGACAGTAAACATACAATATTTACATACAATATACATCATACATACCCATTTGTATGTCATTTTCTGAATATTCCCAGTATGAGATTGTACAGAAAGTTTTTGGACCTTATGAAAAAATGAAATCAAGTCCAAGGTAAAGGCTTTGTATGAGCATATTCTTTGTTTGTTTTGAGTTGATTTATCTTGTATAGCATCCTAGGAAAGGATCGACATATTTGGAAATATTGATGGACAACAAAGTTTGTTAGCCAATTAACTAATTTGGAGGATACGCAAATATGGAAATAATTGGATATCAGTTTAACAAATCAGAGAGCCATTTACCAGGGTGCAGTTTCGGTGTCCCGCTCTCATGTACAAAATATATATGGGCCAATAAACCATACCCCTATATGAAGGGAACTTGGGAAGGCACCAGAAATACTGTTATACTTGCTCTTCAGTCTGAGGAGGGTCATAAAATCTCTGCGAAATATTGGAATTTTTCACATCACTGAAAGATTCATGGTCTCTATATAAAGGAAATTGAAGATGTCCCACAGAGCCCCAGGAAACATCTGCTTTTATGTAAGGCTGGGCCGGAGAAAGTCTTTGCTCTCTTAAGGGTATTAATTTAGCTGGATATTACCTTGAGGATTAATTGGCCACTCTTTATCCCATACATATTCCCGGCAGTCAGGTGTAGTGGTGAGAATTGTCATGTCTTGGCTTTTGTTTTTCTGGGTTTGGACGTGAGTAACTTGGCTTTTTAGAGACCGCATAAAAACAGATTTGCGATTCTGGAGAACATAAGGCCCTCTGTCCGTCAAATGGACTTGCGTAAAATTGGGTATTGTAACATATTAAAGGTCCAAAACATTGCTACAGATCTTATGAACTTCAGATTAAGAGATTATTGGGCTAATGAAAGTCCAGACCTCAGCTCAGCAGAAACGTTGTGGCAAACCTGAAGCAGGCAGTTTATGTAGGACATCCCGCAAACTCCAGAGCAGTTGAAGAATAAGACATCAACAGTAGTTCCATATTATTCTCTGTCATAGTTGTACTGTAGCTTCCTGAATTCAGACGTTTACTTATAGATGTTTTGACTTTGTTACATAGACACATTTTCTTTATTACTTAAGAAGTGTGTTGGGTGCCGCATGACTAGGGCTGCAGCTATCGATTATTTTAGTAATCGGGTATTCTATCGATTATTCAGTTGATTAATCGAGTAATCAGATAAGAAATACTTTTGTTTTATTAAAGTGCAATAGTAACTATTCAAAAGAGAAAAAAGACAGGTCACTTAAAATTAACAACTCATTGGTTTTAATGGTTAAACTGCATACCATAATGATGGTATTTAAAGTAATTCAACATGAGAGAGATGAAATAATCTGGAAAAAAGCACTTTTTGTTCTAGCGCTGTTTGCAAATGCAGCACTTAAAAAGCATACATAGTGATAGACACTTTACCGAAACATGGTATTTTTGGCAAATAAATTACCACAAAATAATGTAAGCTATTTTGCCATGAATTTGGTAGTAAATTCACATTGACCCATGTGACGCGAGGAGAGCTGTAAACTGTAATAATATGTAACGTTAATATGTAACGTTACCCTGCGTCAGTAGACAAAATCATCAGTGAAATGTGGACGTTAGCCCCGATAGCTGCTAAGCTACCTTCGGTCATAACTATTAATTATGATAACCATTAGCAGCTAATACTGCGCCAATATAAAAACAAAATAGTATTTAGTATATTAATGACAGCCAATGTATTAAATGTTTTTTTAAATCTGTTATTTTATCAACATACCGCTTAAAGTGCTTGGTAATTAGGAATGGAAATGACTGTGATTCTATGCCGTGAATGTCAATGTTTGGAACTCTTCACCGTTTCCGTGACTCAGAGGTTTGCTGAAAAGTTGTCCGCCATTTTTTTCAGACGGGAGTATCGCTATCGCTACCAAATCTGTACAGCCTTGTTGCTACCTGATCTGTACAGCTGCGCCACTCTGTTTCTTACACTCCTGTTTCTTTCTTTTCTGTTTCTACCACTCTGCTACACATAATGCAGCGTAAGCACACTGCCACAGTAATAATCCTCCCCGTGAAACACAGTGATCACTGAGCAGTACATAGACGTCTGGATTAAACAAAGCATCGACGCAAAGAATTTGCATCAAGGATTTGTTGTAATCGAGTTATTCGAATTACTCGATGAATCGCTGCAGCCCTCCGCATTACCTTAATTTTTTTCATGTCACAAAATGTTTCAGACCTTTTCTTGGCACTGTACCTCAATGAGTCTCACCAGCTTCCTAAATTGACCCATGTATTTCACGTGACCATGACACAGCAGTGCAGTTAATTGGCATTATTCACTCTTTGACAGATGCTGAACTGGGAGTGTCTATATTGCAGTGAAAGCTGGTAGTTGTGGTGAGACCTTGCTCCTGCCCTGAGGCGCAAGTCTTCAGTTCTAATCCTGGATGGTGACAGCATATGCAGAACTTCCAGTTCCCTTTTGACAGCTGGCAAATACAGTGCTGAGAAAGTCCGCAGAAATAAGTTAGAAAAGAGTTCACTTAAAAATGGCGGTCATACTTTACACGAATTAACGTGCTGCAGTTTAATTCCTTGAGTTTTGATGCACTTTACTGGTGCAATTGTGCCACCAATTGCACCAGTAAAGTGCATCAAAACTCAAGGAATTTGGGAAAGCCATGCAAAATTTGTAAGCCGACCTTAATTTTTTTTCTGCTTGTCTGCAGGAGCTTTATGACCGGTGTGACAAGCTGCGGCGCACCGTCTTCAAGCTGGCCACCGAGACCGAGGACAACGACAACAGCTTGGGTAAAAAAGGAAGGATTAAATAAAATGGCAGCAAATATAGACAAACCTCCCGTATCCGGACCTCCAATGTACGGGCACCTCCCTCTACCGGGCAGCTCTAGGCACCCGCATGCGCACATTAATTTTACACAACCAGCATCTGTTGTTACGAGCCCCAGTCTGGGGTTGGGGCGTAACAGAGTGAAAGGGAAAGGGGACGTGGAGTAAAGGAAGGATAGGGTGCGATGGACAAGGGAACACACGTGGACAAAGGGGTATTTTTTATATATATATTTTTCTGTTTTTATTGACACGCCACGGACACAGAACAAATAATCCCGGTGGACTCAGGAGTGACTATAGTGTAAACAATAAACAAAACTCAGCTTCCGAATGCAACCCAAAGCTAACTTACCTAAGTGCAGAGAAAACAGAAACACAGCAACAAATTCTACACCTTACTCCCCTATCCAAAATACAGCATACAGCATAAGCTCGCAAAACAAAAACTGCGGTCACTCCCTATGCACCTGAGACACACACAGAGACCAAAGCGTCAAAGTCCGAGGGGCGCGTGAAGACGGTAACCAAAAACCGGACGAGAGTTCGGAACCAAATAGCAAGCAGATCAAAGCGAATAGAACTGCAAGGATAAAACGGGATGATTTGCTAGCTCCGACTGAAATAACATCCTGTTATAAGCCTTACACCTCATAAATATTATGTAGTTTGTATGTGTACACATGTACATTGTACTGTACTGTTCATGTTCTAAGTTACGGGCATGTTTTACTTACGGGCACCCCTTGGTCCCATTTTGCCCAGATAAGGGAGGTTTGACTGTAGTAAGAGAGACCTTGAAATTTCTGCCACAATGTGAGTATCATCACTCATAACAGGCTTCCTAGCAGTTACCTACAAGCTTCTTACCTCTTGTAGGAGATATCCTGCAGGCAAGTGATGATCTGTCCAGGGTTATCAACTCCTACAAGAGGACCGTTGAGGGACAGTCGGTTAATGGAGAGACTGAGGTTCTGGGGACAGCACTCACACAAGGTAAGTGCCTCCAGATTAACATGTAAAAAAATGAATTGCGTATAGAGACGTTCTGCTTTAAGCATGTGCTCTGCAGTGTACTGGAAGCCCATCTAAGGTGTCTCCTGCTTGGTGCCTTTCGCTTCCTGGGATCGGCTCCAGGCTCAGTGGAACCCTTTGCAAGATAATTGGTCATGGAAGATGGATCAATGAAATGGATAATTGCAGATCTGTTTAACTGCCTGTTCATATGTCAGTGCACCGAGGTGATTCGCACGTTATTGATCTTGCATAGCTTAATCGTAATTATCAGGAAGTCCTGCTGCATATGCAAAACCCCTCTTATCCACTTTCGCTATTAGGTACCGGAGGCTACACCCCTACACAGACGCTGATTGACTTGGCTGGCCTCGACATTCCCAGCCCCTCCCCCCCGGAGCCTGTTCCAGCTCCCCAGCATCCAGATCCCACAGCAGCCAATCAGCTGCCAGCACCATCCATTCCAGTGCTGCCCCCTCCCCCATGCCGGCCGACCGCATCGCAAGGTTGCCCTGTCAGTCAGACGGAGAGCCCCAGACACACGGCCGGTGGCCAGCCCTCCACGGCACTCTCCCTGCTTGATGAAGAGCTGCTGTCCTTAGGTACACATGTTTTCTCCCATGCTTTATGGGATTTTTTCCCCCTGTGACACATAAGCTTTGAGCCTTAAACTGTTGAACATAATAAGCAATGTATGTCTCTTGATTTTGACAAATTATATCTATGACCCAGCATTTGAAGTGCGTGCTTCTTGTTTGCATATTATAGCCAGACATGGTGGAAAGACATAAATGATCCTCAGTAATTAAATGTTTTGCTTTAAATCTGTCATTATTCTTCTCTATGTAGTGGAAATACATAGCAGTGCTTATATATTTATTTCTTTAGTTACTTATTGCCTGGTGCGGACTGCATTTCTGTGTCTCAGGTCTGAATGATCCAGTTCCTGCTCTGAATAATCAGACCACGGCTGTGCAGAATGAAGAGGAACTGAACAGCGCAGCCAAGCTGCCACAGGTGCTGCGTCTTTGCTGATCTCAGCTTTGATTGCTTCCATATCTCTTTTCTGCAATCGCGCTAAGAGGAACGTGACTCGAAATGTTTCCTCTCCCACTGTGGCCAGGCACCCAGCTCAGGGCTGGATTTCTTTGGCAGTGGTCCTCTTCCAGGACTCATGTTCCCCAACATGCAAGGGTCCACAGGCTCCAACCAGAGGACACCTGTATGTTACCCAGAAGCCCCCAGGACTTCCTCCTTCCCTTTTCCCAGCACAGTCCAGTCTGGCTCATCCTCCCTCAACCAAGGTCTACAAGACCTTGCCATGTTGGACCTTGGTGACCCGAAGAGGTGTGTGAGGTTTTTTAGTGCTGGGGTGTTTCACCTCTCTGTTCTAGGTTATATATTTTTATATGAGTGCTTACAGGCAGAACATTCGTTCTAAACAGGTTATGAGGTAGTTTTTATACTTTGTACTGGCCAAGAGTGACCAAAAGATTTATTTAAAGATTTATTTATTCGGCTTTAAGCCATTGGGGGTCCATCTGTTGTACAATCATTCAGGGACTTAACCTGAATAACTTCAGTACAAGGCTAAATGTATAAATATATTAAATATTTATATATATTATAGAAAAATATAAATATGATGGTGAAAACTGTATGGTGTGTACATCCTAAAGGTGTTTGATGATGAGCAACAGTTTTAATCCACAAAGCCACACATGATTTTTCTCACAGAGCGAGAGAGAGAGAGAGCAACAGAGTGCCTTGGTCTGCCGAGTCCATATGGACATCATTGTGGCACAGCAGTGTTAAGTGGCATGTTCTGTGTCAGCAGCATACCGGGCCCTGTGTTTGGGCCGCTGTCCAACGCCGGCCTGCCGGCCTCCCCTGGCTTGCCCATCACCAGCTCCAAGGCCTCCACCCTGACCCAGACGGTCAGCTCCACTCCAGGAAGCCCGCTGTTCCACTCCCTCTCGCCGAGGGGGAGCCCGTCAAAGGCCTCGGAGGTGTCCCTGGCCAATGTGCACGTCCCCTTAGAGTCTATTAAACCCAGTAAGTCATGGGGCAGACCCACCAGTGAAAATTGGATGTGTGTGGGTTTTTTTTTTTATATTCTCTGCAGTCTGCCAGCGATGTGGAAAAGCGTTTTGATCTAAGAAATCATGTTCTGGAGCAGAATCGACATTGAGTGTGTCCCTGTGCCCCCACCCCCCCAGGCAAAGTGCTCCCCGTGACGGCGTACGACAAGGATGGGGTCCGCGTGCTCCTGCACTTCGCCACCGAGTGCCCGCCGGGCCGGCCCGACGTACTGGTGCTGGTGGTCTCCATGCTGAACACGGCGCCGCTCCCCGTCCGCAACGTGGTGCTGCAGGCCGCGGTGCCCAAGGTGGTCCTCACCTGGGGTGCCGTGGGTTCTGATCTCTGTTTGCATATGAAACTGGAGGTCCGGTTTCTCAGTGGGGCAGAGAAGCGCTGCACAGCATGCCCTAGTGCTCTGATGGATGGAGCGGGGACCCTTTAATGTGTCTTTTAAAAACACGTTGATCAAAGTCAAGAGTGAAAAATGGTGCCATCCTGCATTCTGCAGTGGCCCCTGGCTTGCTGTCTGCATGCTCCTCACCATTTCTGGGCCGCAAACCCAAACAGTAACAGCCTATTGTTACTGCCCCCCCCCCCCCCATTGTCCCTTCTCCCCTTCATTGTCTCAGTTTTTCTCTCGGGCGATTTTGAAAACAATTTAAGTCTCATCTTGCCAAAACTTGAATGTCAGAGGCGTTTGAGCTGTCTGGAGAGTTTTTTTTTTTTTTTTCTTTTTTAAACATTGGGCTTCCTGTATCCCTTTCCAGATTCTTCACATTTTTAATTTTGATTTCCAGCCGGGAGATGTAGAAGTGAAATATGCAAATAATTCCTACCTCTACCATTCGGGTCATAACTCAAAAAACAGGAACGGCTTGCATTCAGACCGGTTTGAGTCCTCGATTATCCACTGCAGATGACTATGCTAATGGTGGAAGGGCCCATGCCGGTTTGTCATCAATAAAGAGGCAAGATGCATCAATCAGACCGTCGCAGGATGCTGCTTGCGTTTTGAAAATGGGTGTAAAGAATGTTCTGAGGGGTAGTCCTCCCCGGGGAGGAATACCGGATTTCAAATATTCATTATAGAAAATCAATGATATGCTGTATGCCATTCAGACAGCCCTTATGATGACTGTTAAATGTTTAATGGAGGGGCTGAACACTCTGTGAGCTTCCCAGTCCTGCTAAACACTCCATGAATGATGACCTGGGGGGGGGTTCTTCCTGAATTGATTTTACTAGGCCACCCTACCCTGTATATGTTGCATGTACTGGCTTCAGCGTGTCTGCTCTTCTCCTCTTCTGAACAGTGGGCCTTCTTCATAGTCTTTTTAACAAGCTACAGCCAAGAAAAGTCTTTTTACCAAGCAAAATATGCTGTATTCTTTCCTGCTTTTACCGTATATAATTGGTATCTTAAAGTGCAAGCTTTAGTGAATTGATCGAACACATGATTCGGTGTAAAGAACCAAAGCAATGTGAACACACGGAACGGGCTGTAAAAATGTGTGTTCTGTGCACTATTTGTTCATTTTAATTCGTTTTTTTTTTATTCTGGTAATCTAACCGTATTGTTGCAATCTGATGCTCCTGCCTCCCACTCACTCATTTTATTTATTGCAGTCGATGAAGGTGAAACTGCAGCCCCCCTCAGGGAGCGAGCTGGCCCCCTTTAACCCCATCCTGCCCCCGGCCTCCATCACTCAGGTGACGCTGCTGGCCAATCCACTGAAGGTAAGCATCGCACGTACATTGCGAGCTTTCCGCTGCTCCACCACCTAGCAGACACCCGCTGCGTGAAAAGCAATAAATCAGGATGGCTGCGTGGAAACCAGAGGGAAAAAAAACTCATCAGTTGATTTATGTAGGCCGGTGTCTGGGTCAGATGTTCTTCCCCTGTTCATTGGGTATCTTATAAACATTTTAAATATCATGATATCATTTTTAAATAGCATGAGGTAATGAATTTGCTGAGCTTGCAGATTACTGGCCAATTAGAACAAGCCCTGTATGTCCGTGAGGTATGGCCACTCTACGGCAGTTGAGTGACTAACCCTAATGTGGTCATTGATTTATTTTTTTTTTTTTTTGTTTTTGTGTTTTTTTTCCCCCCTTAATTTCAGGAGAAAGTTCGTCTGCGCTACAAGCTTATGTTTACACTTGGGGATCGGCAGTGCACAGAGGTGGGGGAGGTGGACCAGTTTCCCCCGGTCGAAAAATGGGGGAACCTTTAGTCCCCTGGAAGCAGTCTAAAGGCAGAGTGATGCTCCGTGGTGGAGAAGGGTTGACCGAGTATCCCAGAGTGCACTGAGAGGGTCATTGGTTAAGGATGTTTAATCGTAGTAGAGATGTGCTGTTAACATTATGCCAGCCATCATAGCTCAGTCTGGTGTAATGTTTTATTTAGTTGTTTTAAATTTTTCCTTGCAGTTTGTCTAGCTGTTTGGGTCTTTAACTGCTGAGCTTGGCATACAGCGATAGATTGCACTTTAAGGTTAGATTCAAAGAAATGTTTTTGCGAAGGAGGGGTCTGGGTGTGCATGTCTTTGGGTACATCTGGGGTGCAGCCAGTGGTTAGGGATTAATTTCAGACCGTAAAGAAACTGTTTGCCTAGCGTGTGGTGGGGGGGGGGGGGTCGCTGCTCAGCAGATTGTTTTGTGAACTGTTGCCTCGGGGAGGAAAAGTGTGGCTGGTGAGGGACGCCTCTTCTCCACCGGAGTCCGTCTTCAATACCTCATCGATTCATCAGGCACCTGTGAAGGGAGCAGCCGACTCACCTGATTCACCTGAGCACATGGCATCATCTTCTGCTTTTCGTTTGTTTGTTTGTTTGTTTTTGTGCATTCGTTTGGTACTTTTGTCTGAGCCTTGCCAGTGACCGTTGCCATTTCAGACTGTGCAGAGATGTCTTGTACCGAAGGTGTTTGATGTCTGGGGTACCAACGGCCAATATTCAGGGTATTTTTTTTTGTGTGTCTGTCATTATAGATAGTAAGCTTTTTTTTTCTCATCTTTGAGTATTTTGCTTACAGCACTGTTGCTGGTACTTGAAAAGGTCTTTCAGGAACGTGGTGCAGTCAGCTGGGTTAGCAACAGGCCGCTAATGCATGACAGAAGGAGGCCATTGCAGTATTTTCATTTAGGTGATGCTTTCTGTTGTGCTTATTTATGCTGTCTGACAAAGCCCTCTTTCAGGTGTTATGGTTTGTAATCCCCATCCCACCCCCCCAATATGTTGACATCACTCCTCCAGGACCTTCCCTTCCCTCGTGACTTTGATTGTTGGTAACCGGTACCAGTATTGTTTTTTTATTTTTATTTTTTTTGGGGGGGGAAAGCTGATATTCTGATGTCAGAGGTGCTCTCCTGTATATTGTTCCATTGAGAGCTTACGTTAATGGGCTCTGTTGGAGGTTGACAGCATCCTTGTGCACTCAGAATATGGCATTGTTGCTATGGGGCCTTTTGATTGGCTGCCCCTAATGTACGTCTCCCGGTACACTCATCTTTCTACTAAAGCCCTTTTCCTTGTCAGCACTGTGAACAGTACCCAATGGAAAAAAAAGAAGAAAAAAAAACACTCCAAACATTCATGTACATTGCTGTATTTATTGTCCTTTTAGAGGTTAGAGCTAACGTATATGTATCTTATGGCTAACAGAACTTGTATATATTTCATCGTGGACAATGTTTGACTGCATGAAGAATTAAAGTCTTCATTTTAATTGGAATCAGATCTGCTTCATTCAATATGAGGATCTGCTGAGTAGCTAAGATGGAGATAAGGTAAATATGTCACATAAAAAGCAGATCATGCCAGCACTTGGCAATGTGTTCCTAGCCAGAAATTGATCTTTGTTACTTCATTTATGCAGGTGATGGGGGGGTTCTTATCCATTGTCTAGTTAGCAGATATTTCCTCAAAGGCAACTTGCATGTAACTTCACATAATGGCATACCATGTTGTATATTTGAATTTAATTTTGATTATTCATTCTGGCTGTCCCCTCCAGGTTGTGATGGGTATGGGTTAGCGTTGCAGGATGCAGTATGACTCTCTTCACTTGAACCTTCCAGCTGTTCGTCACACTAATTGAATGACTGGGTCAGTGATGTTAATGAAAATGATGCTTGAAAGGTAACTTCCAGTGTATGAAGGGTGTCCTGTGTCACAAACCGTTAACCTGTTTCTTTTGGGATGGGGCTGTCGAGAAGAAGGGAGGGTGCAGTCATCCAAGCACACAATCACCTCTCTCCCTGTGCTCAGTTGCTGGAGTTTGGCCTATAGTTGGCAGATGCGCTGAAATGCTTTCTGAACACAATGCGTTCTGTCACCTTACCATGTTTGCACAGTTCCCTAAAACACGCGGAGAACATCTTCACAGCCAGTGAAATGAAATGCAAGATCCCATTGCAGTCCAGTTATTATGAAGGAGCAATGGCCAACACAACAGATGGGCTTTTATTGTCCTTTGTGCTGCCAGAAGAAGGGAATTTCCTAGGTGCTGGAAGCCTGTTGTAAGTGTGTGTAATGATGAACCCTGGGCACCAATTACGCATCAGGTGTTGCCCCACCCAAACCATGTCCGCCTCAGTCATGACCATTGTACCCAGGCTTGCTTATCAGGTCCTATTAAGACAGAGCAGTTGGCAGAGTAATCCTGAAGGAAGATAACCAGCATGGACCTCTTATCACCTCCACCTCAGCATTTTCAGAGCCTTCATCTCTATCTTAATCTTCAGCTGCATCTCTAGACCACAGCAAAATGGCAGGCATCAGAGAGATTAGTCCACTGCATGTTGCAGGAAGATGGGAGCTGACTATCATCTGAGGCCATAATGATCTAATGCAAATGTATTTATTCTGTGGCCAAATAAGCTAGAATTAACCTGAGTTCTTCTGAATTTAGTATATTTACATTTTGTGTTTTTAACTTGTTTCAACTACCCTGATCATTACTTGTCACATACTTTTAACTTAATGAAGCTTTCTGTTGTAAATGTGATCTTGATCATATTTCTTTGCTAGTTTCAGAAATCTAACTTGAATAGAATTTTCAAAGCCACCTTATTCTTGCCATTCTGTTTCTGGCAAAATCACCGTTCAAGCCTTCATACAGTAATCCATTTTCCATAATCACTTATCGAGTATAGGGTTGTAGTCAGAAAAGTATGCCCAGAAGCAGAGAAAACCCACTCACACATTAAAGGGAAGGTACCAACCCCCATTTCACCCAGTGGCACGTCTTTTGATTATGGAAGGGAACTCATTTGAACACAGGGGGAATATGCTAACTCTAATAACACATTCTGAAAGGCCAGACTCATTCAGTGCCTTCTCATCTAGGTACCAATACAATACTCTGAGAAATACTATCTCTGAGAAAACTGCTCAAAAAATTATACATGTATATTGTTTTGGTCTTCGTGTAATTTACATTTACATTTTCCAATTTATCTGTTGATTATGATAAAATACTTCGTTAATACGTATAATTAATTTTTAAAAGATTAAAACATTTGTAGGGGGAACATGTCTAGATGGTATATAGTTATACCCATATGGTGTTCGATGTATATAAATAATACCAATTAGAATAAGCTAATACACCTTTATTTTTATCACGCATCTAGGTGGAAAACGTATCGGTTCTATGACAGCGACAGCTACGTGCAAACCGGTAACGAAATGGGTTTAAAAAAAAGAAAATGCTGTGGCAATGCGCGCACACGTAATCTGCGCGTCCCGAAAATGTTACAGAAATACGTGGACGAGCATGCAGTACGTTGCGTCCGGATAACCTAGGTTCCGGTCCAGTGTTCCCCTGACCACAAAGATGCGCAAATAATCATGACCGCGCACGCAAAAATAATCTATACAATAAGATTTGTGCGTGCGCGCACCCGCGAACTCTTTGTGTGGTGGCGTAGAGAAGCGCGGAGGAAAAGCCATGGCGGACGAAAAACCCAAGGTGAGTAAAATGAACAGTTAGCTAGTCATATCGTTTGAATTGGCCTATTTTAGAGACTGCATATATTAAACTAATACCACGACTTGTAAATTAATTGCATTCGTGTTGATTTTTAGTATTCTTTTATTCTTTAATTAGTGAGCCTGGCGAAAATCCGGAGTTGATGGTAAATGAGGCTGGCGGTTAACTAGCGAGCTACTAGTTGGCTTGTAAAAGATAGTGTTCGTTTTTTTCTAAAAGAATGTTAGGCTTTCCGTGGTAAACTGAAAATGTCACAATATTGTGTCCATTTTGATTTTTTCACACGACCACATATGTACTTTTTGATGCGCCGAACTAGCTATCTTACCTAACTAGTAGGCCTAGTGAACATTCGAGTGACGTACACCTAGTTAGCTGGCTATGTACTAGTTAGTCAGATAAATTCCTATTGAATTATAAGATTATGCCTGTATATTAAAGCGTCTTAAGTTTATTTCCAGCGGCTCGCGCGCTATTAGCTGGTAACGTCTGCGTTAATCGGAATTAATGTGTTTTAGAAACGCTAATCGTTTTGGCGCGTGCTCGCGGTCTTTGACCGCAGAGCACGAGCGTGCTTTTAATTACCAGGCCGTTCGGTAATCGTCTAGTTAGTATCTGTGCACCGTCTGGTTATGAAATATGTGTATAAAGAAACCTCGCCTCGATTAGATAACCACTTTTACTGCGAGTCCGATGTCACGCTGGTCGTTGTTTTTCTGCGGTTAGTCTGTTAACATAACGAGCAGTGTAGCGCTGACATTGTTTTAAACAAAATATATCACCTCTAGCCAACATTTTGAAGGGAATTGGTCGTTTCGCATGTGTTGATGTTTCGTGTGGAAGAGTTCCAAACGACGCATATCGGCTGGCTTCGACCATGATTCGTTTTAATAATGTCATTTGAAGTCAACGTGCTTGTAAACGTTTTGGAAAGTTTTTAGTTTTTGGGCTTGTATCGGTGCATGGCTGCCTGATCTGATTTAGCATCTCGGCAGTAAGTCAGCATTGGTGACAACCTATGAAAGCGGATTTTTTCCGCACAGTGAAAGCAGCTTACTTGTTATGCCGATTATACTCCAAATCGAGCGCGCCAGTAGATCATGTCTGTGTGTTTTACTTGCATAATATCGCATTTGGGCCCCATTCTTTTAACCTGTGGTGGGCAGTCCAATTCAGAAACATGGCAGAAGTGTACGAATGCATGTCAGCTCCTTTCTAGCGTGGTTCAGCAGGTAGGGTAGCGGAAGGCGCTTAATTTGAATTACTCTTATTAATACATAAAGCTGGGCAATATTATATGGGTAATATTTTCAGGTAAGGAATGTGGTGCAGAGTACTAGAACTGAATATTGCATTATGCAGTTGCTTGTGGACTTTCTCCAGAGCCAGCACTGACTCCTGTACTGGAAATCAACAGATCTGAAGTTCTGACTCATTCTATGAGGCCGCTGTTTAAATGCAATACACTTGTTATATGTCTCAGCAGACTGTTGCTCCACAGATACTTATTTATATTTGCTTTGATTGACAGCTCTCATGAATATTCTGTTCTTACTGTTACTCTCAATCTACTGGTGCTATGCATTGAGCAACCACCAACTGGCAGGTAGCCGGCATAATAATGTTGGACAGTCAAGAAAAAAAATCCCATTTCCTCATAAAGGTTGTATAGATATCTGCAATTTTCCTTTTGCACTAAAGTCTAATAACTGGGAAGTCTCCTTACGAAATAACTAGAAAGTGCTTTGAGAAACTTGCTTGTACTGATGTACTATTTTGGAAGATATCATTTCATAGAAAGATTAAATATTTTTGTGCTTCTCCCTCATTTCAGCTTCTATTTGTGACATTTTGTCCTTATCCAAAAAGTGCTAATTGCTTTTTCTTTTCTAAATGGCTCTATGATGTCTGTTGTCATCGAGTGCTGATTCCACCTTTACAGTTTTCAGAAGAATGGTCACGGGTAACTGTGAATCTGTGTTTATCTGGGGAGTTTGAATTCACAAAACGCTGCCTGCCCCTTCCCAGGAAGGAGTGAAGACGGAAAACAACGACCACATCAACTTGAAGGTGGCGGGGCAGGACGGCTCTGTGGTGCAGTTTAAGATCAAGAGGCACACGCCACTCAGCAAGCTGATGAAGGCGTACTGCGAGAGACAGGTGACGCTCAGGACCCTCAGCTCCCAGCAGACCCTTTCCCTGGGGCCTCTCTGTCCCACCCTTTGCTGTCCCGAGACCCGGCAATTTTGAAAGTATTGAATAAAGTATGAGCTAACCTGCAGCAGATGGCACTGTGCCGATGGTGTCCTTTGCCTTTTCACTACTGCTCTGTTCCCTTCCTACATCAGTGTTTGTCTAGCTACAGTCAGTCTTATTTGGTGTTCTATAAAACTGATCTACCATGTCAGGTTTTTGTGCATGTCGATCCCAGGATGCCACGGAGCAGCTGGGACTGGACGACATCCATCTCTGCTATTTGGGGATGTGTGATGGAAGTAGCCTTTATAATCGAATCAGTTTTATATTTTGAAGTGTCTCCAAAACAAATTCACGTGACGTGTAGCTGCATTGTTTCTGGTAGTGTTTAGCTGTTATGCTACCCAGTATAAAACACAATTTTAACAAGACTCCTGTATGGTTTGAAAATGGATCCCATTATCTATTAACCAGCACTCTTTCCCTTCTGGGAGCTCATTATTTTAACTAATGCCATTGTGAAATTTTCTGTTATCCTTTGTCTTGCTTTCCTTTTAATGCATATTTTCATACTTTGCTGGCATTGATTTGAAAAGATTGTGTGTTACTCTCCAGGCTTCATCACTTGCAACAAGTGTAGACTGTTAGGAAAGCTTATCTGTGATGACTACTATGTGACAACACTTTGTTTTGCTTTGTGTGTGATTATGTCCGATGTCCTGACTTGTGTGCAGGGCTTAACAATGAGACAGATCCGGTTCCGGTTTGATGGACAGCCAATCAATGAGACAGACACACCTGCACAGGTACTGTAAACTTGGAGATAACCAGGTGCTTCCTATTGTAACTTTTGTTAGGATATTAAACTTCACAGTTTTGCAAGCAAAGTAGTTTTCCTTTCCTTAAGCTAATCTTTTTTTTCAGTGGACCAAACTAAGTGTTCACTAATTGCTAGAAGTCATCCAAAAATTATTTGAATACAGAAACCTATTGTAGAATCAGTTTTTCCTAGTAATTTTCCCAGCTTTTTATATTCACTTCTTATCCGAAAGTGCTGCCTAGAGTTGAGTCTCCCATGGTGAAATTTGGCATGTGATAATCATAAGTTTGCCAGGGTTTATTTCAAATGCGTGAGCCAACGCTTCTTGCTCCTTGTGGCAATGTACCTGTAAGTCATGATTTTTATTAATTTGTGGCTGACTGTTGCAACTTTCTTTTTCACAGTTGGAAATGGAGGATGAGGATACCATTGACGTTTTTCAGCAGCAAACAGGAGGCCAATATTAGACAGATCCAGTGTCCCCTGGCTTCGGCTCCCCCGGAACCCCTCCTGTCTCCCTCACTCTCTTTCGCCAGTACTTTTCCCCACACAGACCCCCTCAGTCAGCACAGAATGACTACCATACAAACCGAGGGATCTCTGTGATACAAACAGTTGTATAGTGTTCTCATTCTTGCTTTAGCTCCTTTTTGTACGTGATTTTTTAAATCACCAAAACACGCAGGTGTAAGTGGTCCATGAAGACTCGAATTAGGGGTGCACGATTCAGAAAACCTCATGATTCAATTTGATTTTGATTCTTGGGCTTGTGATTCTATTTGAAACCGATTCTCGATTCAAAACGTTCATTATTTTTTAATTTTCCATCAGTCTGATCGGAAATACAGCCCTGAGAAGTCGCATTACAAAAATATGAACTGTTGCAATTATAAACTGCAAACCTTCAACTTAAACAAATTAACACTTTACTATCTGAGCAGAAACCAGTATTGCACCATCTATAGGACTAGCAAACTCCTATCTGGAAAATCAGTTAAACTCGCACTGTTACAAAATGGGAACTATGAATCGATTTTGAATCGGTATAGATAGAATCGCGATTCTCTTGTGAATCGATTTTTTTGCACACCCCTTCGAATTATGCAGCGTTCAAGGCCCAGAATTGTGGATGTGTAATGTCTTTTGCAAGATGAGGAAGTCACAGTAAATTATTACATCTTGATCTTGGTGACAGTACGGTGTGCTGGTTAGCAGACTTTATTGTTATGTGTTGCAAAAGATGGATTTTATATCTTTTTTTATATTGTAGTGGTTATGTTTAAAATAAAACGTCTTAAACATAGTTTGATTTGATCGTTAAAAAGGGAAAAAGGCCCTAATATGCCTTTTAGTCAAGTGAAATATCTGTATTGTTTAAATAAAAAAATAAAATGATTTTCATTTTAAAAAGAAGCTTATGTAGAATCCAAGCAAAATTGTGGTTTCTTCCTTAATTTAAAATACCACATAATAGACTGTTGTGACTTGGTATGTGTAGTTTAGACTTATTTACTTTTCAGTTATTTTAGTGACCGTGAATCATAGTAGTGTTCTCATTAAACATGTTTGACCCTTAACGTAATGCCCAGTTAGCGGTTGTCACTTGAAATTCCACCTCACTGGTGTATAGTAGTGAAATACTTTCAGAATGACTCAACTGGAAAGATTCTTGAGGTACTTTAGTGGATACTCTAGTATTTGATGCTCTATAGTGTTAGGTATTATTTCTTTGCACTCTGCTTCTCCTAGTTGAGGCCATAACTAGGCCCTGTGCTGCTGGAGCGCAGTACTCTGACAGACTCTTGATTTCCTGTTCTCTTTGAGAAGCACTCTCATGACTTTGCAAAAGAAGGGTGGCATCTGTGTGATGCTTCCATACTGTAATGCTAATGACAAACATAATGAATAACTTTGGGCTGTACTCTTCTATGTTCTTTCTATTGTATGAACTCTCTGAAGTGGTTATTTATTTATAGTATTGGCATCAGGTTTTATGTGGCACTTAGTTATGCTCACTCCAACATAGCATACGTATTTAACTGACATATCTTAAACATTATTTCTTACCATTCTCACCCCAAAACAAAGTGAGTTGGTTGAAATCGTGGTTGGAGTATTTCCGAGGATCAATAAAATTGGTAATTTAATATTAACCTTGTTTAGGTCTAGGCAGTGCTGGATGTTATAGTTTCGTATTTTACACGTTAAAATATTCCGATGAACAGCTGCATGACCTTACACATTTTGAAGTCGTTGAACCATAGATGATGAAATAGTTCATTGGTTATGTTAGGCAGGCAAAAATCACCGAAATCATAGATTGTCTATATCCCAAAGCACGCATCCACGCTGTCCTTATCAGGCATGTTAAGAAAAACATTTTACTAGCATTCTTGGAGACAATAGATGCCCTTTCAAGGGTAAGCGTAGTGATGTCAGGAAAAGCACCCATAGTGGTCTAACGTCTTTTAAATCAACCCATACGGTAATTTAACGATTATTCAATAGTAAGACCATTTTCCAGCTCTCAAATATGAGAATTGATTTATTAATAGCACAAAATTCTGGACAATTTAACCTATACAGGTATGTTTGGTTCAATTTATAATTTATGGCATCGACTACGGTGAGAGATACTGTGTTGGGGTTCGGGATTTAAAGAATGTGATTTATCGATAACTAGTAGCCCCACTATTAAATGCGCTATTCGGAGACCATCGCCCCGTTTCAAATAGGGATCAATTAAAAAGCTCCACGGCGACCAGCATCACGCCTCGACGCCGGAGCCGAATCACCGGCGCGGCTCGTGGGCTCGCCGGCCAATCAGAACGCGCGCGGCTCCCTCGCGCCGCCCTCCATGGGTGGGTGTAAGCCCGTGCCCGCTACTCTGCCTCGCGCAGCAGATTGTTCAATTTAGTCAAAGCCGGGTGGAGCCTAGTATGAGTCGCTGAGGCACGGGGAGGAACTGACTCGCGATCGTCAAAAGGCACTTTTAGTCGCTTCGGCCTGCGCATTCACGGTTGCATTGTAGCCAGCATCGTGGGGAAAATGACGACGACCACCACTTTCCAAGGAATGGACCCCAGTTCTAAAAACAGCTCCAGGTAAAGTGAGCGGCGCTGCGCGTTTAAACAAAAGGAGCGTGGAGGACCGTTATGCGCTCGAGCGCGGCGTGTCGCGCGGACCCGCAGCCCGCTGCCGCACGGCGGCTGCCACGAAAATCCCTTCATTTTGCGGATGAGGTGTTTTTTTGTGTGTCGGATTCTTTTATCACCCGCCGAAAGCCTGTTATATTGTTTGCAGCTGGGCGGGGACTTTTTTTTTCCTGTTTTTTTTTTTAATTATCACTATAATGCTTTTTTCGCCGGCATGTTGGCGGTGCCCGTACGTTACGCTGCTCGAGGTGACTAGGTGGCTGGAGTATCCAGCCCGACGGTCTTTGTTATCGGAAGCTGGCCGTCACTTTCTGGATTTCATTCAGCGGCGTATACTAGTTTGCGAGGATTCGCTGCGGAGCTGGGTGGCTTTATTTCCGCGGAGCGTGCACAAGAAACGCTGAATGTCAGCTATTCCTGTCGTTTTAACTGTTAAATTACAAATATTATATGGTGGTCTGGCAACACCCCCAGCCAAGTTCTCGCCTGTCGTATGCGAGTAATTAAGTCCAGCTGTCTGGATTTATGGCTCTGGATGATCGCTGGCTGGCTAGTTAGCTAGCTGGCTATGTCCACATGTTTTACAGGTTGCGTAAAACGCCGCTAGTTGACATTAGATGAACCGCTTTGTCACCTTTACTTCCTTTAACGTTCTGTATGAGTGGCCGAACCGGCCTCGCCTGGACCTGTTTTTTTTCTGTTCAGTACTCCAGCATTTTTCCATTGTGTGTGTAGTGTGTGTCTGGCGGAGACTGTGCACAGGCACCCGGTATTTCCCACCCGGAAACATAGCTGGTCTTTAACTACATTAGCTGACATCCGCTCACCGGTTTCATCCGCCTTCTAATGTCGTTATCATCACAGATTGTTACGGATAAGCCTGTGCCTGTGTTTTTCCGTGTGTTTCAACTAGATGCTTTTCCTGTTGGGTGGGGTCATCTTCCCCAACTTGCCTGTTGTATATCCCTCTGCAGCGTAGTGTAAATGCATGAGATCATCTGCTTAACGGGTTAAGTCGTCTGCTTTAAACATCACAAGCTGCACCCACCGACTGCGATAAACGCGACTCGTTCACCCAATCGTCGTGCTTTTTTTCTTAATTTACGACCTAGGGCGTGATTTACGTTTGTTTGACTGCAACAGCTGCACGGAGTCATCTGGAAGCAAATGCTTATCTCTAAAGTACCAAAAAAATGTGGTGGGGTGGTACGGGAGGGGTCGCGCAGTGGCTCTGCTAACATCCATTTTCTAGCCACAACCGCGGCCGTCCGCAGTGGCACAAGATAGACTCTCATTCTGTTCAGCCGTAGCTCAGTGATCTTGCACCTCTAGCCTTGTATTTCAGCAATTGTTGCGTTTTGGAGGAGGGAAAAAACACCGATAGACTGGATTATTTGATATGTATTCTTCTACAGATGCTCGTTTTATTTTACCGCTTGAATGTGCTATAGAAATTTAACCGTAGGATGCAGTCTTGCAGTACAATTACGCGATCGAATTTCCAACATCTTGCTGCCGGTATGTATGGTGAGATTGTGTGCTTTCCAGTCTCAGCGGGAAAATGGTTGGAGGCCCTTTTGAATGGAAAAGAGTGCTTATCTGGTGGCGAAACCTGCCACTACAGCACACGTATGTGATTAATAACGTATTGCAGACGGCTTTTTTATTTCCCCAACAATGTTTGCAACTTCCTATTCAGCATCGGTATTTGGCATGATCAAGTCGGGATATAAAGACCGCCTGCAGAACCGTAACCCTCGTGTTGTCGACTGCATGGTATGATAGCGTCTGCTTGTCATGCTGCTGTCTGCATTTCTTTTGTTGGGTGCCCGTGTCAAATGTCTTGGCCTTACTGAACTAGCTGAGCTCCTTCCTTCAGGGTGCTACGCCCTCCAGGTGGAGGATCCAACATCTCCTTCGGTACAGATGAGGAAAAGGCCCCCGCCCGCAAGAACAAGATGGCCTCCAGCATCTTTGCCGAGCCAGAGGACCCCCATGCTCATCGCAGGAACAACCCACCTGGTAGCTAATCTGAATTCCTGCTAGTATTGCACCTTTCAATAAGTTAATTCAGGTTCTCATGTAAAGTCTTTGTAGAGGTCACCTCTTTGTCCTGTATAGCTATACCTCCACTTTGCTTGGTCCCAGATCAGTGTTCTGGCATTTTATGATTTATTATTGCCCTCTTCACTTCATGAGTTATCTGTAGCTTTATACAATGCATGACAATTATTTTACAGTTTTAGTGTGTCAAGTAACCTGTTGTGAATTTTGTAGCTGTTTAGTGTAAATATCAATATATCAGATATATGTCCTTTTAATCACAGGCTAACATTCTAATTTTGGATTTGATATCCAATGTCAATATAGATCATTTGCTGCATTGATATGTTATTTTTGGGCAAAATGTGAATGCTGCTTTTTTGAGCATATGCACATGTGGGCATCACCTGACTCTGCATGTCTTTAGAGAAACTGCATGGTCTCAGCCTCATTCTTTGTGCATATGCTTCAGTACAACTGTTGCCACATAGTGGATGCAAGCTGTTTTATTGCTTGTCCAAGGACAGAAGAGCCTTTGTTGGTGCCTGCTTGGTACTGTATATTCTCAAATGCCAGTTAACATCACTTGAGTACTTCCTTTATATCAATAGGCATCCTATCTGGATTTAGTGCCACACCAAACACTCTACCTCAGTACACCCAATGTCATTTCATAAATGCCCATATTAGATATATTGTTAATATTGGCATTTACTGCAGTGATCAGATCCTTCCACTGTAAATGTGTGTGTGCCCTGTGTCTCCATGTTGGCCTAGTCTGTTTCACCAGATTTCATCCACATTAGTTTTGCATGGTTGTACATTCTGTGTGACATCTCTGTATAATTTTAGTATGGTTTCAATTAGTTTAGGCCCTCTTGTAAGCAGGATACTTTGGGTAGTCGTTGGAAGTGTGCTTTCACCTTGAGCAAGGCCCTTAAACTGATTTTCTCTAAGGACTAGCTAACACTACTTAATCAGTTGTGTGTCACTTTGGACAAAAGGGTCTGATAAATGCATGTAAATGATGATGTTCTACAATTTGCTCTGCCTCTTGACTTCTTTTGGAGCATTTAAGCATGTCATTTGGGAAATCTGGCAAATATGCTGACAAACAGATCCCATGTTTTGTGAGGGGGAGGGGGTTTAGTTTTGTTCTTCCCCATTGATCTTTTGGCCATTAATTTTTATGCTCTTTCCAGGAGGGAAGCCCACTGGTGTTTTGTGTGGAGAGCCATCAGCTCCACTCAGACGATGCCACACCCAGCCTGTTGGTGGAAACAACTCTGATGTAGCCTTCACTGAGGTACAGTGTGAGGAGGGTTCCCTCTTGTCTGATGAAATGGCCTCCTCCCTGAGGGGAGGAATCGAATGGATTTATGTGCACCTGTTAGTTTAACAAAATACACTCGCTTCCAGCCGTAGGCAACAGGTTTTAATTCTGTGTGATGTTATTGTAGTTAAATGCCGCATCTTGTCAATGTTTGATATGCAGGTTGTTTTTGGTTTTATTTATTGTATTGCTTACTCACAGACACTTACCCCCCCCCCCCACCGTTTTGTGCAGCACTACATGTGAAGATGTTGCTTCCTAAGGAGGGCGGGGAAAATGGTGGTTCTAGACTGTTTAGGTTTTCAGTCCCCTTATTTTTGTTTAAGCCCCCCTGAAAAATAACTTTTCTAAAACCAATTTTTTCTATTTTGTCCCATATTTTCATATAAGTTTCATACCCTCTGCTTGGCAAACTTAAATTATGGGGGACCCTGGATCAGTGTTCCGTATTTCTGCTGTGGACTGAGCTCCCCTAAGGTTCAAATCCTAGGATCACCCTTGTTTGCATTCAAATGATTGTTTTATACTCATGCATTAAATAGCGATTACTTTCTTTTATAGGATGGAGACAGTGAAAAGCCAAGTGCAGGTGAGTGTCAGTGTTTCCTATAGCACTTTACAGAACTGCATCATCATTTGCCATGGTTAAAGATGATAATGGCTGTTCATTGAGTGAGAGGGTGTGTCTTCTGTATTATGCACAGACCAACTAGCACCACTGTGAGTATCTTGCACAAATAGTCCTGTAGGGGGCAGTTGAAATGCCTTTAAGTGAATGTGGGGTTTATCCTAGGTCAGAGTTTCTCAGTCCTGCTCCTGGAGTACAGTCTGCCAGAAAGTATTCGGTCAAACCCACTCTGCTTACAATCTAGCACCTTCGTTATTGGGGCGTTTAAAAAAAAACAAAAAACCCTGACGCTAATTAAGGTAATGCTGGAGTGAAAGCTTCCTGGCAGGGGGTACTGCAGGACCAGGATTGAGAAACACTGCCCTAGGTTTTCAGAGGGCTTAGGTGCTGTCTGAGTACCAGAATTGGTTTGTTGAAAATTTTTGAAAATGCATCCAATGGACAGGAGAGAGAATTTATTGATTATTTTTATTTATAATTAATTGTCATCTTTTTTAACATTCATTTTGATATGTTGCCTGGTACTTACTGACTGGTAGGGATGTCACAATGTCAGACATTTAGTAGTTGTACCAATATCGGTGAAATTTTGCAATTCTCAATACCCAATTTGATACAATCTTAAAAAAAAAAAAAAAAACAAATTCGGTGTAATTCAGCATGCACTCCTTTAAGGTTGTCTGCTGATTTTAACCTAACAATTTGAGTAACATTTTATAATATACATTGCAATTGGTGTACACGCGTATGGAACGCAAAGTGGCATTCTGCAGCGGCTGCACTACCCACTGCGCCACTGTACTGCCCTGACATAGCATTTCATGCATACATTTGGGAGAAATTAAACAAAAATAAGTGAAGCGAGGAAAAGCAAACAAGAACTGGTCACCCAAGGCAATCTGTGGAAATGGTTTATTCCATAGAGATATGATATTGAGCAGAAGCAGAACACAAGGTACCACTAACTTATTTGCCAGACTCTGTTGGATAAGTTCTGTTCGGCTATATAGTTAATTTTCAACTCCCAAACAATCACAAAAACTTAAAATAGAGCTGGCCAATAAATAGATTTTATCAATTCATTGAATTTTTTGGTTTAAGAATCATGTATAAAGTGAAAAGCATAATTCACTTTAAACAAGCTAATTAGCATGGAGCCCATGAAGTTCCCAAAAATATAAATAAATAATAAAAAATATATATAATATAAATAATTAGTGATGACGTTTGTCTGAGTGACATTGATCACTATAAGCAGATAATCATTATAACTGAAATACTTTCTCAGGCAGATTACCATCTAATTGACACTTGCATATCTATTACATGGACTGAAGGTAATAAAATGGACAGTGTCACTATTTGCTGAATTTTGTCTTTCGAAATACAGGACAGCCATTTCAAATGGTTTTCAAATGTGAACTGTGTAAAATTAAAATATGCTACAGTACTGTACATAAAATATAGCAGTTAATTGAAAGCTTGTGCCAAGCTTTTTGATCCGTACAAGTGGTATAGCATTGTCACTATATGTGGTTTTCACTGTGTTATTTATATGCATAAGATTTTTACTTCAGGGGTAAAGTTCAAGTTACGTTTGAAGAGAAGAGATTTAAGTTGTTCTTGTAACCTAATGTTAAGCAACAGCAGACTGGCCGCCCTTTACATCAATCAAGTGGCGAATTCCAAAGTGGGGATGTATGATCAGCAAACATCTAAAAATGTATTTATTCATTTATTTTAATGTCGCATGATCTATTGGTTGATCATGATCGACGTATTGAGCAAATCTGAATTGCAGAATGCTGGACTGCTCTCTGTTAAGCCTCCTTGCCCCCTAGAACACCAACACACGTGCATCAACAAGTGAGGGACTCATCTTGAAAACTGGCAGTGTCTCCTCAGACGTTTGGAAGTGGTTTGGTGATACAAAGTCCATCATAGAACAAACCACTGTGTGCTGTGAAGTTTGTCTACTAAAAGTAGCAGCATAACAAAGTTATTTTAGCATCTTAGACTGAGGCGCCTAGCAGAGTAGCAAATTTGTATAGCTCTGTGAAATGTGCAAACTAGCAGTAGCCTCCAAACTCCTGCTCAAAAGCAGGTAACTGTAATGGCATCCTTCTCACATTGACTTCCTAACAATGAGAAGGGATCCAGGTTGAAAGAAATTACAGATGTGCTGACATTTCATATCGTCAGAGATGAAGTGCTCATATATACAGTTTGGGGGGGGGGGGACTGGATCCATTTAGATGCTAAATAAAATTGTTGAGCTACAAAGTCGAAAGCATTTTACCAAAGTAGCCCTGCCCGATCTATATAGCAGTATATGTGGCGGGGGGGGGGGGGCCTCCTTGTATTTTAATGTCTTTGCTTTTTTTTTTTTCTAAATCCAAATGATAAATTGGGATTTTAGGCTAAACCACCCAGCCCTATTGTGAACTTTTTCCCGGTATCAATCAGCCCTAACACACAATACATAAAATCATATTTGGTTAGCTATATGGACCGTATTATGTAGAATGATGTGGCTAAGTGACTAGGTTAGGCTTTATTTTAGCAGCAATTTAATTTTGCTCTTCAGGAATAGTAGAAAGTAAGCAAAATGATTTAAGTCAGTGATGACAAAGACAGGTTAAGGATTCTAAGAGGTTAAATGGCACATGTATATGTTTAAGTTTGCAGTAGTGGGTGAATCTGTCAAACCACCAGAAAGTCGTCTTTTAACGTGTATTTGCATTGCAGTTGTACTGTGGTGATTATTAAAGTTCTGCTTTGGAATACTGACAGACTGCATTTTCATTCACATTTAATATGAATGCTTCCATGCACATAATGCTTTTGCTAATTCGATACAAATTCTTTATATGTAGTCTTCTTTCTGCCATATTGCAGAGTAATTGATTTAGCTAAATTTTAAATCAGTGCTTTTTAATAATTGAGAGATGCAGTTTAATCAAGTAATCGTGACAGCGCTACACTCATTTTATTAAACACATTTAAAATTACAAAAATCAATTAATATTTTCTGATATAGTTGGCTGTGTATTTATTTGCTGACTTCATTCTTGCCGCTCCTGGTCGACATCCTCCTCTGGCTGATGCTTTGAAAGAAAGATTATGATATTTCAGTTATAAAGCATAGCTTAGTGATTGTAGGAAATGGCAGAGGCTGCACAGAATGTACTAATACATGCCTCTAAACTTGGAGTGCAAGCAATTGTTTAAATTCTGACATGGTGACAGGCTGATATTTAAAACGCTAACGTTATATTTTGATGACGGGTTAGGGCAGAAGCCTATTACTACAAGCTAATGTTACATTAGCCTAAACACGATAGCCTTAGTGATTAGCAAAACGTCATATGGAACATAGTTGGTTACACAGTAGTTGTAAATGGAAGTAACGGTAATGTTTCAAAATAAGGATAAGACTCTGGATGCGTTCTATTATAACATCCAAAATAAATTGAAACTCACCTGGAATTATTTGTATAGGTCTGGATTCCTGTCTTTTTAGGTGCTTTCCTAAGCAGTAGGGTTTCCTTCTTTAATCTGAGATATACGAAAAGTTTGCATATTGGCGAATCTATTAGTTTGTCATGATTGAAGCCACAAAGACACTGTAGAAAGTACTTGCATACTCAACTTTTTTTGGAGGTGGAGCTGGTGCTGCAGCTGCATGTGTTGTTTGTCCATGCTGGTTGGTGTTCTTCTTTTGGCATTTAATGTCAGACTAGAACACTTGCAAGCATATATGCTGCGAGTGTCGGGTCCGGGAAAAATTGCATCCCCAGTACCTGTGGTTCTGCAGAAGAACGAGCATGGTCATGTTTTCAGAATTTTGGCATCGACTTGGAACCAAAATATCTGTTCTTGTGACATCCCTAGTTATTCCAGTGTGCATAATGTTCGATCGGCTTTTGGGTGCTCCACAGAATTCTCAGACTTCGCACCTAAGCCTTTCTATAGTAGGGAAAACGCTAGAATGATGGGGTATTATGAAGCTGCTGTAGTTAAATCATTGCTGTGGTCATACCTGTAATTTGTAAAATATAATGTCCCATACAAACAGCCAGTGATTTAGACTCCTAATTCAGTGAAGACTCCTTAACTTTAGATCTAGACAATCAACTGTGAAGTGTGCTGAAAATTGTTAAACAGTTCATTGATGATATTGATGATTGATTTAGATTATTTTTTTTCCTTTCTGTTTTAAGAATTACCAGCATAGGAGATACTAATGATGCAGTGTACAATTTGAATCTTTACCCACTGACACATGCTTTTTCCTTTGGCTTTTTCCTTCCACACTATAATTGAAGTAATTAATGGTAATTGTCTTTTTGTTGAGTATGCAGATTCAACATATCTGTGCAATAAATGCCCATAATGGTTAATAATGTAACTGCTACTAACACAAACATGACAACTGCCCACTGCCTTTTTGCTGTTAGTGTTCATGTTAAGCCTGACATATTAAACAATTGGTCCAATATCCCAGGGCATCTGTATTTTGAGTGTTGACTTGCATCCTGTGGGAAATGGCTAGTTTGCTAGTTAAAGGGTCTAGATTGACACATGGGTTGAAAATGGGACGTGGTTTTAAAACTTCATCAGACCCTATGTTGACTTTGGTTTTTGGCTGTGTACGAGCCCTGTGTGTCTGTTGAACAATTGTCCTGAGTGTGATGTGCTAAATTGCTATAGTGCTGTTGGAATAGCGACCAATTACCTTAAGCTGACAGGAAGGCCCTTCACCTTCACACTATTTTGTGACAGTGGAGAACAGTGAGGAGCCAGAGCCTGTCCTCCAGGAACAGAAGGATGAGGCACCACAGCCCTCTGCACATGCGGGGTCTGCTGGGGGGCCAGCGAACCGGAGAAACCCCCCTGGCGGCAAGTCCAGTCTCATCTTGGGCTGAGAACTTGCTTTCCTTGAACTCACCTGGATTTATTTTCTTTTTTTAAAGACGTCCCCCCTTGCTTGTCTGTGTGAGCCATGGAATTTTGTCCATTGTTTTGAATTACCACCCTCCCCCTCCCCACACACCTTGACAGAAGCACTTTATGTATCTCCTCCATTTCAGCCCACTGTAGTACTTTGGACTTGCTGGAAAAGATGTGATTATAGACAAACATTTCCCTTCATTCTTTCCTGATGTAAATGGTTTGATGCGTGAATTTCTAAAAACAATAAAGATTGATATAAAGCGCTGATCCCTCATTTGGTACATGTGCTTGTTTCTGACCTGGAGCAATGTGTTGCGTTTTAAAGTTTTTAAAGTGTACCTCTTTTAAAAATGGTATTGTAATTTCTCTAAGCTTCGTAGTTGCTGTGCTTTTATACATTTGCTCCACACGATGGTGCTGTTTAACAATTTGTTGCCTTTATTATAAATGACGATTGTCCAGGGAATGCTTTTGAAATACGACGTTGAGTTCTGTGCAGTGACTGATCCAGCAGTGTCGGACAACGCATTCAACGATATAGGCGGCCGTGCAATTTAACACTGCAGAATGGTGCGCATCGTGCATGCTCCCCGCTTGTCTAGGGTTCCACACTTGCTTCGACTGGCGCTACCTTCCAGTTAAGTCTAAACGCAATCTAATGTCTGGGGTATAGCGACTCGCCACCACTGCACTGAACACTACCGTCGGAACCGTCGCGGATCCCTGCCGAGTCCAGTGTTTGGACGATTTGAAGATGGTCTCATTCGAAAGGTTGAGCAAGACAAGGAGGATTTTAACGATTTTTATACATTCCGTGTGCATACATTTTGCTTTTTAATTGGGGCAGCTTTCCAGAAGAACAATGTGTGTGTGTGTGTGTGTGTGTGTGTGTATATATATATATGTGTGTGTATATATATATATATGTGTGTGTATATATGTGTGTGTGTGTGTATATATATGTGTATATATATGTATATATATATATATATGTGTGTGTGTGTGTGTGTATATATGTTCCTGTATGTTTTACTCCCCTCAGCTTTAATTTTAATCGTAGGTGTTGACTTGCTAGTAGGACGCTCTTCCGGTCACGGCGTCCTAAGTGCTAGATTCGCTTCATTGTAGTTTGGTGATAGTCAACAATGTAGACACGCCTGACTTTATAAATGTGCCGTATGAAACTTTGGTACTTTTGCATAAACACAGGGGGTTGGAAACACGAACAACACGAACTGAAACCGAAAGTACGACACCCGATCGCCAGACGATAAAACAGTCGCTTTATTACCGTCTTTGTGGATTTTTTATGGAAAGCGAGTCCAGAGGTAAGGAACTGAAATCTGTCCTCTTCCAAGGTGGAGGCACCTTGTCAGCGTAGATTCTTCGGAAAACACGGCTTCCACCGCGGTTTGCTTACGAGAGGAGAAAGGAGCTCGGCGGTCAGACGTCTCACTCGCTATTTGATATGAAATCTTTTGGTGCCAACGTTAGAAACCGAGGCCGCCGAAAACGCGAAGGGGAATCTTACTGCATTCATCAGCGTTGCGGGAAGAAATGATTGGGTTTTGCTGGTTTTATTCCGTCGGGAAATGTATTTTGGGGATGAAACATGCCAGGCGGCACCTAATATCTCGACATTACTTAATTCCGTGCACCGTGGAACTCGTCTGTTTCTGTATTCTGCAGTATGTGATATGAGAAAGGAGATGAAAAGCATGTTTGCACTTTCACCCAAATGTAACCCAAACCCAGAAGATTAGATTGCGTTTGAGCGATCTAATTTTTGTCAGATTGTTTTATTCGTTCTGTTTATCTGTTGTCGTTGAAAAGTTTCCCGGTTTTGCAGAGGTCTTACCACACACTTCTCTTTTTATATGTAAATTGTATAAAATCGTTGTTACCTCGTTTGGCTTCCACCGATATTTATGGAGCGTCTCTCACAATTATATAAATGTTATTTTATTTATTTTATTACATATATATATAAAAAATGTATATACCTGGCAGCACTGCATGGCTGTTCACCATTAAAATCTTCTCGCCCCCCAGCTAAGGACTGGACCCTGATATGGCACCTATTACGTGTATCTTTTTGGCATTTCTTACTGACTTCACCCTGCTGTTATCTGCAGGTGAGTGACTGCTGGCCAGTTTTACCAACAACACTGCAGTGAGACATACTGGTACATATAAAAACAAACTCAAGCGTGTTGTTTTGATATCGACTCTTCTTTTAACTAAATATGTATCGTCCTTTATATTGCTATTGTACTGCTATTACAAAACTTACAAAAATGCACTTGCTGGAAAAGGGGGGGGCTTCTTTCCTGTCACAAATATATTGAAACATGAACTCCCAAGTAAAATAAAATTTAAAAAGTTGCAAATGTAAACGATTTTAATTTAGCAAAAACTGCTTCAAAGTGATTAGCTGTATGCTTTGTGCATATCACTGCTGAAAAAAACTGGTTGTGTCCTTAAAATCCACAGCGACAGTCCAGTTGAAATGCCAGCATGAGAACCTTGGGATATCAAGCCAAAATTCATTGATCAGTTGCTCAGTGAAGCCAGTGGAGACGTCAGATATAAACATAGCCGCTGTGCTTTGGAAAAAAAATGGAACCACTGTGCTTTTTTACTACAAAAATAAAACAGAATCACCAAGTCAACGATTTAGCTTTGCCGAGCCGAACTGGGACGCCAAAAACATAAATGTATCACTGATGGTGAAGGACACCGAGCTTGCAGATGAGGGCCAGTATAAATGTTCTGTGATGACGGACGTTGGTGAAGCTGATGAGTACACCCGCCTTAAAGTCACAGGTGAGAATTCTGTCAGGCATGCATTGCAAATAATAAATAAAGTGACTTTCATGCATCCATTCATATTGAAGAACATCCGATGTTAACTTCTATCTTTCCAATACGCCTTTCAAAGATGTTTCCTTCAGGTACACTAATTATGGAACACTAATTGTTATTCTGGAGTTAATGGTGCCAGTATTGCATGTATAGAATGTACAGGATTTTTAAGAATCTCTTAAGGACCAAGACTAATGGCTTTTATCTATCCTTCTTTAGCTAGGTACTCAAAGCCAGTAATGAGCTCCATTCCTGGGAAGGACATACAGGAGAACATGAGGGTGCAGATCATCTGTGGGACCTCAGGGGGTTACCCAGCTGGGGAAATTTACTGGTTCGACCAATACGGCACCAACTGGACCCGAAGTGCAACAACAGACGTGGTGCAGACCAAAGACAAGCTCTTTAGCTTGACAAGCAGTCTGACGGTTCTACAAGCCTCGTCCAACTCCCTTGGATACAAATGTGTTGTACGCAACAGCAACGGAGAGCTGGAAAATGAGGCTCAGTACATTCTCCCGTTTGCCCTAGAGGAAGGTGGGTTAAGTCTGCCTTGGGAAGCAGGGAATGTTGTATGGCAGAGCTAAAAGGCAAACCATACCAACCTCATCTCTCACTTCTTTCTCTTTCCTTCATTTCCTTCTATTGCAGTCAGAGTGCATTCTAACTGGCAGCCAGCATTGATAGCCTTTGACATGTATAGGTCTTTGGCATTTATTCAATGATCTGTCTTTTCCATAGGATGTTAACATCATATATAAATAGTACAGCCACCTTCTATGTGTTACGCGGTACAGTGCATTTGCCTGCTTTTCCTTCTTTTGCTGTCTTACACCCCCTCCCCCACTATGCTTGCTTTACATATGTAAATGAATTAGACTTTTTCTGGTTGTAAAGCACAATCCTCTTTATTGCTGTACTGTGCATTGCAGACCCAGAAAAGACCCACCAGGAGGGGGAAAGACGCACCATGACTCTCACGGCTGTCTTTGTGGTTGTTGGGTCGCTGGCCTGTGGGCTGTTGGTTCTGATGCTGCTTAGACGAAGGTGTTCTCGGCGTGAGTATAACCGCCTGACCGTGGGTCAGTTTTGCTTCTACTTCCTGGCACGGCTTGTGCATACTGCAGTTTTAGTCATCAGTCTACACTCACAACCACTTCCTGGTTGGCTTAGCAGAGGGAAATTCCATGAAATGTACTGTATCCAAAGCCACTCCTCCTGGTTAGTACCATTCAAGGTGACTTAACCCCTGCTTTGCTTTATTATTTTTAATTATTTATTATTTTATTATTAATTCCTTTCTTCTTCACTGTAAGAGACTTATAATGAAAGCTGTGCTTACTGAAACTTTCTGGGTCAGTCTGCTCATTTCAAATAAGGAAGTAGCTCCTGAGTAGAGTTCAGTTAAGACTCTGCATGTTGTGACCCTGGCTTGTGTTCTGTTGTCAGTTGATGCTGTCTGATTAAACTGTAATATTGAAGTAATAATTATAAACTGACTTAGGATCCTGCAGTGCCAAAACAACTTCTTGGTATTGCATCAGAGTTCAGCAGGCCCAGAGCCTAGTCAGCTGTGTTGCGAGAGGAGGCAATGTTTCTTATTAGCTGTGCAGCTAGTAATTTTAAATCAGGGATACTGTTGAGGCTTATATACACTTTTGTAAGATTCTCCACTGACTTCTTCCTCTTCCTTTTAGGTTATCATCAGCAGAATCCAGGGCCACCTCCAGATATATACAAGTATGCAACCCCCACACAGACATGCACAAATCAACCTACCTTTTGTGACAGGACAGTGTGACACCACACAACTAGAAGACTGGGTAGAAATGCAGATGTTATGATAAAGAACTAGATGAGGTTCAAAGGGGTAGCTCACCTCAAAAAAGGTATGTTTTAGTCGGGCTTTAGTGCTATCTATCCATCTAGGTTGTTCTGCTGGGAGTTGTTTACTTTTGGAGATATAGGCCGTAGAAATTTTGGGCTTCTTTGGAATATTATTGAACCTGAATGGCATTATTTCTGTAGTAATTATAGTGCCAGAAAAATTCAATAGCAATTTCTCTTTCCAGAAATCATTACCCAATTACTCAAGATCAGGGGTGCCCAATACGTCGATCGCGATCGACCAGTAGATCGTGAAGGTAATGCGGGTAGATCGCGTGACATTAAAACTTTGAAACATTAGGTTACAGTAACAACTACTTCGATCCC
>JAODKM010000088.1:8165099-8178819 GCA_026780845.1 Petrocephalus sullivani
TCTCCCTTTCCTGTTCCCTGCCTGTCTCCCCCCGCCCTATTATCCCTTTCCTGTTGCCTGTCTATGTCCCCCAGCCCTATTCTCCCTTTCCTGTTCCCTGTCTGTGTCCCCCAGCCCTCTTCTCCCTTTCCTGTTCTGTGTCCCCCAGCCCTATTCTCCCTTTCCTGTTCCCTGTCTGTCCCCCAGCCCTATTCTCCCTTTCCTGTTCCCCCAACCCTATTCTCCCTTTCCTGTTCTGTGTCCCACAGCCCTATTCTCCCTTTCCTGTTCCCCCAACCCTATTCTCCCTTACCTGTTCCCTATCTGTTTCCCCCAGCCCTATTCTCCCTTTCCTGTTCCCTGTCTTTGTCCCCCAGCCCTATTCTCCCTTTCCTGTTCCCTGTATGTGTCCCCCAGCCCTATTCTCCCTTTCCTCTCCCTGCACGTCCCAGTTTTGACTGTTCATTGTTTTCTGGTGTCCGTACCTCTGCTTCCATGTAACTGTTCCCATCCAGTGACAGTCTTGTGGCTCTTGTGCATCTTCACCGGCCTGGTGTCTGAACCCCGGTCTGGTGTGCAGTGATCTGTCTGGTTTCCCTGTTCCCTGGTCTCATGTCTTGTCCTGGTCATGGCAGTATGTTCTGTGCCCAGAGTGCATGCCTCGGGAGGGTACTGTCATCACCTGTCCTGTCTACCCTCGGTACAGCCAGCAGAGGTCACTGCTGGCCCACCTTAACCCTTCAGGGTTTACCTCGTTAAAGGCTGCCTTCCCCAGGCCATCCCCCTCATAAACAGCTGAGCTGTGTCACCTGCCTGTCTGTCAGTTTCCTCCTTAAATTCTGTGTGCACTCATCCTTGCACCTTATACCATGGATGTATGTACCATGTATATTTCAAATTTTATTTCTTGTACAGTGTAATTTATTGTCTGTGTATTGTAATTGTTTGTATAGTGTTATTTATTGTCAAGCAAATACCTTGTGTGCCCCAGCACACTTGGCGAATAAAGCTGATTCTGAAACCTAGTCCACACATTCAAACCAAATCTAACCATAATCTTATTATATCGTTAGCCTAGCGATTATTCCGCAGACAAACCTAGTAAGAAAAAAAAACGATAAAAGAACGTTGAGCCGTTCTTCTGCCCTCTGCTGGCCAAACGGGAATGGGGCAGAGCAAATTGACGCAGGTCATGACAGGCGGACAGCCACTGCATGTGTTTGCTTAGCAGAGAGCGAGTTGACTAAATATGATTTCATAATATATTAAACAACAAAAATAATAACAAAATAACAAAAATAATGGGCCACAAAAGCATTTAAATATTGTTATATTTCGCTTTATTTATTTATCACAAATTTATTTTTAAGTTTGCCTTATGACTGCCATAATAGACCTTACATGAATGGAGACAAGCCGGTTCGGAAAGATCGCCTTCATTCCCCACTCTGACCACTGAGACACGCAGCCGCGGGAGCGCAGAGCCGACGAGCTGGCCGCTGGCGTTTCCGCGTCGTGCGCGGTGGGGGCGCGCAAACCACTTCCGCGCAGGCACGTTTGCGGTGTAAGCAGATGCCCCCCATTGGGCTTTATGCACAAGTTGCACATGACAGGCTGCGTTTGAACCCCTGTGCACGGCTGCCTGCTCTGCAAACACTCACCCAGACGGGCATGCTAACCCTCCAGGCACGAATGGCATGTAGCCCCCCCCCCGTGCAATTTCTTTAGTGTTGAAAGGTTTGCTGTTTCTGCAACGACTCACGTTTCCCTGTAAAACTTGTGAAGCACACTAATGAAGGCGGCCACAGGTCCTGGATGTCCTGGCGCCCTAGGCGAAACTCCGTTGAGCGCCCCTTCTGATTTCCCTACACACAGTTCTTAAAGTAAAAGAAAAGCATAGGATTAAAATTAAACAATAAAGACAAAACGCACAAGTGAAATATGGTAAAATAAGTAAACGCATTAGAAATATCCTCACTATATACAACTTATTTGAACAGAAATAGTCAGTGCTATCTTATTAAGCAGAAATATGTTATGCCCCCCTAAAAACGATGGTGTAAGTGCGCTTTAAGAGGAAAGTCTTTCTCCCTGACCTAATCCAGATGTATATGCACATCCTGGACGTACTCACTCTACAGGGTTAACCCACTTCTTGATAATTTACCCCGTGTACCTCAGCCGGCGAACGGCGAGACTTTCCGGGGCAGGTGTATCAGCACCGTGAAATAACATCCAAAGTGCGGACTTTGATGGCAGCCCGAGTCCTGGAGCATAATCCGGAGTCACCATTCAGGCTCCTCTGCCCGTGTTTAGGAAATGAATAAGTCAGCGCAGTCTGGTAGGTAAACGTATTCGTCGTACACGCGAAATGGGTTCATTCAAAAGTTTAAAAACAACTAATGTTTCATTTCCATCTGCTTGTTGTAAGGACCAGGCGGATCGAACGGCAGCTCGGAAGTCGTTTTGCGGTCACTTCATACGCCACGCGTTCATCCCAAAATACACACAAACAGAATGCCACTTTGACTAGTGCTGCATTTGCAATGAAAGGGGATTATAGCCTATTATATGCTCTTTGCACTGGACACTATAAGTATTTTTAATTTGAAGGCTCATGTAAATGCAAACTGAAAAGTCCGTTTGTGCCCATATCTGACAGAACTCTTCTCTAAATATATTGGTGCATGTGAATGTGTGTATTACACTTTTTAAATTATTTTAATATAGCATTTAGTATGGCATCGTAGTGGATCAGCTTATTTTATCCAAAGGGCCACGTTTTCATCTTCTAGGAAGAATTCTCAGTGTTCACCTGAGTGAGACTCTTAATCAAGAATGAATATATATAGATGTACACTTTATAATCGGTATTTTATTGTACTGCCTTTCCTTTAAAGTGACGACAATCCGTGACGCTTGCATAGTCTAGGTAAAGCTGGCATGAAATGTATTAATAAGTATTCCCATTTTCATACGAGGCAGAGTTGCGCCACCATGTGGTAGGATATTGTTATTACGACCATTTTAAGATGTAACTTTCTTGGCTGGGTGATTTTGTAGCCGTCGTTTGTTGGTGCCAGAAACAAGCCGTGAGGACATGAGATCCAAACCAGACAGAACCAGCAGGACCCATTTGCTTCCTGACATGGCGGGCATCCGTCAGCTGCTAACCCCACCCGGCTCCAACTTGGGTATCAGCCGTCATGACGAACGCGGCTGGCAGGCCTAGCGGCTGCCTGGCCTATCAGTGTTGCCCCAGCTGTTGCCCGAAAGGCTCTCCTGACTTGGTGGTTTTCCTGACAGCTGCGAAGACGCGTCAGGGTGGAGCACTGTGAATTTGGGCACGTGTCCCCAGGCTCTGCCGCCTTGATGGTGCTGGCTACACCCCGGGGGGGAACAAACGTTTTCATTGTCCCCGTGACATGAAACCAGTGTTCAGTTTTCATCCTGTTAGATCCACATAGAATCCTCCCTCATTCCTGATGAATGTTTCCTCTCAGGGTCCAGTCCTGTCATGCCAAGTGACTTTGCTCTCCGCCTAGCACGCCCCCCCGGTGCCACCCCCTTTTCACTAGTCAATCAGTAACCCACCTTGGTATCAGCCAGACATCGGTACTAAAGACACCTGTGCACAGAGGGAGGTGTGATCAGTCTGCTTTATCTTCCCACATGCCGCTAAAACCTATTTTGAAATAGCGAGACATAACAGAACCCCACCGCACCAACTCGGGTCGGGTTATCCAGGTGTCTGCTGGGGAAGTCGATTGAGACTGAGCCAGTCCAGGTCCACATTCCACATGCCGGGCTCCGTCCGGACTGCATGTTCCTCATCAGCAGAGTATGGAACGTGCTGATAATACCAATTCTGAAGGGTAAAATGATCAGTCCACTTGTGAGCAGGCCTGTTAAAGATTAGTCAGGCCCCTGGGCAATATGTTACTCTGCACACGTCACACATTACATACTACTTGGCTCTTCGTGAGGAATTGTTTTTTCCTCCCCCGTGTTAGTTCTTGCTCTTTGTATGGCATGCCCCAGCATTTCAGAAAACAAAACAAAACAAAAAAACAAATGCTGAAATAATTTCTCCCTTTTGTTGTAACTAATTATTTCAGTCAGTCCTGAATAAAAGCCTCTTAGACCAAACACCTCTTACTACCCAAGGATCCTGTTGAAGGTCATGTGACCACCACTTCTTGCTGCTTGGAGAACCTGTAATGCACTTATTACCAGAATGGATGGCTTTGATCTTGCTTTAGGTATTTGTCCTTTTCGCAAGACCCTGTGCCTGTAATTTAGTATATATTTTTTTAAGCCTGATCAATATTCGGGTGAGTGCGTGTTGTTACGCACTTTCCCGCCTAGCAGATGTTCCTGCTCAACTCTGCCAGCTTGTGCAAATGTTTTTTCATGATGCAGTTTGTGTTACAGCAAACTTTTCCCTCTCTAGCAGAATAGACCTTCTTGTTTGATGTCACTTGTAATTATTTTAATATTTTTATGTAAAAACAAGACAAAAAATTGCCTTCTCTAACAAGTTTCTTTGTGTTTTCTGATTGCTGAAGTGGTACCTGTGGGCTCATTTTATCATTTCTCAATTCATTTCAATTTCTCACTGATGCTCAAGAGCCTAGTTCCTGGTTCTGAGTTCCTGGGCCATCTTGACTGGGAACTTTTTGTTCCATGTAACTTCCAAGTCAGCGCTAGTGCTTGTGATCAACCAATCAGCAAATTTTCTTGCTTGACTGAAAAGTACCTACTCCAGAGTAGGGACTAAAAAAATAATCAGGAACTACCTCTGAGGAACTATATTTATTTCTTGTCTGTCATGGTTCCCGATAAAGGTTCCTACTGTGGGAAAGCTCCTTTCGCGTGATGCTGCACTGCTGGTGGTGGGTGGTCCTTAAAATGGTTGTCAAAGCACTCTGTTGGGGTTCCTGCTTAACTACTTGGGTGGAAAAGCTGAGGTGAAGAATGGCAGGCAGCCGTATCTCCCCAAGGCAGGTCTGTCAGGGTAGTGCTGGTGTTATGAATGGCACAGGATGGTCTAATCGTGAGGAATGGTGCAATATGAAGGCGTCAGTGGGGAGTCATAGTGCAAGGCAAAGCAAGGGTTCAGCCCGCAACCCTAAAATAACAGTGCCAGACAATTACTACCCCCATTTTGCTGACTTGGGGGAGTCTTTTATATGGCCGCGCCAATGGGGCTTTCCTATAAGCCCGCGTCAAGGGGGCACTCTTATATGGCCATGCCTAGGGGGCACTTGAATGTAGCCGTGCCTATGGGGTGTTCCTATGTGGCAGGGGTGCTTGGGTGGAAGTCACATGTTTGTGTGCCATTTGTGTGCCCAGAGCTCTGGCTCCCCCTGCAGGCCAGAGATATGTGACATCTCATCTATTTCCCATAGTAGGTGAGTGTGGGCTCTGTGAGGGACTCTCGTAGAGTAGAATAGATCTTTATTGTCATTGTTTTTTAAAAACAATGAAAAACCATTTAGTAGCTCTAGGTTTGTCAGCATAGAAAATGACATAATGAATGTAATCATAAATATGAACAAACGTAAATGACATAACAGTCAGGAAGTACTGGTGCAACACAACAATAACATGAAGTACAAATGAGAAATAAGCCTGAGAGATGTGATGAGTTTCCAGGTGTTGGGGTGGGGGTTCATTACACCTCAGCCAGGGGGGAGGCAGGTTATGCATTTGACTGCCTGTGGAAAGCTGCAGATTTTTAATATATTAGTTTTGGTCCTGATTGTTCTGTATCTTTTTCCAGAGGGCAGTGCAGAGAACAGGTGATGTCTGGGGTGGCTGGGGTCCCTCGGAATGCAGCTGGCTTTCTTTTGAAGTCAGCCGGTGTCTCTGAGGGAGGGTGGTGTAGTGCTAACGGCACGCTCTGCCGCCTTCCCTGCCCGCCGCACCCTCGTCCCATCCCGGCTGCCCCCAGCCTCACTGCCTGTGCTTCCTGGTCACCATGAGCCCGTAAAGGGTCAGGTCATGGGAAAAGGGTGTAAGGATGGTCACAAATGGCATGAAGAGCCTGAGATGTCAGGACTGTTATTGACAGGGAAGCCGACGGCTGCATTGAGGCTCGCCTGAAGGTGTCACGTTCTGCATTCTGGAATATGTTTAATAGTTAATATGTTGCATTTGCAGAACTTCAGATCTGGTGTGCCCAGCAGGAAAACACCGTGTTTACCTCGTTCTTATCCCCTTCTCATCCCACCCACACCACCCACTGTACTGTTTGCCCTTCGCTCCTCGGACCCCACAATGATGCTATTGAAAAATTTCTAAGCGCGTGATTCATAAGTCTGCAGCCCCCTCTGTATTTTTTCATAGCTGATCATCCTCAGAGCACATGAAGCACCCCCCCCCCACGCAAACCCCCCTCACTGTTGTCTTATAGCCACAGAGAGAAAACAGCAGCAGTCAGTAGAGGAGCTCTGACCCTGAGCGCCTTGTGGTTTCTGCACTGAGCTTCTGCGCAGCAGTAAATATCGGGTGTTTTCCTTCGAGGAGAAAAAAAACTTCCTACATAAGTATTTTTTGGAAACCAAAATACTTACTATTTTCCATCCCCAAGCAGTTAAGCAAAGGAGAGATTCTCGCCTGAATGAACCGAACGCAAAATGCGCAGTAACTTTTGCTACAGTCAAGCTTGTAACTACGGCGGATTAATCTGTCACAGGAGAGAAAGGGAGAAAGCAAGTCAGCTTTAACTAAAACCCGTGGTGCTGTTTGGGCCTGTTAGGACTCCAATTAAGCGGGACCCAGACCCTTTGTACAGTCAGTTTCGAGATATGATCCCCCCCAAAGCCACAAGTGGGCTTCTGTGAATTTTTCAGAAGTCTCAGGGAGGTGCCATGCGTCTCCCTGCATCCCTCGTGAGGAGCCAGGATGGGACACATCTCCCCAGGCTGTGCTCTGCTCTCCCGAGCACTTTGTTCCAGTACCAGTCCTCTGTGACATCATCTGCAAAGGATGCCCCCCCCCCGACCGCAGAGTGCCATCTAGCGAGCGGACTTGTGGCTGATTTCTGAAGTGCCTTTGTTATAATTTTTTGAACCATGGTACCCTATTTTTCTTTTTTTGGGAAAAACCGTGGAAAAATAGAACAAGAAATGGAGCCAGAAAATGGCAGCGCGCGGTCGGCTCGATTAGCGCTTACGTAACCTGGGGGAGAGCGCCACGTGGAGCGTGTTTCTCTCACAGCACCCTCGCCTTCGCCATGGCTGGGCTGTCATGACACACGTGTGTGAGGAATGCGAAGCCCGGAGGCTGCTGCACGGCTAGGTCACAGCTGGGCCAGCTGGCGCCCTTCACCCAGGCCAGGGGGGGGGTTTCAAGATATTCACCGTCACAAGTTCCCTACTGAGCTAGTGCCCCTCGGCCAGCCCAGATTAGAAGCGGGGCTGAAGATGCCGGCCTATCACTCTATCGATGTGCTCTGCTCTCGTACCTCTTTGAAAAACAAGCTTATTGATTAAATCCTTCTGGCGCATGAATATATATTTAAAAACCCAGACGTGGGGCGTGGGGTCCAGTCCCCGCAGAGGGACAGCTCTTTTACCTTTGGAAGGTGTCTGGCTTTAATCAGGTTAGTAATAAGTCAGCATATGGCAATGGATAAAAGATAATTAACTCAATAATACTTTGCTGTCCTCTGGCTTTCCTTCTTTCCTGTCTTTCTTTACTTTTGCCTGTTTTGCATTATTCTGACTTAATGATGTTGTCATGGACCACAACACACCCATGTAAAGCGCCCTGAGGCCACACTGTTGTAAAAGGTGTTATATAAAAGTGAAATCATTTGAATGGAATACAGTGCAACAAACAGCTGCTGTCTGAGGTTGGCCGCTGTGGAAAAGGTTGTTAAAAGTGTGGCGTAGGAGGTGTTGGAAGTGACGCCATGCAGCAGGAGCAGGGTGTGGGTAGGAGGTGTTGGAAGTTACGCCATGCAGCAGGAGCAGGGTGTGGGTAGGAGGTGTTGGAAGTGATGCCATGCAGCAGGAGCAGGGTGTGGGTAGGAGGTGTTGGAAGTGACGCCATGCATCAGGAGCAGGGTGTGGGCTCGCGACCCGGGGAATCCTGTCGGAGTGGCTTCCTCCTGGGGACAACCAGGTCCTGTTGAAGAGGGAGCATCCATGTTCTCCGCAGGATTCCGAGTACAGAAAGCCAGTTTATGTGCAATGGAGGCACTGAGGGCTTCGTTTCGGTGGTGATGTAGAGTTATACGGAGAACGGGGGCGTGATGGTCATGTGATCTCAGTGCTGCGCGTCCGTTTGTCCTCCCCTGTGGCAGGAGTCTCCATGAAAGCAGACAGGAAGCTGAAGGAAGGGGCGCAGGACCCCTGTCACTGATTAGCCCACGGTGCCCCCCCACTCGCCGGCTGGCTGTAGCTCGGGGCCTTAGTGACGGCTCAGAAATAAATAATATTGGACAGTATTGTACAATGCAATGCCGTATTTACACGCACCGTGCGCTCATAGTCGGCCTGCCAGTATTTGACCTATCGGATGGGGCTGTTGTGCAAAGTTTCTTCTACCGTACCAGTTTTAAGTTGGGCCTTACCACAGCAGCAAGCATTTATATCAGCAAAGCATATTTATGAATGTTTAAAAAAGTGTGTTTTTATTAATTATCATAAAAAGTCATTTACATTTAGCTTGGTAGTACAACCAAGTTTTGTTAGATTATTAATTGACAGTGATATGTTTTATTGATCATTAAAATGTTTACAATTGTTTTAAAGCAAGATCTTTTTTTATTATTATAGAAAATAGCTTACATTTACTTTGATAGTATAACCAGCATGCTTTATTAGATCATTAAAGTATATTCAGCTCAGTGTAGTAATGTACCTAGGAAAGGCATTCAAACTGTACACCTCAGTATTTGTTTGTCTTATCTATCATCATTGCAATCTTATCGATGTGTTATCGTACATCCTAGATTGACGTCATATCATATCATGCTAAGGGGAGTTTCCCAGATTGTGGTCCACCTCTGGCCATTGGTAGTTCTTTGTGGTCCTTCCAGGACTTTGGTTTCGAGTAGACGGCTTGGGTTAGGATGAAGCTCCGTCCAGGCACCATCTCTCCGTAGCCCTGTTAGTCGGGGTGATGGGAGCACAACTCACGAGTGCACGAGTGTAAGTGGAGTGTCCCATTTCAAAGGCCCCTTCTGAAGTGTCCCATTTCAAAGGCCAGTTCAGGAGTGTCCCAGTTTAATTGCTAGGCCCAGCACTGATCTGGGTGCACCACGAGCCCTTTCTGGAGCACCGGTCCCGACCTCGCCAGGTTTGCCGGCTTCCAGGAGGCAAACTGTAATCCCGGGTCCCCCATGTCATTTTGCTGTGTAGGGCTCACAGGGAGCTATATTGTTCCCCGGTGTGTATTTGCATGTATGTGTTGTGTAATAGGAGTGCGCTCCCATTCACACCTTTGGGTCAGGTTAGGCGGAACATGATGGGCCATAAAGGCAGTTCGTATTTAGAAGTGTAGTAAGATCATCTGGCAATGCCGGCGGGGCGGGGCGGGGCGGGGAGGGGGGGGGTGGGGGTGACGTCAGGCGGCAGAGCTGCGCCATGCTCAGCACCCCGCAGGATTCATGCAGCTGGCCCGCGTCCGGCCCCATCTCCGCGGGAACCGCTGTGTCAGATGTGGATGGGCAGATATATTTGGCCTTGGCCTGGGTTGCCGGGAGAAGCCCATAATTCCCTCCCTTGCTCTCTTCCTCTTGCATGTGCACGCACGCGCACACACGCGCAGACATGCGTCACAGACGCCCTGGTTCCTCCAGCGCTGGCTGGCTTCTGTTCCAGCAGCAGGGCCGTTTTAAAATAAACTGTTTACCTGATGTCCGCCTCCAGCACATCCTCCTTCCCCGCCCGGCCCATTCCAGCCTCACGCATAATGACTTCTCCGGGAAAACGCGCATGGGATTTCACTTCAGTATGGAGGTTTGTGCCGTGCTCTAGAAGGTCATTGGTTCGAATCCTGCAGCCGCCAGTGTAATCATATCGCTCTTGGACCCTTGAGCCAGGGCTTTCAACCCTAGAAACTACTCTGAGGTACCACATAAAGCGCTGTGATAGCTTATGAAAATGGCAAATAAAAGCCCATTATCACCACACTGCACAGCGTTATACGACAGCCTTCCCCCGTGGCCCGCCGGGCTCGGTCCGTCAATCGCGGTGGTGTCTGGGTCTATGTCGAAGCAGAGAGTTGTGCCGAGCTGTTAATCTGGCCCTCTGCTCCTCCATTAAAGGCCTTCGGTAACGGGGGCGACTTGATGGCGGAGGGCTTGGAAGACGGGCCCCGCGTTTGCTCGTCCTGACAGCAGCAGTAAGGCTGGCGGTGGTGGCGGAAGCCGGCCGCTATGACTCACCGCGCTTCTTGTCATTATTTCCATCCCCGAGTGCCGCTGCTTGCCAGTCGCAGTAAAGGCAGTGTGGCTGGAATACTGTAACTGGATAGTGTTTAGCCCGAGCCTGGGGTATCTTCCTGGCTAAGTAAACTTTAACCTTAGTGGAGTGTAACCAAGAGCCTGCAGGTCAGAGGGCACCGTCTCTCTCTCCCTCTCTCTCTCGGAAGGGGTGGGGGGGGGGGGGGCGACCAGAGGCAGCTACACTGGCTCCTCTGTTAGTCTTCAGTGTGACATGTGAAACCTGAGACTCCTGTGGAACACTGGAGTCGCAGACCGGTTCCTGAGGCTCGTCTCCGGTTGTCGGCTCCCCACGGGCACCGAAAGGTACGCGGAGCCTCTCAGTCCGCGTTTCCTTCTTGTAAACAGCAGCGCGGCCCAAAGGGGACAGTGAAGGCGGGTGGGACAGCAGAGGAGGGGCGGGATTCCACTGAGCCTTCTTGAAGAGGGCCTGGCTAGTTATTTTTGGGTTTGGGAGTTCAGGTCACATGGCCCCCGGGGTTTTCATTTCAAAGACACAATGCAGCTTTAGTGTCAAGGCGAAAAAAATGGGAGGGGGGAGCGTGTTGGGGGTGGGGAGGAGCAGAAAGTCCATATGAGCAGCACATGGCAATGCTGTCATTCTGGGTGCATTCATTATCATAACAGATTGAAAAAATTAAAGTGAGCAGAGAGCGGGGAGGAAGAGAGCGAGGGGGAGAGAGAGAGAAAGAGAGAGAGCGAGTGAGTGAAAGGGGAAGTCTCCAAAAAAAGGGAGAGGAAAGAAAAAAAAATCAGACGTTACATGTGGCTGTTGGAGGGTGTGATTCAGTTATGGAGGGAGACAAAATCGCAGGTAAGATGTGGTTCTTCTCACTCGGGACGGGCAAAGTCCACATTGGGGGGGGGGGGGGCTTTAGCAGAGTTGAGGCTGTTGCTTGTTCTTTTCTCTCCTTTCCGTTTCATTGACTAACTGACCAAGTCCTCTCTCCCCGGCTACCGCCGGTCCGTCTGGGTTTAGTTTGGCCCCGGTCAGCGGCCAGATGCCGGAACGCGGCCGGCGGGAGCGGTGGGAGCAGCGGGAATGGGGGGGGGGGGCCCCGCTGGACCACCGCGCGGAGAGAGGGGGGGGGGGACTTGGGACTTGCAGGGCAGAGGGGCTGGGGGAGGCTTTTTTTGTAAACTTTTTGCAGTGTCGTTCATGAGGCTTCTAAGAAAGGAAATCTCAGGAAGTGAGCTGATCTGACTTTGCTGCTACCTCCCGGGGTGTCTCCATGGCTGAGCTCACCTGATTCCCCCAGGGAGTGTGCAGCAGCGGTCGCTTTTCTTCTCGAAGGTCTTGACAGCAGTGCTGAGTGCTGACAGCAGAAACCCAGAGTTACTCGCTCATCCGGGGCCCGGCGTCTGGGGGCAGCTGTGGACCTCAGGGTGGCAGTTCATGTCCCGGGCCGGTTTTTAATGCTGGGACTGTACCCCGGTGGGTTAGCAGCACGGCCGAATGCCCAACTGGTTGGTGCCCGAATGTGGGGAGCAACTGGTGCTCTGCTTTACATGGTCATTATGTCTGGTCGGGCCACCCACCCTCCACAGACCCAAATGACCCCCCACCCCCCCCAAATGCTGTCCCCCTGTGGGCCCCAGTCTGTGCTGCATCCAGCCGGGACCTCTAATGCATTTTACAGGCATAGGTTAAACTTCTATCGGGATTGGGGACCACAGAGTGGGGCTGGAGCTGATGAGTGGGCGGTTGCTGTCTTGGGAATTATAAAAATGTCCCTGGAGAAAACTAAGATCTGTGTGTCATTATAGGGAATTCCCAGCTGTCCCCTGTAACTGACCCCACCCTGTCTGAGGGGTCCTCAGGCTGCTGTAGCCGTGCCTGGGCCCATGCTTCGCTGGTCCTCGACAGAGCATTCTGGGGTGAAGGTGCAGTGCCATACCTGCCACTTGCTTTCGGCCGTCTAATCAGATGCCTGCTGGTGTTGGCTGGGAGTGCTAGGGACTTGGAGACAGCGTGTGAAGGACCCCTCGGGCTGTTAGCCGGCACAGCTAGTTGGCACGGGATGGCCCTGCACCCCCACCCCCCCCCCCACCATGTCACTCTGCAGCATTCCACCCATTCTGCAAAGTGACTGACACTTGCAGCCATCATCAAAACCACAACCGCAGACCTGTAGCTTAAATTGTCATCTGCTGGGCTCTTGATCAGCGACCTGTGCAGGGGCTGGAGTGAGCTTAATTCTGCTTATTCAGAAAAGCATAATTTTTGCTAGTCGCGCGAACTCAAGAAGTTCCTTTGGGCTGTTTAGAGCTAAAGGAACCTTATCCTGCAGTTTCTCAGACGTCCACACAGTGGTGCTGTTGCTTTGTCAGATTGGTTGACTGAATTCTCCCGGTAGCAATTGACATAAATGTCCGTTACTTCGATAGTTTTGTGATTTTTTTTCCGTTTCATGATTTAAGAGTTTGGAATTGAAGAGCTGGACTTTCAGATTGGCTCGTGCCGCTTTGGATAGACAGGCTCAGCTTCTCTGCAGACCTCCAACTCGGGTTCATAGGGGAAATTGCAGACAGTGCAACTTCCTAGTCCTACTCACTTCTTGTTTTGGGCTGGTTTCCATGGTGACACGTTCCCGCTACGATGAATCTGATGCGACGATTAAGTCCTGACTCATTCCGGCTTTGTGTAATCTGTACAACTACACCTTGTTGCTGTTGTAGCGCTATAGCTAAATGTCCTTATTTCAGAATGATGCACTATGTGCAGACTTAGCTGCTTTGTATCTCGAGAAAGTGCCAATGGAGAAGCTATTCTATTTCATTTTATTGCTATTATCATTATTATTTTATTTTATTTTTTTTATTATGTTCGAAGGTAGCATATGAGCGTGAATCAGAGAGCATGGTCAGTCAGTGTCCCTGCAGCAACTGAGGTTAAGGACCTTGCTCGAGGACTCAAGAGTGATTTGGTGACTGCCAGCTATAGGATTTGGACCAATGATGGTGATGGCTGTAGGTAATGTAGAGCTCACCTGCCATAGTCATACGGCGTGTCCCTCTGTAGGTGCTCATCACAGTGCTGTGGAGGGCTTGCACTGACCCTTATGAGGGCAGAAGCATGTGGCATTGACACCTGACAGCAGGAAGTGATGTTATCTGAATGCACCATCTCTACAGCCAGGCAGAGCTGGGTCTTGGTGTCGCACCCCCCCCCCCCCCCCCCCCCGCCCCCGACTCGGGGGGGGGGGGGGGGGGGGGGGACGGAGGCGGACGGGGGCGGGCCGGCCCAGAGCGCCGGCGGCGCCGGGGGGGGCATGAACCGGG
>JAODKM010000088.1:8205518-8215714 GCA_026780845.1 Petrocephalus sullivani
GTGTCTGTGGTCGCACAGAGGGGGGGGAAGGGGGCGGGGGACGGGGGGGGGGGAGGGGGGGGGGAGGGGGGGGGGTGGGTGGTGGTGGGGGGGGTGGGGGGGGGGGAAGTGGAGAGGTGTGTAAGGTTCTTTGTATTTTAATCAGACTCTCGAGTAACCACAGCCTGTTACTCTAAAACACCAATGGGGGGGGGGTAACCAGGTGGAAGTGGCGGACAGGGTGGGAAGAAGGGCAAGTTTGATGGCTCAAAGGTGCGAGAGCACTGCTGCAGCTTATTGGGGAGCGCAAGTGTGTCAAATGTTTATGAGGTTTTGAGCTACTGGCAGACTATAGTGCTAAATAAGTTCCGCGGGCAGCAAAAAAACAACAGGAAGTGACACCGCTCTAGATATACATGTAATGGCTGCACGCTGCAGCTCTCTGGCGCCCCCTAGTCCTTGCTTCACAGACAGCCTGACACGCTGCAGCTCTCTGGCGCCCCCCGCTCCTGCTTCACAGACAGCCTGACACGCTGCAGCTCTCTGGCGCCCCCTAGCCCCTGCTTCACAGAAAGCCTGACACATAGCCGCTCTCTGGCGCCCCCTAGCCCCTGCTTCACACACAGCCTGACACGCTGCAGCTCTCTGGTGCTCCCCGCCCCTGCTTCACAGACAGCCTGACACATAGCTGCTCTCTGGCGCCCCCTAGTCCCTGTTTCACAGACAGGCTGGCAGGGCCCAGTTTAGCCAAGATGATGTATGACTGCATACCACCTGTTCTCACTGTGGGGCACAGAACCTGAGTTTATTCTCCATCCATTTCTTCCAAGATAAACCACGTTTTTTTTTACGTCCACCTTCCTAGCACTTCACATGAAATCCAAGATGGACTCAGCTTCTCAGTCTGAGGAGCCATAAAAATAATTTTATGTGGCACTTATGAGTGATTTGAGAGCATTAACGCATCAAGGTTACGGTGCATGTTTTATTGTCCTGAGGAAAATGAACAGACAATATCACGGTATGTTGATCACATCTACAGTCAAGTGAAGGACTGTGGTAGTAAGTCTATAATCACATTTTAACGGTAATATGGGAAAAAAAAACACTTTTACCATCAAGCTACCCTGTATCACGGAGTGTGAATCTTGTCCTTAGTGGCTGTTATCCAGTTTCACATAAAATGAGAGAATCCATCTGCCCACCTAACCGTCTCCTACACTCGACAAACACACGGGGCAGGGAACATGCAGACCCCACACACACACTGGTGAAATGTTTAATACTTTTATGCTGTGGCCTGGAATGAATTGACTACCATTATCATTCCTTTTTGACCCTTGAACCCCACTGTGGACTGGAAGCATTCAAAATGGGCCCGTGACTGTAGGGGTGGTCCCTCCAGGATGGGCGAACCCTCTGGAATGGGTGCTCCCCTTCAAAATGGGCCCATGACTATGGGGGCGGTCCCTCTGGAATGGGCGGTCTCTCCAGAATGGGTTCTCCCCCCAGAATGGGCCCGTGACTGTGGGGGCGGTCCCTTTGGAATTGGCAGTCTCTCCAGAATGGGTGCTCCCTCCAGAATGGACCTGTGACTGTTGGGACGCTCCCTCCAGAATGGGCGGTCTCTCCAGAATGGGCCCGTGACTGTGGGGCGGTCCCTCCAGAATGGGCCTGCGCTTGTGGGGGCACTCCTTCCAAAATGAGCCGGTAACTGTGAAGGCGTTCCCTCCAGAATGGGCCCGTGATCTTTGGGGTGGTCCCTCTGGAATGGGCAGTGTCTCCAGAATGGGCCTGTGACTGTGGGGATGGTCCCTCCGGAATGTGCGGTCTCTGTGGAATGGGTGCTCCCTTCAGAATGGGCCCGTGACTGTGGGGGCGGTCCCTCTGGAATGAGCGGTCTCTCCAGAATGGGCTCTCCCCCCAGAATGGACCCGTGACTGTGGGGGTGGTCCCTCTGGAATGGGCAGTCTCTCCAGAATGGGCTTTCCCCCCAGAATGGACCTGTGACTGTGGAGGCAGTCCCTCTGGAATTGGCTGTCTCTTCAGAATGGGCGCTCCCTCCAGAATGGGCCCGTGACTGTGGGGACGCTCCCTCCAGAATGGGCGGTCTCTCCAGAATGGGCCTGTGACTGTGGGGGCGGTCCCTCTGGAATAGGCAGTGTCTCCAGAATGGGCCCGTGACTGTAGGGGGGGTCCCTCCGGAATGTGCGGTCTCTGTGGGGGTGGTCCCTCCAGAATGGGCCAGTAACTGTGGGGACAGTCCCTCTGGAATGGGCGGGCTCTTCAGAATGGGCCCGTAACTGTGGGGGCGGTCCCTCCAGAATGGGCCTGTAAATGTGGGGGCGGTCCCTCTGGATTGGGTGGTCCCTCCAGAATGGGCCCGTAACTGAGGGGGCGGTCCCTCCGGGAATGGGCCTGTCAACTCCAGACAAGGAGGCTGTGGGGATGTCAGTTTATCTGCTGGTGGGGGCTGGGGTCAGGGGAAGTTTGCTATCGAAGAAGGGGCCTGTGGAGCGATCCTGGCCTCGCGCCCCCTCTCCCGGGTGCTGTCTCCCGCGACCTTTAAAATCCGGCCCCTCTCTCCATTCAGCAAGTCCCCTGATCTGCAGAACGGACTCTGATTGAAGCATTCAGGATGTAGCTCCTCCCCTGACTGTCAGCCGCCCAGCGCCATCTGTTTGCCCATGGGTGCCTTCCCAGCATTCCTTTCAGCTGACCTAAAGCGTCGTACAGGACAGGATAGCCCCTCAGTGTGGCCATTCTGCAGTATCACCAATACCAGTGATCTGGGGAGGGGGCTTGCCTGTCCTAAAATGAGCCCCCAGACACCCACCCCCCCACAGAAACAGCAGCTCCTCCACACTGGGTTGCTGAGCCAGGGAGAGCCACGTTTCCCAAAGACTGGGCCACAAATACTGGTAAGATACATTGTGGTTTTTGCAGTCCCTGTGGAGTTCATACATTTATAAAATTGTGCGCGTGTGTACATGTGGCTGTGTGTGTGTGCGGCTGTTTGACACACTCTATGAGCGTGTGGCTATGATGCTGTGTCTATGAGCGTGTGTGTGCATGGCTGTGTGTGTGTTTGTGCGTGCGACTGCATGCATGAGTGTGTATGAGCGCATGTCTGTGTGTGTGTTTGTGCGTGCGACTGCATGCATGAGTGTGTATGAGCGCATGTCTGTGTGTGTTTGTGCGTGCAACTGCATGCATGAGTGTGTATGAGTGCATGTCTGTGTGTGTCTCCTGCTTCCCCATTGTGAGGCTCTGTCCCCTGAGGGTTGCCGCAGAGCCACCCACACCCCTCCCCCCCGACTTCTGGGGGTCGCAGTCGGCTGATGGCTTGACTCAGACCCAGGCCGCCGTCTGCATTTCAGGCCTGTACTGGAACATTTAAGGGAACCCAGGGGCTGCTTACTTTTGTACTGACGTTTTTTTTTTTTTTTAATGCTCTGCAAGGACTAGTGTAGTGGCGTGCAAATCGTGCCTGTTTCCTGGAGTCCTGTCGGCAGTGACCGAGTGATGACCGGGGAAAATGCAACATGTTACCCGGAGAGACATCTATCCTTCAGTAGGGGGTGCTATTCGCTCGCAACCAAAACTGTCAAAAAACACAATGGTATCTTTCAGGTTGCAGGATGTTGCCCAAACTCGTCGGAATGAATCTCCATCAGACACTTCTGCTTAAACTCGTCGTGTGAATCCTCCGCGCGACAGCTGTGAGACCCCAGCTAAGTGACAGGGCTTCTCTTCACCACATGGACAGCTACATCCCGGCCCCCGGCTCTAAAGATCCGCCTTCATCTTGCTGCTCAATCCCAGCTGTGCGGCTCATCGATAGGACCCGTCGCTCACAGAGCCACTGGCTGATTGCGATCCTGGCCCGGGATCAAGCAGGCGAACGCGGCCCCGATGAAAGAGAAGCCGTGTCCGGACCGAACCCCTGGATGCAGTCCGCCACCTCTGGCATTACTGTCTGCTTGACGTGGCCTTTCTGGGCTAATTGGGCAAAGAGAGCGAGGCTCTGACTGTAGAACCCGACTTAACGGCGGCCATTAAAGCCGACACGGACAGCCCAGGTCTTCCCAGGTTTCCGGCAGAACGGAGTCACCAGGATGCCGAGACGCTTCGGGATTCGCCAGGGCCCTCGATGCTGAACGCCATCCTAGTTACCATAAAACAACAAGAGCAGACCATAATAATGTATCTGCTTTTTTTCCCAGGATCCGATTCCCATGTTCGCTGATACCTTCCAGATGTTACCTCAAGCGCCGGCTGTTTTAAGTCGCGACCCCAGCTGCCTCCTCTGGGGGAAACCTCCACGATCTCAACCCGCGTCCAAGCTCTCTGGCGCCCCCCCCAGCCTGTAATTGGTATCCATCACTGGCATTGAAACAAAAGAAAATTATAGCAGAAAAACTGGTAGAGGACGACCACAAACACGTAAATATAATTAAATATTCTTTTTAGTGGTCCCGCTCACCGGCGATCCCCCCTCTCGTGAACTGGAGCAGGGATTTCCCAGAATTCCAAAAACCACGTCTGTTTTTTGGGGTGGAGGGGCAGCTACGTGCTCCTTCCTGTCCGGCCACCCGATCCTCTCCAGGATCTCAGCATGAGCGGCCGCCCCCAGCAAGACTCGCCGGAGTTCCGGAGCCACGTAGATATCCGTGCCGGCCACGGATGGATCCCATTAGATGCTCAGGCTACGCGTGGTTTGCATTAGAGTCAAGGACAAACAAACTGCGGATCTCGCCTCCTTCGGGGCCAGAGGGGGAGGATGATGAAGAGGCAGCACTTTCCTGTTCTCCTCCTCCTCATCGTCATGCCATTTTGCCAAGGGATGCCTTTCTTTTCCAGGGCTGAAAATGCTACACTTTTTCCCATGTCTTGTCCCTGGCTTTCCGCATGGAAGGGCGCCCCCCCCCCCCCTTCCTGACGCCGGGAGTAAGTGACAGGATCGCAGGTACGTCTGCAGATCCCGCGTCCTTCCTGCGGATGTCCGCCTGCCGCCTGGCCGCATCCGGGGAGCGTGAGTCTCTGACGGGAATTCCGCGGGAATGACGACGGCGCGGGGAAGGAAGCACTGCCCGGAGTCAAACAAAGGAGCACGTTTGTCAGGCCCGGTCTTCCAGCTGCACAGGGGAGTCCTCAGCCTTTACAGGAAGCCAGGGGGGAAGGAGGAAGGCAAGGGCACGGGCTGGCGCGGTTTATAGAGAGACAAGCAGGTTTTAAAAAGCTGGTCGGTGAAAAAACAGCGCTGTCACTAAAAGAGCCCATTTCAGAGAGTGTCCTCTGCGGAGCAGACTGCCATGTTCCTCGTGTTTAAACAGTCACAGCTCGCCTTAAGGTTTCCGGTTACAGCTGCCTTTCAGATGAATGAAACTTATCTTTTCCTGTTAGACTGAGCTGCACAGCTTCCCTACCCGCGCTGCTCTTATCTGTGTGGAATTAGCAGATAGCACATCCGCTAGCAGACGGGGGATGCGCAAGCCGCTGGCGTAATCTCTCCCATCTGCTGAGTGCACTTCATGCCTCCCTCCGTCAGGCCTGATCTCAGGGGGGGCAGCTGAGGTGCTGCCCCGCTCTCAGCTTTATCGGTTCATCCCTTCGTATATCTTCCGCGACGGCTTGTCCCAGATAAGACAGGACACAGGGGAACTCCGGGGACTCACTGCCAGAGCTTAGAAATTCACTAATGTGTCAAACTATGACTTGAAATCTCAAGTTTTCACTGGGAAAAGAAAAGTATCTCCAAGTAATATTGGCATGATATCACCGTGTCCCAGAATAACGGCACACACTTGGCACAGTCAGTTTCCTTAGGTAAACAGTGCAAGAAACATGGCATGGAGGTTTAGACAGTGGAACAGTAAATGACACAGATTGGAGTCCCTGACAGATCACTTCTGTTGGACCTTCTGGTGCTGGGGGCCCTTGACCCTCTATGTACCATTATCCAGAGAAGTTTAGGTCAACAGCTTTCACCGGTGCAGCTATTCTTATGACGTGAAAACTGCAAACTGTGATTCCAGCACGTAAACTGTTACACTGCAGAGCACTGAGCCGGACAAGGTGGTTTATAAGGTCTTCTGCATTAAGTGTGAACCTGGGACGCGTCTAAGACTTTGGGAATCCCCGTTTAATGTTTATGATTTATAGAATAAAAAGCCATTGTCATTGTGCTGGTATCAAGTTCAAGGAAACTCAATCTTTAAAGATCCCATTTTGCCCTCCTTAGAGAGGGGGGGACACAAACACACACACACACACACACACACACACACACATACACACACAGCTGCGAGAGCAAAGCCTGCGGTCAGAATGTTGCGGAAGCCGTTTCTCCAGCACCACTAGAGAAGTTCTTTCTGGTTAAGGGCCTTACCCAGCAATATAAGCGTCCCTACACCTATGCTTGTCATGGGATTTGAACCAACAAACCTTCTGGACAACATCATGGAGTCGTGACGTCCACGCTGCTGCATGGTCATCCTGTGAGGGCTACAGTACATCGCAAACTTGTGGTTTGTGTGATCAGGCCCAGTCACTTGTGGACACGGGTGCCAATGCAGGATGAAAATGTTCATGATTGATATTCAGGTGTCAGGTGTGTTCACAAACACATTCTCTCAGAGGGGCGTCAAAGCTGCTAAGCTAAAAGCTAAGTACGCCTGATTTCAGCAGACTAAAGATAGTTTGTCAAATGGACTGAGGAGAATTTTATTTTTTTTTGTGATCACGGGTTCTTAACAGCACTTTTATTCATTAGCTCCCTGCTACAAAATCTGTCCACCCATAACAGCTTCCAAAACAACCCGAGAGCTTAGCTCCAGGTCCCTTACACTTAACAAGTACTCGCAGGAGGAGCAGTGCGTGGGTGGGGACAGTGTGGTAACCCACACAGACACAGGCCGATCCTGCTCACTGCACAAACACATAGCTGTGGACTGATTTGAGCCTGCAGCCTGGGGGATCTGATGCAACAGTGTTAGCCACGTTTAGATTTAGATTTAATTCATTTTGTAATATTCTGAATTTGTTATGTAAATATCATACAATTTGTTCCCAATGATTCTTAAGGCTACTTAATTGGAGAAAGATCCTCGTTTATAAACGAGAACTGATTTATAGCTTGTGTTTAAAGGAGTATACACAGGAAAGTGATTAAAACACAGAGGCACCCTTCACTTTCAAGTGCCGCAGGGACGCCGTTCTTCTGCTGGCCATGTGAGGGCTGCCTGCCTGCCTGCCTGCTCCCTCTGCAGAAGGTCCTCTCTCCATCCACAATACTCCCCATTGAGAGTCAATGAATGAGAGGTGTGGCCTGCCAGGCTGTGTGTCATGTGACTGCCGTGTGTGGGCGGGGCTTCTAAGTGCCTGTGCCTCCAGCTGGAGCGAGACAGAGGGTGATTGCGAGTGAGCAAGGCGAGGGAGGGTAAGTGAGAACGCTCTGTAGCTTTTTGCTTTCATATTGCTGCTGTTTTTGTTTTGTTTTTTTTCTCCTTGGCTGCCTGTGTTATTGTTCTCCTGGTGGTTACCTGCGGACGAATGCTGCAGTGAGGCCTTTGCATCTAGAGAGAGGAGGAGGAATGAGAGGAGGGCTTTGCTCCTGTGAGAGTTAAAAGTTTGTCAGTTATCTCCTGTTCTGGCAGGGTGCAGGTTTCTCTTTCTCGGGGGAGGTGGGAGGCTTCCTGCCACTGTTCATTTCGGTGCCGTGTCCTGAGTGCCGCTGAGGGGGGTTCAGTGTTTCACTCGGTGTAAGGATGCCTTTTTGTTCCTTTCTCTTCCTCCCCCATTCCCATCCCGAATCCTCTACATTTCCATTGCCTTCTCTCCGGGCCGGGCTGGGCTGGGACGGGACGGGTCATCGGTCTGTAGCCGGTGAGCACGCTGCTCGCCTTTGCACGTTCGCTCTGCACATTGGCATGCATGCATCCCTGCAGCTCATGCACAGACACACACGTGCATGCACTGGGGGCCCGTGCCGGCCTCCATCCGCACACGGAGCAGGCCGTGAGTCGTAGGTGCCTTCTTACATGGGCTCCGGGGGAAGGTCGGCCGCGCCCCAAGGTCAGCTTAAATTCCTAGACGGCTCCGTTAGACTAAATATGAGGCTTCGCTGCTTTCATATTTAGCAGGTGGCACATGCAGCGGGGAACACACTGCCCTGCCTTGTGCTGTCAGCAGGCCCTCCGCATCCCGAGGATGGCGCTCACCTGGTGTTCGCTCTGTGTCCCAGTCGCGTAGCTGTCGGCCAGCCTCGTCGCTGTACTTTCTGTGCTCCCCATTGGCTGCCCTTCCTCACAGCTTCTGCATCAAAGGCATTCTGTTCTGCAGACGCTCCGTCCCTCGCCACGCGCAGCCGTCCTCACCCCCCCCCCCCACGCCAACCCGCACCTCCTCACCACTGTCTCCTTCCTGCCATGCCTCTCCACACATCCTGTCTGCGTCGTGGTGCCGTTTCTGCCCTCTTAGGTTTTAAGGTGTCTGTTGCAGGGTTGTTGTTGTTATTGTTGTTGCCCTGGCTGTGTGAGACACCTGCGCATTATCTGCCAGATTTATTTAGCATGATAGCAGCTTCTCATGGCATCGTGGCCGGCCAGGGCGGAAGGGGACGTGAGAGGCATGTCGGCCTGAGGTGTCATCGCCGCCCTGCTGGTGGAGGCCTGCCATTGCCCCAAGTTATGGCTGTTCGGTCACATGTTTATAATCATTATAATGCATGTGCTGCATCCCAGTTCTACACCCCTGCTGCTGGGCCTCTTCCTCCTGTTCAGCATGGGGAAGATGACTCAGCCAGGGGGCAGAACCTAACTTCAGCACAGCACCTTGGCACCACCCCATCTGTCTCTCTCTCTCACTCTCTCTAACCCCCCACTCTGTCACACTCTCTAGTAAAAATCCACCCCTAGAGAAGCAGAATGTAGTACCAGGGTCATATCTACTGCTGTTTTGCTGCAGCAGTTCAGAGCGAGTCTTTGTATTTGGGTCGGTTTGATTTCACTTCCCAAGCATGTGGTGCAACCGAGGTTTTCGAAGGTGCCTGATTGGAATAGTTTGTTTACTCGAGCAGGAAGGGACCGCCACCAACGCTCTTAATAAAACATACTTGCTACATTTGTTTTTTTTTTTTTTTTTTTTAAACAATTCCTGATTCACAGCCAAGCCATTATGAGCTTGTACACGCAGGTTTGGGTAATAAATTTGGCTCCCACTGCTGAAATTGCTCAATAGCAAACGATGTTGCACACGCACAATGAGGTGTTTGGGCGGCTCACAAACTAATTGGCTAACAGACTGATGTCAGTCGGGGGAAACATTTATTTTGAGTCAATTTTTAAGGGGTTAGCTTGGGGAGGGGGGTGACTGCAGTTTTCCGCTAATTTCCTGCAGGCAGTGGCTGTGGGGGGGTTTGACGGTGAGGTGGGGTCTTAGAAAAGGTCGTGCTGCCCACCCCTGCTTTACCTGCCCCCCACCCTTTGAGGTGCAGTGAGGATCCTCTCCAAATTCTCTCCCCCTGCACCATCCCCAGCATCTGTCCTTCCTCTCAGCCCCCCCCCCCCTTGATCCTCTGTTCTCCCTTCTTCCATTTCATGTGCACCATCACCCACTCTGTCCCCATGATGGGGGCCATTATCTCTCCCTGCAGAGGTCTGTATGCAGAACGCTGATTGGGTGGGGGGGGGGTGTCTGCTTTGTGCTGCTACAGGTCGGAGGTCGCATTCTCAAAGGTGGGGGGTCAGAACAACGTTCGTCTAACAGATGGGTCGGGTCAGGGGGGGTAGCGACATTCTTTGTCTCATCCTGGAGGTGGGGGGGGGCGGGGAGATAAACTGCTGATGCTGGTCCGACACCATCTTTGTCTTTCTGTGAGGTTTGTGGTAATATTTGCTCTTGTGAACAGATGGGCTTTGCTCTGCTGTCTGATTCTGACCCCCGGTCGCCCTGACCGCTTTAGCTCCCTCTCGCCGCCCTCTGTGTGCTGTTCGCGGTGCTGGTCCGTGTGCAGTATCGTCCCTCCAGACCCATGCTGATCCCACCCCAGCGTAGCACGTAGCATGATGCTATTCACGCGTTAAACTTAACAACTTCAACCCGTCGGTCTTCCACCTTCTTCAGCCACCCCCCCCCCCCCCCTCCCTGGTGTGTCGTCGGGGTATCGCGGTTTGTTGAGAGTGTGTTCGTGGGGTTGGGGGTGGGGACAGCTTTGT
>JAODKM010000088.1:8227251-8239102 GCA_026780845.1 Petrocephalus sullivani
GTGCGGTGCCTTCTCGTCCTGTTCCCCAGGCCCGTAATGCTTTCTGGCTGGGAGCACGGTGCCTTCACATTCCGTTCCCCGGGCCCGGAACGCTTTCTGGCTGGGAGTGCGGTGCCTTCTCGTCCTGTTCCCCAGGCCCGTAATGCTTTCTGGCTGGGAGCGCGGTGCCTTCTCGTCCTGTTCCCCAGGCCCATAATGCTTTCTGGCTGGGAGCGCGGTGCCTTCACATTCCATTCCCCGGGCCTGGAACGCTTTCTGGCTGGGAGCGCGGTGCCTTCTCGTCCTGTTCCCCAGGCCCGTAATGCTTTCTGGCTGGGAGCGCAGTGCCTTCTCGCACCGATCCCTGGGCCCATAATGCTCTCTGGCTCCATCTCCAAGGCAGTGTGGTCGTCTGGATCTGATTTGGTCTGTCGTTCAAACCCCTCCCTCTGGAAGGGCGGCTTGCACCTCATCTCAGACGGCAGCGCCCTGGCCTAGCCCTTCGCCTTGGGCTGTGGGGCCCCATCTCGCCGAGCGCGCCGCTCATTCTCGGCTGCGTCTTGCTATAGGGACCCTGCACGCAGCACAGATCTGCATTTTATGGGCTTCGGTTTGTCTGCGGCCAAGTCAGTCTGTTCAGTTTGCCGCAGACGACCAGAGATGCTAAGAGTGGCCTTTCTTGATAGAATGGCCCCACAATGCTCTCTGCTCCCGGTGAGTGACTCCTCCCCCCCATGCCCCCTTCCTCCTTCCCCAGAGCGAAGATTTCTCAGGTTCCCTACAGCACTGTACTCCCTGTCTGTCGCCTGGTGGGAGCTCACACCTCGTTTAAGACACCAGGGAAAGTCCCTTTCCTCCCACCCGCTATCCAGGGAAGCCCCCCCCCCCATTTCACAGGGATTCAGAAGGCCGGCACTTTGCTCCTTCTTGCTGTCACCTAGGGGCCCTGATGAGGGCTGAGACTTGGGATCCGCATCTGAGGCTCTGCTCATCTGGGGGGTCTGCAGTCCCAGAAACTCAGTCGTGCAGCATTAATGGTGTCTGGACTTGATTAGTCTTGCTTTTCACGTCATATTGTTTTTGGCTAATTACTCTAACTGGGGCTGTTAAACCAGTTACCTGCTGTGGAAGAAGGCTTCCACTCTGGCTGCGGTAGTGTTGATTAACCAGCTAGTAGCAGGCAAGTCAGCGCTGGGCTGGTACTGCAGGGGGCGCTCTTGTGCAAACTGCCTCCTTCCTGGCCCTAAATGACAGCAAAAATGCCCCCCCCCAACAATAACACTGAGCTTACTTGTCACCTGCAGATGCCATGATGCATTATAATCCCTTTGGCATGAATTAACTGGTTAGTAAACTAGTTACTTCCTCTCTGGGGCCATTTGCAGCTTCTGTGCCGCGGTTGCCTCCTGTTTGGCGGTTTGCTCGGCGCTGACGGCAGCTCCGGTGTCCCCCAGGGTGTGCAGGACCTCCCAGATCCTGTTCCCATGCCTGCTAATGCCCATACGCCCATACCCAAAAAGGCTGCGGTGGCTGCAGGCTGCAGAACTGAAACCTATCGAGATCCATCAAAGGGGAAGCTGCGGGTTGCCGTCCCTTTAAGGATCACCCCCCCTCCTGCACCTTTCAGTCACCAGTAGTTGGGGACCTGGTTCCTCCACATTGCTTCTCTGCAATTTCCTGCCATTCTGGACGCCGCTTTCCCAGACGTTACCCCCTCCCCCCACAATTTTTTTTTTTTTTTTTACATGAAGAATCAGTATCCTCACTTTCACATGTCTATCCAGAGCAGCAGGACAGAGTGTTGTCCTCCGTCCTCTACACCTGACCTTCCTCTGACCCCCCCCCCCCCGTGCAGCCTGAGACCCCTGGACGTGGAGTTCATGCAGCGCCTCAGCAAGGTGGTGAACATCGTCCCCGTCATCGCCAAAGCGGACACGCTTACGCTCGAGGAGCGGGACTTCTTCAAGCAGAAGGTGAGCGCTGCTCGGATTCATGGGTCCCTTTGGCCGGGCCGGCCGGGAATAAAATATATTCATCTACCTGGCTCAGCTGACCTCACTGCACTCCACCAACATCAAGGCCTGCTTTGTCATCGAAGCTACCGTAGAGCCTGGGTCCCAGGTGCCACCTGCTAGCCTGTGTGGGGGGGAAGTAATGGCTGCCACATACTTCCTGTTTACAGGTTTCGGTCACTTGGCCGTGTTGTGCACTTCCTGCTTATGGACTTACGGCAGAGACTGAAATTGGACTGTATTCTAAATATTTTCCCCTGCTCTGGCTTGGCAGCAGCCCTCTCAGATGAGATGGAGGTCTCTGAAAGCAGAGGTCACTTACCTCCTACTCTGGCATCCATCTTTGTCATTATATTATATATTCAGACTGGAACCAGACTGTACCGCCTCTTACTGAACACGGGGAGAAGCCATAATCAGCTCAGATGCTCAGGGATTGTAATAATGGCTGTTATTGGCTGACTAGGCTGTGTCTGGCCCTGGGGCTGCAGCGCTATGTTTCTGCTGGGTTCTCCATCTGACCACGTAGTGCTGGTATGGCTTACCAGGAGCCCCACCGTGTCAACATGAGGTTTAGGAGCATTAAAACCTGTAACCTTCTGGCAGCTCTGCTCTCTGCTGGCCTTTTCGGTGGATCTTAGCAGGATTATCCCATTTAAGTTATGTGGGGATTTGGTTTGCATCCCAGCCTGTTGCCGGGGTATATATATCTGAAGAGTTCCATCAACACGAATGGCCACTCTGTCCCGCTTATGAATCCGTGTCCCTGTTTAGATACGGGAAGAGCTGCGAGCCAACGGGATCGACGTGTACCCGCAGAAGGAGTTTGACGAGGATGCGGAAGACAGGGTGACCAACGAGAGGATCAGAGTGAGTGCTTGGGGGTCCGTCACCATGACAGGGGGTGCCACACCCCTAACCCTTCCTCTTGTTTTAACTTTGATGGCTAGATGTTAGAATTTAACGATCACATTACTCTAGGGTACTTCTGAAATAATGACACTCTTAAGTGGTACTTTTAATGCCTATAGAATAATGTGTGGTTTTTGTTAAAAGTAAAACCTACTAAAGACACGTTAGGGGATTAGCTATAGAGTGTTTATTTGGGGAGTGGGGGCGTTAGGGTGAGGGGGCCTAGCTGGGATGTCCCATACTCCTGTTTTTGTCCAGGATCATGGTGGCCGTCAGCCATGTGGTCTTTCCATTCCATTCCCCTCTCAGGAGATGATTCCCTTTGCGGTGGTGGGGAGCGACCAGGAGTACCAGGTCAACGGGAGGAGGATCCTGGGGAGGAAAACGAAGTGGGGAACCATAGAAGGTTAGACCCGCCCCCCTCCTCCAGGGACTATGGGAATGCACAGTCGGCACACTCCGTCTCCGCAGTGCATCTGGCAGCTTAGAATGCCTTTGTTACACAGCAGTGTGAGATCACCTGCAAACGGTCACAGTTCTGCAGCGGGAAACTGGAATCCGAGTGCGATCTAGTTGAGGAGCGGAGGGAAAGGCGGCGTAACAGCGTGTTTGTGCCCGTGCCCGTAACCGGTCGGGGCTCAGATGGTGCCCGTGCTGCTTTCGGTAACGGCTGACACAGTCTCCCGAGGGCTATGCGTGGGCGTGCTTTCTGGGAGCCAAAGGGAGCACCAGCAAGCGTGCTGTGACCATGTGCCGGGGTTGTGACTGTGGCCAAGTGGTGCAGTCAGGCCCTGGAGAGAGAGTGTGTTACAAAGTGAGCGTGCGTGCACACACACACACGCACAATAACTCCTTTCTTTCCCATGCAGGCGTTCTGCTCTCAGTGTTGCCCAATGCTTTTGCTTGGCTGCCATAAATCACGAGCCACAAAGAGCGTAGTGTGTCTGTGGTCTCGGGAATGGTGCGGGGGGCAGGACACAAGGGCCTGAGGTTCCCCCGCCCCTCCGAAGCCTCGCTTCCTCTTCTCCTGCCCCAGCTAGTGTCTCGGGGGGGGGGTGGGGCATTTAAGGATGCCTGGGGTGTCTTCCTCCACCCGCTGAAGCCGAAGGCGAGCTTCCGGCCCTGGGTGTGAAGATGGCGGCTCGCGGTCCGATCCGATGCCATCCTGCCTGGCGTGAAACCTGGTTAAACGCCACAGCCCCCTGCCCTTCAGTGGAATTTAACTAAGCAAACGGTGTCTCCAGTTTTCCCTGCTCGGTGCACATGCTTTTCTCATGTTATGTGCCGGATCGCCGCTTGCTTTTACTTTGGAAATGGCTGCATAATGATGTAAGTCCTGATCCGTCTGGGTGTTCGCCGGAGGAATTATATCTCCCAGCTGGCTTGGGAAACATCTGGGCTTCCCCCAGAATGAGCCAGACTCCGTGGCCTTGGAAAGACGCCTGGCCTGACCTGCTCCGCATGCCGCCACCGTTAACCCCAAAGAGGAGTAGTATATGATGGTGCTAGTGCTAGGTGAAGATGCTGCCGACTGCTATGAAAACACTGCCCCCTGGTGGCGAGATGTGAGTGGTGCGTTCTCACAATTGCCATATTACTGACAAAGAAAATTCTCAAAGGATCATCAAGGTTTTGTTCAGCGTTGGATACATTAGTCTGCACAAGGCCCTGGATCTGACATTCTTAGTCGTGTACGGTTGAGCTTCACAATTCTCCCCTTTCCCCTGGAAAACCAATGGTATAATTTTAGAAATGGCCTTGTACAAGAGTACATTACATTTATTGTATTTAGCAGGATGCCCAGGTACCCAGTACACAGTACTGGAGCAGGAGCTACACAGCACCTTTCAAACAAAGCAAGAAGCCAATAAGACTGCTATGTAATTATGTAATTAACTTTGTAAAATGGCAATTTAAAAAGGTGTATATCATCAAACATGGGACATATTGTCACTTACGTGATTTGTGCTGCCCGTGGCGTCCGTGTCCCTGTGACACGAGTGTCACATCTCAGACTTTTCACACCCACGCTCGCTCTCTCCGCAGTTGAGAACACGGCACACTGTGAGTTTGCGTTTCTGCGCGACCTGCTAATTAGGTAAGAGCTCTCATCTTGCTTGTCTGTGTGGCTATAGTGCTGACTGCCCATTGTGACCCCGTGCTGGATAAGCAATAATGGGTGGATGGATGGACTTGTACTTTAAATTAAAAAAAGATCGACACTTCACCATTTCCTGTGGGGTTATTAAATGTCTTAAAGGTGTGTGATGTATTCAGTGAGAGCTTTCTGGGTCTTACTGTGTGGTCAGGGGTTGCAGTGCATCTCCTCAGGGGACCACTAGGGGGCGCCACTTGCCGACAGCCTCTGTGTTCATCCATGACTCTGTCAACCTGTCTCATCTCCATCCCCTCCCGCAGGACCCACATGCAGAACATCAAGGACATCACCAGCAGCATCCATTACGAAGGGTATCGTGTTCGCAGGCTCAATGAGAGCAACGCGCAGAGCGGCACGCAGAGCAACGGCATCGCCGAGCATGACGTGTCGTCCAATGAGATGTAAATGTCTGCCACCCCCCCTCCGACCACCCTGTCACTTGCCCCATGTGACCCACTCCAGTCCCACTTCACTATTCTGGCTGGCTGTCTGCCCACCACCTCAGTGTCCAGTTCATGTTTACCCCCCCCCCCCAACCCCGTGTCCACGAGGGGGTACGAAATCTCTCCGATTCGTTCCTTTTACACAGCGCCTAACGTTTCTGCACTGCTATCCCTTAAAAGTGCATCGTGTTTCGGACCCCATTAAACAGCCCCGGCTATACCGCTTCCCGTTGCGCTTCGGGTCCGTTCTCGTGGCTGAGCTGCCGCGGCCCACCAGCAGGGGGCAGTGTAGACCACGGGAGCTGCGGGGGCAGAGGGGCGACGGCAGTGCGCCGCTTTCACGCAGGCTGTAGTGATGGGCGCAGTACTCCCCCACGATTTGGTAGCTGCCAATTAACCTTTGGGAATGGGGTGTCTGTCATACGGTTAACCATAAGTCTGGAAACCCCGTCGTTTACAACCCACCCGGGAAGCGGATGACGCAGTTTCAGAGACACGCTGAATCTCCTGCGAGCTGGAGTTTAGGGGGGTCTTCAGTAGACAGGTGTGTCAGTATAGAGATTTGTTGTTTTTGGTCTTCTTGTTGTTTTGTTTTTTTTTTGCTGCCGTTTAACGAGCACATGGCCCACCGGGACCCCAGGCAGCATGCAGAAGGATGGGCGGGTCGCGATCCCAGTCAGCGCCAGCAGGGGGTAGCGACACGCCCCTCTGTCTGTGACACTTAATTTTAAAGAAACCCTGCCATCCTTATGCCAAACGGTTTTGTATGCTGCTTTTGACCCCAACCTTTGTTACCATAACCTCTATCATTGTTATTTCTATTTGTTTTTTTTTGGGGGGGGGGGGCTTGTAAGGAATCCTGATTTGTCCATTTCCTGTGTTTTCTGTGCCTTATGGAGAGCAAATTTGTGGTCTTCTTGTTCTAAAGAGAACAGATATGGGATTGATATGGATAGAATATTTATGTGTATCAAAGGATTAGTATATACTCCTAAAATGGAGTTGGTGGCACCACAAGTTAATACCGATGCCCCCACCCCCGACAGGAAGATCCTTGACTGGGTGGTGTCAGTATTTCAGTCAAATTCCCTTTATTTATTGGCTCTCTGAGTCTCCAGCAGCTTTGCCATTGGTTGGAGAGCAGCCAATCAAAACAATCTGTTTTGGAGCCTGCCGATTAGCTGCCTTGTGGCAGGTTCGCTTCCAAAGCCTGTTCTCCCACACTGGCACTCGCCTGTTTTTGCGCAGGCCCTGATTTGTGGGCTTTTTTTGGACTTGTGGGCCCTTTCCCCCTGAAAATGCTTCCGGGTTTAGGCCGCGTTTGGTCACGTCAGGTAGGGCCGTGCAAAGAGCATGTGCCACGACTCCTGCCTTGGGGATGTCAGCAGGGATGTCGCCTCCTCTGAACGCTCCCAAACGGAGTTGCAGCTGAAGGCAGGAGGGTGGCGCTCCTTAGGCGGGACAAAGATGGAGGAGCTCTGTGCTGTTTACACCTGTGCTGTTTTGTTATAATCAGCCTTTTCTCCCAACTCCTTTGATTTTTTTTTTTTTTTTTTTTTTTTTATATCTCCCCACCCCACTGCTTTGTCTGCTGATGATCTAATTGTAAAGACTTTCTTCCTAATAATCGACAGCTGAACTTAATGAAAGTAAGATTTTGTTTGTGCTACACAGGACCTAAGAAGGAATGTTTTATGTCATTTGTGTCTGCAAACTGAAATGTATTAAAGAAGCAATAAACTTATTCACATCCTTTGCCACATGTTCCTTGTATCCAGATCAATGGTTTTTGTTACACTGTTTATTGACTTTATTGCTAATTTTAGTTGGGCTTCCTAGTCATGTGCATTTGGATCTTCTTAAAACTGACGTTATGGGAACTGTGAACCCATTTCTCTACAAGAACTACATGCATGTGTTTTTCCTCAACTGCGAGTTCCAGGATTCAGTTTTGCCCAGTTAATCTGCAGTACCGCATGACCTGGGGCTTCTATCGCAAACCTGGATTTCTTGCTTAGCCAGATAACTTGTCAGATTTAAGGTACCCCAGTACAAATGGTAAGTCAACAAAGAAAGTCATTGAGCCCACTACCTTAAATCCAGAAAGTTATCTGGCTAAGCAAAAACTTTGTGATGCAGGCCCCTGTTCACATTTTGATGGTTGCTGGGTAACAGCAGTTTGAATATCCCCGTGATATAGCCTTCAGGGGTCTGGTTTGGGAACTGCATCAGGGCCATTTTTAACTTATGGGACTTTTGAGAAAGAAGCGTAATTATACCAAATTCTCCCTCTATCAATTGCTAAACTCAGTACTGTGCAAAATGACGATGTTTAAAGCTATTAATCTGGGTAATAAGTGTATATTTGCTCAGAACAAAAGCACAATTTATCATGAGAACTTAACATGAGTGCAAATGAACAGTAACAAAAAATTTCTTCTGTTCTAAAAAAGTTACTGACATTTTGGATGGCTAGAAGAACTCCGCTTCAACTCCCCAACATCTCCTCAGGGGCACCCTGGCCAGTCCACATGTTTGTTAAATAATTGAGCTGATGGTGAAATTTTACTTTGTTAAATACCTCAATGAGGAATTGATTACACAGGTCTGCAAAAAAACAAAATTCAGCTGCACAGCTGCATGGGATATTTTTGGTTAATTCTGTGCTTTTTAGAGTGGTGAATCCAAAAATGATCTCCATTTCCCTCCATCACGTACAGTTTTTTTGCAAAACATGAGTTTACATTAAAAAAACGGCAGCGATGTGAAAAAAATCTATTTTATTACAATTAACTATGCATAATTTCTTATAATTGAAAAAAGAAACCAAAAACAATTCCTTCATGATATATATAACACTACGTTTACTCTTTTTGTCTGTGCCAAACCCACTGACCCCCCTCAATTCCTCGCATTTTCTATTTGTATTTCTCTTGAGTCTCACTCTTAGAAATATTAAATTAATGTAAGAAATCATTATTGGATATGGTTTTTGACTCATGAATGGCATACCAGATTTCAGTTTAAGCACACAATTTCCCTTTTTAATTACATGAGTTTTGCAAGAAAACCTGACGAGATGGAATTTTTAAAATATTTTTCCCGGGTTCAGTGAGTAAAAATCTATAAGAAACAGTCAAAAAATCCTATGCAGTTTTTTGGTTGCAAACCTGTGTTATCCATACAAGGTATGCTACTGGTTGAGCCAAAAACAGTTTTACACCTACATGAAGATCATTAGAACATTTTTTCTGACTACCTAAGACATCTGCACAGTATTATGTCACAAAACTGTTAAATGGTGCCTGTAAGATGAGGGCAAAACATATCGACCAATACTGAGGGATTGGGCCTGCAGGCTTCCTGGCTGGGTAAATCCAGAAGGTCCACAATTCAGTCCTGGTGGCCTAGAATCCAACACGGTACAATACACCTTCTAAATGTGGCAATTGGCTGATTACAATGTGTTTGAGCCGATAAATCTGTACACTGTTGGATTCTGCCCCCCCCCACCCCCCAGGACTGGAATTCAGGAACTTTCCTGTAGGAGGAGGCCAGCTTGCTGCAGATTTGGTCACTGGTTTCTTGAACTGCACTGGTACTAGTAACCCGGACAGGCTGATTTGTTTTGCCTGGTAAGGTTCCTGAAAAAGTAAGTCCACATTCCAATGGCACTATAGGTCACGTGATATGTCCGGGGAAAACAATCTCCCCAGTATCTCGAGGGAGCTGTCTGCCTTTGAGAGAGCTTGGTCTGGTCCACAGCTGAAGAAGCCTTCAATGTCTGCGGCGGTGATATATCACTGAGTTTGGAGCGCCCTCTTCTGCCCTGCGATTATGACAGGCTGCCACACGAACAGGTAAATATTTTTTAACCACTACGCCACCTGCTGCTGCTTCCTGCAACTGCGGCACTCTCGAGTGTAATGTTCAGTCACAGGGGATGCTGTCCCGGCATCTTGCCCACGCTAATGCTTTTTAGTAACTTTGCTCATGTCTACCTTCACACCTTTCCTTCCTTCCACTGTACACATGAATGCAGCTGCTGCCTTGTTTTGGGGGAAGCCTCTCTGGGAACAGCAGTATAAAATAATAATGTCGCTGCACTGAATGGTAAGAGGAGGTTCTTCTGAGGCTTTGTCCACTGTCACTCTGCTACTCCTTCTACAAGCTGCATTCACGCTCCGTTCTCGGGGAAATTAATAAATGATGTGTGCCCTCCCGTGCACGTCTGAGTTCCCCCTGTGTGTGAATGAAGACATTTTTACTCTGCTGTATAATGCAACACGTTCTGCTTTAGGGCAGCAAGGTGGCCCGGCCATTATATCAGAATGGATTCTTATTTGTCGGGCAGGTCAGATGGCTGAGGAATTTCTTTCACCGTGCTGGTTGGATTTACTGCTGGAAACAAAGCAAGCACAATAATAGTGAGTATATAATGCCCGATCCGATGAGCATGTCAGTGTTGCACAAAAAGTGCATATGCATCAGAATAACAGTGATTCGTCTCCAGACTCACCACTCTATGGTTTATATTGGATGTATACTTCCACAAGTGTGTTTTCACACAATGTATTTGAAATGGAAGTATGAATACCTACTAAATAAAGAGGCTTTTTCACCACATATTAATGCTATGGCATTGGACTTATTGCGCTCTTGCTGAGATTCCAGCCAGCTTAATTGGTTAAGGTAGCAGTTTATTACCTGTATCAAATATATCGCTTATGGATGTAATGTGTTGGGTAAAATAGCTGCAGACTCCCAATGTGCTTTGGCCCATGACATCTGCATGCCTTTGGTAATGTCTGAGCAGGCATAACCAATCATCAGGGGTGCGCATAAGAGGTACGTGAGTACGCATGGGCTGGATCAATAGTAAAATGTGCGACAGTTACTATTGAGCCTGCCCATGCGATAAAACTGTTGCACATTCTACTATTGATCCTGTCCATGCGTACTCGTGTACCACTTATGTGCACCCCTGCCAATCATCCTAGATTTATCAATCCAGTCCTAAAACCTGTGTTTGTACATTTTGCTGGCCATGGCCCTGCTGTTAGGATAGTTCTAGAAACAGCGTGGTCTGCCGCATAACACCCTGCGGTTGGGGCATGGTTTCTAAATGGATACTGGGCAGGACCCTCTTGGGAGACAGCAGGAGAGAGAGCTCTGTAATTAACACCGTCTGCTGGGGTAGAGGCAACAGGCTGACACTTTGGCCCTAACCTGCTGGGAATAAGATGTCAGGTCTGCAGCGACCTTCACATGGTGCTAAGCCTGGCACCGTTTATGCTGTTGGCTGTTGTGTGACGCATGCCACTTTGCTGACTTTCTCAGACTTCTTTGGTTTTACTGATTCTTTCTCAACAGGTGATATTGGACTCTTGGCCCCCCTCTTGTGTCAGAAAGCCCCTGGAACTGGAAAGATCTATTCATTTGGGCATCCGGACCAAGTTAGACCACAGCTGTGGGTTTGGCGTAAAGTCGTTTAAAGCCCTTTAGACAAACAAAATACTGTGTTCAGTCATTAAGGCCAATTTGTGTCATATGAAATTAAGTTTTAGGCTGATTTTCAATTATATTAAAATAGAACAAGCGTAAGTTAGACGATCAAGGGTATTTTGTGTATTCAAACAGATTTTCCATGACAGTATCCATGACCCTTTGAACAACGTGCAGCATTATAGCGCAAAGTGACCATGGTGCTGTTTTGCAGAAGCCGTCATGCCTGTCCATGTGTAAACAAAGTCATATCTCCTGCAATTCCCCATGGCTTCGGCTTCTCTGCCCCTTGAACAGTTTGTGAACCACACCGCCCCCCCCCCCACCCCACCTGAATTCCCAGCTGTGCATGGCGTGCCTGAAATCTAACCTGAGAGTGTTGCTGAGGCTGAAGTGGAGCAGCTTGCATGCATTGTCCTCCACACCCTTTCTGCATCAGCAGGGAAACGTCCAGCGTGAAGCCCGTTTGACTTTAAATAGGACTGTCGCTCAGGTACCTCTGGGCGTCTTGCATGCTCCCCGCCTCCTCACCATTTTGAAAAGGGCGACTCACTTCCAAAATGGCGCCCGCCCGCTCTCTCACCTTTGCAACAGCAGACAGATGGCACTCGTCAGCACCCCTCCCGAGCCCTGCCTCCAATTCACACGCTCTGTCTGCAGCTTGCAGGCTGAGAGATGCTCTTCCTCTCATTGCTGCCCGCAGCCCCTTTCCGTATCCCTTAGAGACTAAGGGAAATGGGGGGGGGGGGGGGGCGGCCTCTCCCCCCCCCCCCCTCCCCCCCCCCCCCTGCTCCCACCCGTTTTGCCCCCCCCCCACACACAAAATCTTGTCCCCCCCCGGG
>JAODKM010000088.1:8283567-8302226 GCA_026780845.1 Petrocephalus sullivani
CCAACCTTTCTGCCTGGCTCCCTCTGTGCCGCACTATATATACATATCTGTTGTAATTGACATTTTCCATTTGGCAGGCTCTATATCTCTTGCCTGCTGTCGCCTAGGAAACGAGCGCCTCGCGCCGGTGAGCCATCACTGCCCCGTGGGCTGCCTGTCCCCCCCACTCCCCCCTCCAAACCTGACGGGGTGTGGGGGGGGGGCAGCCTTCCCGAAGAACATTTAATAAACCATTAACCATAATATTAGCAATATTAAATAACAACAAATTCAATTTCAGTCATTAATTACGAATTTATGACCCCGGGAGGCAATGACGGGGAGGAAGGATGACTCGGCTGATAAGCGGATAGCTGCGCTGTAAATTTTCTTTAATTGATTCGTTTAAGGCGTAATTGTAATGTGTTAATGCTTAAAGATGACGGAATAAGTAAAATAAGCAACAGCTAGCCATTTCAGGGATGGAATGACTCGCAAGAGAACGAGAAACATCAAGTGCCCTATTATTCTTTTTTAGTCTGTCTGGTCGTGCACAGCTACCTGTTTCTACACCTACTTGCTTACTAACCATTCCCATTTTGCTCTCTAGGAAAAAACTGTGGAATGTCTGAGCTCAGTTTGATTCCACTAAATCCAATAAAAGGCAATTAAATCCGGCGGAGTTGCTCTGGCTTCCCAGGCAAACAGGGCCAGGTCCCCAATCTATATTTAATGTAGATACTGATGGTGATTAATGCCTTCAGCCAGAGACAGAATCGGAATAGTGCCTCGTTAGACACTGCAAGTTAGACACTGCTCCCCTTTCGCCGTGCAGATACTGTTAATGAGGCCAATCAGTGGAATCCATCGTGTTTCACGCCGTCTAAGTAGTTTTCAAACCAATTCCTCAATTACCGCGGAATTAACTCTCGCCTCGGACGTCATTTTTCCCTCAACGGAGCGAATGAGATTGGAGTCTGGCTGGAGGAGCTGGCCGACGGCTGTTTGCTCCCCTCCTTTGTTAATATGCCGCCGCACATGGCCGACGGCGTGACCCTCACCGAAGTCGGCGCCAGCTCCTTACCGTGGCGCAGGTAGTGCGGATAGTCTGCTCTATTTCTTTCTTCTTCATCCCCCACCTCAACCCCGAGTTCTGCAAAATAGCTTCCTCACTAGGTTGGGCCTGGACTGGGTCTCCTAACCACTTTAATGGCACACTGACTCGCTTTGCATTTACATCTTAGATTTTCAGAGAGGATGTTTTTTTTTTTAAGTCTACCTGGAGTTTTCAAGGAATTTAACTACAATACTTTTGTTCCAAGCACACACATTATGACTGACAGTTGGCTTTGAAGGTTCCGGACCTGACCTGTCTGGGAACGAGCTCTTCATGCCACCACATCTCCAGTGCCATTTCTCTTCACATACTGACCTTAGAGTGAAGGTCCTTTCTCATAGTGTCGGTTCAAATACAGGGATTTAATCTTGCGGTCATCGGCTTAGGGTCTAGACTTGTATGGCACGTGCTTCTGGTGGAGAGGAATCATGTTCGGGGATTCCTCTCCACTAAAACAGCCCAAGCCTAATTATAACCCGTCCCTCTACTTCTGCGAGAGTGCTATAATTTGTGTAAAAATGATGTGTGCCTATCTGGAAATTCCAGGCTGGAATTCAAGGCTCCCATTGTGTGTTGTAGGTGAAGAGGGCTGGGTCTCCTCAGCTCAGAGTGCACCATGCTGGATGGTGCCTTTTGGAGGTTGACTCAGGGTTTATGCCAGCAAGGTCCTCATAGGAAACCATAGAGCAGAAGATCACTGTGTATAACATGTTCAAATACTGGACTGGATCATTGTGGTTCAGTTATTTTTATATTTGTTAGATAGCTATATTTGTATAGTTAACTTTCTTGATCACAGAGTGAAATTCTTAAGAAGACCCAGATGGGACTCGAACCCACAATCCCCAGCTCCGGAAGCTGATGCCTTATCCATTAGGCCACTGGGTCATTGTATAGATGAAGATTTATGGAGTAGAGGCCCACCAGCAGAGGTGCCTGAGGTCGAATTCAGGACAATAGCTGGAAGGAAATAGCGCATCAGTACCAGTGTACTTGAGGAGGCAAAGATACCCACCATCACCGCGACCATCGCATAATATAGCACGGATGGGCAAGCTGTGTTCCGTGAATGTCTGACTCCCGCCTGCCCGAATAGGGCCTTTTACTGCCAGCTTCGACAGGACGCCGTGCCCTGAGAGGTCAAAGGAAGAGCTACTGCAGAAGGCTGACATCAAGACCTACCTCAGAAAGCTACAGGTACATGTTGGCCTAAATACCTTGGAGCAAACAGGCAGAGCTGGAGAGAGCTCATATGTAAGGCCGCCGTCAGCTGCAATAGCGATCAACTCTGCACAGCCGAAATCAAGTGCGGGCTCAGAAAGGAGTGAGGAGCCACAAAGGCCCAAACCTGGCCCTGAGCTCACTCATCACATTCCAGCCTGCACTGCCACAAAGCATGTGGCTGCAGGATTGGACTCTTTGCGAACCGATAAGCAACCAGAAGGAGGATTGCCATGCTTGACCCTGTGTGACCTCTGATGACACACATTTCTCTATATAAACTGTATTGATTCCAGAGGGTATTTCTTGAAAAGTGACCAACCCAGATGGGACTCGAACCCACAATCCCCAGCTCCGGAGGCTGATGCCTTATCCATTAGGCCACTGGGTCGATGATTAAGTACTTGTACTCTCTGTAATAGCAATAAAGTTGGATCTAATCTAATCTAAATGCAGGATAGAGTCTCAGTAGCATCTCACTAAAGGAGTTTGAATCAGCATCTTGCTGGGCTGGGATTCAGCATTTCGGCATTTGCGGCACCACTATAACCTTGGGTCTTAGCCGAGGCAACACGCGGCTAGGCCCTGACGGACTTCCTGTGCTGCTCAACAGAAAGGCCCCTGTCTTCGGCAGCACTGACGTGTCACCGTGACGTGGCTGGTGTGCCGGCCCCCACGCGGTGGGACACGGGTCATCTTGGGAAATCACCAGGAGAGAAGAGCTGCTGCTGGATTTGTCGCTTCGGGGGGGAGCCGGGTCGCCCATCTCAGGTCCGCAGATGGAGGGGGAGGACGAACCAACACCGGGGAGTCCTGGGGATCACGATCAAACCTCTTCCTCCCCGGGGGGGACGAGACAAGCTTGGTCAGCATTAGTAATTCCCCCCCCCCCGGTGTGGGATCTCAGTCAGAACACCAGCCAGAAGATGCCAGCTCCCTGCTACCCTGCTCCTCCACTTCACACATCACCTCCATTCAGAAAATCTGACCCCCCCGGTACACCCCTCCCCCACACCCCCTTTAACATTCTAATTAGTTACAGACTGCATTAAAGCCCACGTGTTCGTTCATTTATGGATTGCAAGCATCTAATTAGTGCATTTTAATGGGGGAGATCCCTGTTCAGTCACCCCCCCCCCCACCCCACCATGCTCGTTGTGAAGAGCATCAGATGATTGTCAGGTAAACTACCACTTAAAGGGTGCCAGAAATGAAAGGTGATGTAGATGAGCCTTAATCAGGTGAGACCGTGGCGTATTTAAAGCTGTAATCACCCTGCTAATTTGTTACCTCGCCGGCCTTTTTCGCCGGCTGCTTCTTGATGTGTGTTATAGTGTTTTATTGCCCTAAAGTGCGTCTGTTGGACGTGATGGGAGGGCAGGGTGGCGGAGGAAACAGCGGAGGCTGCGTCGGCTCGTGGGACGGAGGTTCTGACCCGTAGCCCAGTATTTTATTAGTGAGATAAACACAGAATGCGCTAATGGGTCCTATTAATATCTAGCGTAAAGGTGCCAGATAACACTCGCTAAACGAAATCCCCGTTAAAGTGAACGCAGAACACAGCCCATAACCAAACGGTTCCCAGAGGGCACACCTCAGACTCCCGCACCTCACCCCATTAATCCATCCAACTGGACTCAGCCGCTCCTTTTTAGGCACATTATAACTGCCTGTGGTTTAATGCATGAGATCATAGTTTATAGATTATATCACAGGACGCATTTAGTCTGAATACACATACATTGGCCTGTGTCATTTCCCCTTTTTTTGCAGAAGTACATTGGAATGCTTCTTTTCACCTATCTCATCCTGCTCCCCAATCAGACACTCGCATACATTTGAAAGTTAAGCTTAGGGTCTAAGGGACAAGCCATTTATCCAGTGCTCCTTGACCATGTAGGAGGCTCATGGGCCCATCAGAGTTGTGACGATGCTGCCGAGGCTGGCCCTCAAACCGTAAACCTTCTGATGACAAGCACAGAGGCCTAACCCAAGGAGCCAGCCATTGCACCCTTCCTGAGATTTCCTGAGAGCCCATGGCAGCTCCGCCAGTGAGTTTCCTTGCCACCGTCGCCTTTGGCTTACTCCCTGGGGGGTCTTTATGTGGCAGAGAAAATGTAAAGCGCATTGAGACAATGTCATGTTGTGATTATGTGCTATATAATAAAATTGCATGGCTGGAGCTGGATAGGAGTGTCCAGTGCGGGATGAGAGGGAGATGCCTCATCTGCTGGGGGTCTGGCTCGGTACGAGGGGGCATCCCGGCCCTCTCCCCCACCCCAAGGATGGCAGCTGGGGACAAGGACAGGCCAAAGCTGGACGGTGCTGTGTCCCTGTTCTTCCAAAATGCCTCTACAGACCACATTGATGGGGGCTGCTGATGCTCCTCACCCCCCCCACCCCCCCCACCGCAGAATCACTGGGCAGAAGATCAGGAGAGATGGAAATATAGGGTGGAGCATCACTGCTTCCATAAACAATTACATTTCACTGAGGGTTAATTGGGAGTACATAAAGCGCCGTTTCATTATCTGCCACGGCTTCACCATCCCTGCATCTCTCTATGGAACCAGCATATCCACTTCTATCCCCTGCCTCCCTTGTTGCTAGACAACCATTGCTTTGTAGACCATGGGACTGCATCTGTTCCCCAGAATTCTTTCTGGGGGGGGGGTGGTTTACCGGGCCTCATCTGCTTGCAGGAAATGGGCTTTGTGGTTGGGGTGTGACTCCAGCCGCTCTTTAAATATCATCTGGTACTGCTCAGCATCACCCTGGTTGGAGGTAAATGAAGATGTTGTTGTTCTGGTTACCGCTGTCGTTAGTGCTCGTTATCAGCCAGGCTAAGCTCGAACTCAGGATTTGCTGCTTCCAGAACCAGCGACTCTGCTCTGACAGGCAGCGGGAACCGGCACGAAAACGCTGATAATTATTTAGTTCCCTTTCACCCCGTCGAAACAGCCGCTTGCTAAAAGCATGGGTGGCACTGGCGCGCAGTGTTTTGCATGCTTTTCCACGCTATTAGCATGGGTGGCACTGGCGCGCAGCGTTTTGCATGCTTTTCCACGCTATTAGCATGGGTGACACTGGCGCGCAGTGTTTTGCATGCTTTTCCACGCTATTAGCATGGGTGGCAATGGCACGCAGCGCTTTGCATGCTTTTCCACACTATTAGTATGGGTGACACTGGCACTCAGCGTTTTGCATGCTTTTCCACACTATTAGCATGGGTGGCACTGGCGCTCAGCGTTTTGCATGCTTTTCCACACTATTAGTATGGGTGGCACTGGCGCTCAGCGTTTTGCATGCTTTTCCACGCTATTAGCATGGGTGGCACTGGCACGCAGCATTTTGCATGCTCTTCCACACTATTAGCATGGGTGACACTGGTGCGCAGTGTTTTGCATGCTTTTCCACACTATTAGCATGGGTGGCACTGGCGCTCAGCATTTTGCATGCTTTTCCACGCTATTAGCGTGGGTGGCACTGGCGCTCAGAGTCTTGCATATTTTACCACGCTATTTGCATGGGTGGCACTGGCACGCAGTGTTTTGCATGCTTTTCCACACTATTAGCATGGGTGGCACTGGTGCTCAGCGTTTTGCATGCTTTTCCACGCTATTAGCATGGGTGGCACTGGCACGCAGCATTTTGCATGCTTTTCCACGCTATTAGCATGGGTGGCACTGGTGCTCAGCGTTTTGCATGTTTTTCCACGCTATTAGTATGGGTGGCACTGGCGCTCAGCGTTTTGCATGCTTTTCCACGTTATTAGCGTGGGTAGCACTGGCACTCAGTGTTTTGCATACTTTTCCACGCTATTAGCATGGGTGGCACTGGTGCTCAGCATTTTGCATGCTTTTCCACGCTATTAGCATGGGTGACACTGGTGCGCATTGTTTTGCATGCTCTTCCACACTATTAGCATGGGTGGCACTGGCACACAGTGTTTTGCATGCTTTTCCATACTATTAGCATGGGTGTCACTGGCGCTCAGCGTTTTGCATGCTTTTCCACGGTATTAGCATGGGTGGCACTGGCGCTCAGCATTTTGCATGCTTTTCCACGCTATTAGCGTGGGTAGCACTGGCGCTCAGTGTTTTGCATGCTTTTCCACGCTATTGCTGTCAAGAAGTATTCGTAATCCTCTGATAAGTCTTGCCCTCACCTTCCAGAGCTAAGAACTAAATCTTTCTTAACATTTTCTGGAATTATGCACGGTTTCTTTTGAAAGGGAAGCTAATTAGCTTAATCGTGAGCTAAACATAGTCGTTCTCAACAGGAATTGCACACCTTTCAGCTCTGGGGTGTTTTCTTCGCATATGGCCAGCGTAAAGTGCGTGCAGCTGAGCCCCGCCCCCCAGCCCCCCGATGGCTTGAACATGTCGTCAGACTCTCTCTCTCTTAGGTAAAGTGCAGGAGGTCATCATCAAGGGTTCATCACCAAGGATTCATCATCATGGGCTTGTTATCAAGACCCGTCTCCACACCAGAGTGCTGATGAGAGGCATCTATTCCATCCTAGCCCCCTCCGCCCACCTTCACTGCTCCAAACACCCTGTACTGGGGTAGTTGACAGACGGTCAGCTGTGAGGGATCCATCTCCTCTGCTGCTGGGAGGTGAGCTGACCCAGAAAGCTGAGCATCCTGTCTCACTGGGACTGATGTAAACATGCCACCTGCCATTTCCTTTACAGAACACACAGATGTCAGTAATTAAACTTAACTGCTGTCATACAACATGTACTACATGCATATCTGTGGCACCACGATCAATCTCTGTTTTGGCCATAATGCTGAAATATTACACCAGATCACTGTAAACCATAATCAATCTGATAAACTTGCTTGTAAAATAGTGCGAATACAAAATAAAATGTGTTTGATTTATCGGTTAATAACTCCCGATATCACGAAACCAAAGGTTTAATTAAATCCATGCATATGTGGAAAGAAATACACTTTCATCTTCAGGATTGAATTATAGAATGAAATGGCATTGGAATCAAATAAGCACCGTTTGACTTTTCCGTCTGCATAAACATTCAGGTTTTTTTGTTTGGACACGTGGGAGGGAGTGGGGGGGGGTGGGGCATTTTGCCCGTGTCCGTCGGGAGGGGGTTGCTGATCGTGTGTGTGCTGTTACCTCCAGGATGATGGATCCTAACAGCAGCGTGCTGTCTGCCACAGATTACAGAATGGTGGTGGTGTGCGTGTGTGGGGGGGGGGGGGAGTGGATGACTGGTGTAGCTTGAAAAGTCAGAAACTGAGGCGTGAAATTGGTTGCCAGCTTCCCCCCTGGACATCACTTCCTCATTGGTGGCACAGAGTCATGTGACCCCCCCCCCTCTCAAAAGCCCTTATCTCATTCTCAGCGTCAGACCTGAGCATCACATTTTGCTTCCTCTCCCACCTCCCCGGGACTGAAAATGCTGTCGCTCAAGTAACAAGCCGACTTATATTACCAATCCATACATCCATATTCTGACTGGTCATCCAATACAGGGTCATGGGTTGAGGGGGGGCTAGTGTAGCATAGGGTACAAGGCAGGGGATACCCTGGGGAAGATGTGAAGCCATTGCAGAGCACACAGCCACAGACACGGGCAATTTGGAGATGCCTGCTTGCCAGCCCTGTGGGAGGAAATCACAGTACTCAGAGAAAACCGCATGCAACACAGGCTAAACGTGCAAGCAGTAATACTTTACTTGCAGCAGCCCAAATAACTTGAGTTACTCAGTTGCTACTCAAGTAAATATCATGTACTAGGAACTAATATAGTTTCTGCATGAAATACGTGAGCCCTCATTACTGATGAATGAACGTGGGATCAGTATGGAACTAACACTTAGCTACTGGATAATGAACATGCTAGTACAGTACGTGTGGTACCTATGCAAGCTCCACACACACAGAGAAGTGGTGCGGTTATCACCCCCACAGAAATATGCCCAGATTTCCTAGAGTGAGTGCATCTGTGGTGCGTGTCAGTAACCAGGACACCTCGCACCTCACACCTCGCACCCATGTCTGGACACCGACATCCTTTTCCATCCCAGAGGAAGCCCTTCCTCATCAGCGCTGCTATAAATCGAAAGCAGACTCGCTCGCTGCCACACGCGCACGTCTCGGTCAGTAACGTGCATCCTCCTGGGCTCCTCCAGTCCTGCCGAGATGGGCCGTGGCTTCCTCGTGTTTGGTGTGGGGGAGGTGGGACACAGCAGGAAGCCTAGCGTATTCCCCGTGTTTTGGGCTTCACATGGAGAGGGTGGGTCTCCCCCTTCCCTGTTCAGCTTTCACCCGGCATGTCAGCGGGCAGACATTCACCTGCATTGCTGACCTCCGCAGACGTGCAGCTGGCTACTGTGACACTTCCAGGGTCCAAGCACTACCATGCGGAAATGAGAAAGTCGCCGTGGTTACTGTTTACGCGGCGACCGACGCTCCGCTTCAAAGTGCTTAGCTATGGGAAAAAAAGGCGAGCGGCCTGGCCTGCCTCTCTCCCCACCACCGCCCTCTACTCTCTCCCCCCACCCGTCCAGCCCCCGTAAGGTGATGGAAGCAGCCGTACTGGTCCCATGGGAGCACGCCTCAGGGATTATATGGAGCGCCTGCATGAAAGATTCATGACGGTCAGGCGAGTATGTGTGCCCAGACTGGGAAATAAGGGGACTGGGGAGAATGGGGGGGGGGGGACTGTCTATGCTTTCTGAGCACAGAGAGAGAGGAGGGGGGGTTAGGGAGAGGGACAGACACGCTCACGCGGGGAGCAAACTGCAGGGACACAACGCTGCTGGATTTCAGGACTGAGATTACAGGCAGGACCCCTTTGACCTTGGCTGGCAGCATAATCTCATTCCCTGACCCAGTTGGGGGGGGGCAGCGTGGGGGGGGGGGTCCTCCTGGAGTCATTCAGTTTCTTCCCCGCATACGTACAGGATCTGTATGGCCGAGGTCCCACTCCACACTCTGATCCGAATGCAAGCTCCTGGACCACGATAGGGCTCTTTGTGTTCCAGTTAAAGAATGAGGGAGTTCCCATAAGCATGCGGGTGCTGCTCCTTTCCCCAGCGTGTCCAGTGTAGGATGAGCGCACCCTGTCACGCCGGGGTGCTCTACGGCGGCTCTCAGTCACACAACTTCCTTATAAAGCTCTCACTGCTCTTTTTAACAACCCATCTTCAGGGCTGGCTGCTCCCCCCCAACACCTACCCCTTCCCTGCTCACAGCTGTGGTGAGGCAGCCAGACTCTCTCATCGGCCCGTCGTCGGGGAGGGGGGGGGGGTGTGTCTAGAAGATCGATGGTGGGTTGGTGAGGAAGGTGAGGGATAGTGAAGGCAGTGTGGGGGAGAGGGACACCACGACGGGAGGTATGCAAAGGTCTGGGAGATCGAAAGCAGGTCGTGGGCCCTGTGGGGGTGTCAGTAAATAGGAGTCCCTTCACTGCATGTTTCTGCAGGGGAATCAGTGCTAAGGGGCGCTACCCTGTCACATACCCAGGCGGCACACCCATCAAGCTCTGCAGTAACATCAGTGCATTTAATGCAAGGCGAGTGGCAGTGTGTGTGCGTACCTGCGAGACACGCCCCCATTCCAGGCCGCCTCTCCGTGTGCTCCCGAAACACATTACAGTCAGTTTGATTACATTTCAGATTAAAACAGCGGCCGAGAGCCTATCTCCAGGAGTGAATTATGCCCCCCTAGTACCCCCCCCCAGGGTTGGGGGGGGGGGGGGGGGGCAGGCTGCCTTCCCGCTGTTCATGTGACCTTGGGAGGGTCACGCAAGGAAAGCTGCATTAATCAACATGTCGTGGGGGTGCGTGTGGAGAAGGAGCGACGCTCCTAAACACAGCCCCAGCCCGGACACCCATCCTCCACGAGATGTGGTCCTCCCCTCGCCCTCTGGTCTCAGCACCAGCACTGAATTAACTGGCTCCCGCCTCCCACTAATATCCTCCAAAATATCACTTGTCGCCCCCGGCTACAGAGCTTTCATTTACTGGGATCGCAAGAAGAAAAGGAACAGAGTGTGTGTGTGTGTGTGTGTGTGTGTGTGCGTGCGTGTGTGTGCGTGCGTGTGTGTGCGTGTGTGTGCTCGCGTGTGTGTCTGTCTGTCTGCCAGCACGCCGTGGCCCCAGGGCCACAAATTGTCTCAATGCGTTACTGTTCCTTTTGATTATCTGTTGTCCTCTAGATACCAAACCCTTGTCTCCTTTTGCAGCATGGCAGAGTCAAGGAATCTTCACCCTGCATGTGAGGGTCCGCATGCCCGGTCTCAGGGCGGGCCCACGCCTCCCCCTCCCTCCCATCTCCAGCCCCCCCAGATTCTGGGTGTTTCCTGCAGGTGGCTCATCGTAGATGGCCGCACGGCGGTGATCTCTCGCAGGCTCTTCTGGCATCCGCTGCGTGGTTAAATGCCGGGCGGCCGCGGGCTGTTCTGAGATCGCCGCATTGATCCTGCCCTGCTGGGGGGGGTGGGGGGGGGCGTCGATTCGCCTAGGTTAACCTGATGAGAGTATCGATTGCCCGGGGATCAACCGAAGGCCGAGGTGTGCTGTTACTGCTCACAATGGCTGCCCATTGGTCATTTATCCAAACAGTCCAGTTGTTCCGAATCACAATTAAGTGGCATGCAAAGGCTGCAATCCTCCCCGATTAATGCAGAAGCCCCACATCTCTGAATGAAAGCGGACATTAGTGTTGTAAAGGCGTTTCGATGCTCATTTGCCGGTGACTCGGGAAAGCCCCCGTCTGCCTTATTTTTAGATCTGTTTCGAATGGGACTACAAGGCTATGGTTCTGTTCAAACTGTCCGCCCACCTTGGCAGACGGCCACAGCGGGTCACCCCCACTTGGGCTGCACCCCCTTTGTTCCCCACCGTTCTCGGGGGCTGACGGCCTTGGAATGACGCTTGGCCTGCTTAATTATTCATTCGCCGGCAATTGGTTTAGGTCTGAGCGTGTGAGGAGTGTCATTTACCAGTCAGTTCCCAAAACACAAATAAAAACACAGGCGACTATAATCTTATGCTCGCTGTGTAAGTTAGGGTGACGAAGGATATGTGATTTAAAAAGCTGTTCAGTCTAAACGAGTGGCCCTATAATTATTTAATATTTAAATAACAGGCATCAAGGACAATGGGATATTAAAGCAAGCATCGTGCCATTATTCTCAAACGGTGGAGGATAAAAGGAGGACAGGCTGTTATAGGAATTCAGAGCCGATTAAGTCATTCGTATCACTTAAAAATGCAGCGAGTGGGGGGGGGGGGGGGGAAGGTTCCTCTCTGCGGAATCCTGCCCGGAGCAAACAGCATGAGCGGATTGGCAGCATTAAAAGGAGGTGCTTTGCGAAGTTGGGGAGTAAATCTGACGGCGCAGTCTTGTCACACGCATCGTTGCCGCCTCGCACTGTTTCTATGGCGACCTCTGTGTCGCGCGTCTAAGGGAGGACGCAGGAGCGCATCCGGCGCTGCCTTCCTCGTCCCTGAAAGCCTAATTGCCACCTTAGGGAAAGGGTGGAATATATATTTGCACATCATGTTTTGGATGTGAAGAGACTCTGCTTTCCGTAGTCTCTTCAGACCAGATGAGTGCAGCTTTTTAACCCTTCGGAGATCGCACCAGCCTCCATCTACCCGACACTTTACTGTGCTAATTTACAGACCCCGCAAAACCTGGCAGCTCTCGCGGCTGGCAGTTGAATGCTCCATCTGGTTGTTGCCGGGCTGCTGTTCCCTAAAACCGGGATTCAGTTTCACCTCGTGACCCTTCAATTTGGGGCCAATTCCACATACTCCACTGATGCTCAGAATCGTTGAATTTTAACCAGTTTGTGAAGGAACGTATTCTGACCTTGATGAATATGCATGTCTGAAATTAACACTATAGCACCCTTCCCATTTGATTTTTTTTTTGTAGAGCACCTGTGAGCCTCTTCATCTCCACTGAGAAATGGATGAGCAGAAAGGTTAAGAGCAGAATGATCCCTTTATGATCCACCCATTACTATGCTTTTTGTGCCGCAGTAACTTTTCATTGATGTTGTCAGAGCAGAGAGGATGCCATGTAAAGTCTTCTGAAACATTGCTTAAATCCCATCAAGCCTTATGTGCTTGCCTTCTTAAGTACTTGTCCCCAGGCTGCATAGTTGCTCATACACAACTGATGCAAAACCTGTTTCACACACTTCCACCAAATGGATCGGCGCAGGCTCCTGGCTATTAGTATGCTCGTGTAATTCCAGAAGGTTTCGTACTCAGCAGCATCTAGAGGAGCATATTTTCACTCTTGAGTAAATTATGTCTAATCCCTCTCCAACTTGGACTATGGACCAGCGCACTAAAATAATTCTCTGTCCCATTCCCATGTACTCTTGGTTCCAATTTTTGTGACAGGCGGAGACTCAATCGAAACATGACTACCTTGTGTATGGTTATTCCGGCCATGAATTTGTATTCTTGAATTTTATTCCTCATCCATTTGCATGACGGTAAAATTTACAGCATCGTTCTGGAATGTTCTGAAAAACAGCGCAATACGGTCCATGTATTGCACCTGTGTGTGTATGCGTGTCACAGCATGCGGCCAGCCAGCATTTGAACCCACGCAAGACCCCAAGGGGGGCCTGAAATGAGAAGCATATGAGGAAGCGGACGTGATTAAATGGGAAGTAGAACACAAGGGGGCCGGTGCTGGGCCCGTCCAGGCAGGTCCGAGTGAGCAGCTGCCAGCACCGGTACCTGGGTTTCCTCTTATCTGAATGTCAGCCCGAGCCTCTCGGTGCCTCTGCTCCACCGCTGCTGACCTCAAAAAAGCAATTAAGGGAAGAGGCGCATTAAAGAGCCAGCATGTAGGGAAGCGAGGTGGCAGGGCTGTACCCGGTGAGGCTGTGCCCGGCGAGACTGTGCCCAGTGAGACTGTGCCCGGCGAGACTGTGCCCAGTGAGACTGTGCCCGGCGAGACTGTGCCCAGCGGGGCTTGTGCCCGACGGGGCTGTGCCCAGTGAGACTGTGCCCGGCGAGACTGTGCCCGGTGAGACTGTGCCCGGCGAGACTGTGCCCAATGAGACTGTGCCCGGTGAGACTGTGCACAGCGGGGCTGTGCCCGGCGAGACATGGTGGCCTGCTCTTTCTTCCCATTCTTCGGTCCCTCAGGTCCGCTGCTTGTAGCACGGCGCTGTCGGCCTTCGGCACAGCCATCCACAGGGGCTCCCCCTCAGCCGCTCTCCATAGTTCTGTTTTTATATTTAAAAAAAACACAGTGGCTCTCTCCCAGCGCTATTTTAGACCAGAGCCCCTCGACGCTGCCCCTACTGCTTCCAGCACTGCATTGCAAGACCCAGAGTGGCACTCGGCCCAGGTGTTTGTTTGTCACCCAGCGGGCTGGTCACACATGCTCACAAGGCAGGAATCCCTATAACCAGTGTTATCACAGGCTCCTCTGCGTGACTGATCGTATGACTCAATGGAGCATGCAAAGACACCTGCCACTGGCACAGAAGCCACCTGGGGGGGCAGGTTACGTTTGTGCTGCATTCATTCACATATATTGGCTCATTAAAAGACAGACAGAGACTGAGAGACACAGACAGACAGACACATACAAAGAGACAGACAGACAGACAGATAGATAGATAGATAGACATTGATCTCAAATGAAACTGCTGGTATTTAGTCTGTAATACTAATCGTGGTAAAATATGGTAAATAAAATTAATCTGTTTAAGGAAAGCTAATGTTGAAAAGACTGCGCTGATCTCCATGAAAAAAAGCCTAAATAATGCAGATTTAGGCAATAAAGGTTCTGGAAGGATGAAAATAATAGAAACTCCTCCAAACACACAAAAATGTGGATCAGGTACATGAGGGATTATGAGGACTCAGATGACAAAAGCCTGCGTTTAGGAATCACCCAAGACATATGGGGTGTAGTGCATTTAAAAAGACTTGAACAACAAGTGGAATTTTGTAATTCTGGGAGCGAAGGCAAGAATATCCTTGCACACAAGGGACAAGGTCAAAAGCAGACAAGATTCTGAGATGCATCCTTTGGGACAGATTAGGGCCACAGAGGCTTAATGAAGTGCAGGGAATGAGAAGAGCCTGGAAGTGTGATGGTTCTCTTTATTTCGGGGTCTTGTATGCCAGAACTATTGTTTTGGGCTTTCGTGGTCTTTAACTGGCAGCCACTGAAGATAGACTAGAAGCAGTGGCGTGTATTTCAAAACTTGCATAGGCGAGAGGTGACCATTCGTCGGGGCAGGGAGGCACAGAATTTTTATTGATGTGTTCATTTTTTTTTTTTAGCAGATTGACATTTTATAAACGGATAACTGCCAAGCAACCCAAAGCTAAAAAAAACATTAAAACATTTGAAGAGCCAAGAATGTTTATTGTCATGTGTACAAGTACAATGTACAGAGTACATTGAAATTCTTATGTGAATGACCTCTGAACAGTCTAGGGCTCTAGGCAATTACAAACAGTGCAAAATTACACGATACATTTCCTGCTATATTGCTTATTCCTAATTCAGTGACACACTTGTCAATTCCTGTGTTTCATGGTTTCTCTCCGCGTACTCTCCAGAGGTCATTGGATATCTTTTGGGGTACACACCATTATCTCACTTTCAGAATCATCCATGGGGACGCCAGCCCTCTAAGAAGACATTTTGTTTGCAATTAAAGTTCAGGTTTCAAACTTGTTGAAAACCTGCGGAAAGTACAGAATGCTACAAATAGATTTAATCACATCTGTTGAGTTAATGAGTCAAGCTTTTTATTCATGTATTTTTTAAAGCATGGTAATGTATGAGCTACTATTTTTAGTGATAAGCATATCAACAAAGCCATCTGTATGATTCTCATAAAAATAAGACGAGATTCTTTTTGTAAGGAACCCACAGTGTGTGTTTTATGTACATGGCTATTAGATTAATAGTGGCTGTGCACACATTTTAACTTCTGCCTGTCATTAATCAAGTCATACTTGAGGTTTGCCGTTGTCTTTCTAATCTGCATAGAGTTCTGGCCTAGTTATGTTTGGGACCTGGTAAGGGTGTGGTCACGGGCGTGAATATGGGGCCACTATTAGATGGCGATGTCCACAGGCTTTCCTCTCTCTTTACCTTCTGAATGGCTGTTTGCAACTTTCTCATTCATTTGACTGCATTACCATGAGAAAGCGAGTGCCTCAATAAAGAAGGGCCCTGCAGGGACCGGCTACGGTCAGCAAGGGAGCCGAGCTTTGGGGGTGACAGTAAGCGGACATGGTGAGCAGACAGTCAGGGCTGTAACAAAGTCCCATTCCTGTACCAAGTTTGTACGTTCTGCTCACCAGTAACGATTTGTCAGGAAAACATTAACCGGAAGTTACCTAAAATTTAAACATTTCTCCGTTTAATTCAAACTGACGATAGTATACGTACAATTTGAATAATACTACATTCATTTAGTTATTTCGGTCATTTGTATAATTTTAAGTGTAGTTGAGTTACTAAGAAAAAATGGCCCGCAGACAACGAGGAAACGTGATATATTTCTAATCGTTGGCTTGGGGTGGCTTTTCGGAGATAAATAACACAACATCTGTGACACCCTGAAGCTGGGATAATTGCACCACCGTAAATTTGTCAGTGAGCTTTGCTTTCTATCGCATTGAACTGTGTCCAAAACTGGTAGTAAAACTTGGCTTTCACTGCCAACACAGGAACTTCGCCGATCGGTCTAACTATTATACTATGCCTCATTTGGATTTTGCTCGTTTCAGTTTGAATAAGAAAAAAGTACTTTACCTTTGGCTTTGCCTTACATGTCGTTGCTTATATAAGCTAATTGCGAGTAAACTGCATGATGAATTGGTTCTAAACATTTTTTAAATAACATACACAATTATCTGGGACGTACTTTACTGTCCTACATAGAAAATTAGAAGCAGAGAGGACCTTTCGTTTTGCTAGACTCTGCAAATTAAGCTCCGAAATATGTTAAACATTTACGTAGCCATAATGCAGTGATTGGTAAATGAATATTAATTGGTGATTAGTTGTAGTTGTAGCACGACATCCCGTAATGTAAAGGACTATTACTGTTATTTTCCACTCGATCGGTGGATACTGCCTCACACTTCCCCTCTATAATGAGTTAAAGGAGTTTTTTTATATGAACCGGTTATTTGCACAAGCACATGGGTTAACTAAAACTAAAACTTTGAGATTTCTTTGGAAATATGAAGCGCGTTATAAATAAAATGTATTATTATTATTAGTAATAAACTGTGCCACCCACTGAACATGCTCAGCATTGCAATTGCAGTGAACGACAGAAGGTTGGAGGACCGGGAGGGACTTCGTACGTGTGTTTCAAAATGTTCACAATCAAAATTCAATGAAATATACAAAACATGTCAAGTTGAACGCTTTCCGTTTCAATTTACCAAGAGCACCGTAAACAAGATTAGGGTTTATACAGCTTAATTAATGCACTACGAAGCACCTTGGGTAAAATACCACACCTGGGGCAGATACAACATCCATACTAAGTCAGAGGTTTTCACAAATAAAAGACGCGCAGTTGCTGGACAGCTGAATTACCACGCTCATGAGTGTGTAGTCAACGCTTGCAAAAATATATATTTGTGAGGATAGGCAAAACAGACTGAATCGTGAAAAACGAGATCTGATGGCAGAGACAAGTTATTGCATTGCATCAGATCATAACACCACCACTTTCTAGTCCAGATTAAAGTTACTTATTTTTCAAGCCGAGGGCGGTAATTAAAATACTACTATTGAGCTCATTGGTAAGTAACAGTGCGTGATGCTGAGAAGGGAAAACGGCCCACGTAGCTATACGCGTAAGCAAAGCGGCCACGCCGAAGCGTTCTACACCAGCGTTTAAGCGAGAGTGCGCGGACGCGCGCGCGCTCCATATTGCGGCTTCCAAGCGCGCGCGGCCGCGCGGCCTCGCTATAGGCTGACCCGTCCGGCGTTGCCAGGGAGACGGCTGGGCGGAGCCGGGAGCGCGCGGAGCCCTTTTTTTTTTCTTTTTAGCGGCGCTTGTTTGTCGGCCGCGGTCACGTGACCCGCGAATGGGGCACGGGGGCCACTTCCTGTTTTATGTCGGCTCGGAGGCGGGCGCCTCTTGTCAGTTTCAACAAAATGGCTGCGTGAGCGCCGTCGGCGGAGAGCCCCACCGAGCACCGTAACAGCACCGCGACAGCAGCGCCAGCTGGCCGTTTGCATGGAGACCCGGCGAGCGCGTTCCTCTCCAGCGACCGCACGTCGGAAGAAGCCCCTTTCTCGCATCCGAACTGCGTTCGCATAGGTGGCGATTATCGCGTTTTAGTTAGTTAGCGAGCCGAGTGAATGCCTGTTTTTTTGCACTTTAAAATAGCTTGCTCGGTTTGCAGACGTACGCTCATAAAACGCTTAAACCGCTTGCTTTTCATTCAAGATTACCCAGCTAACTAGTTGCTGCTTAGCTAGCTATCCGGCATAGCCGGTCATGCCAATTTTCGTTGTTTACAACAGCTAGCTTGCTGGCTGGCTGGCTAAAATAACAGCCGAATAACTCAGATACTATTCTCCTGCTGGTTTTGTGCATTGGCGCTTCGTTTTCGCTTCTGCAGCTTTTATTTTTTTGGCGGAGACCCGGAGGATCGTTCCCGTTCCAGCTCCTTCTGCAACGTTAAGCGTTTAATGCAGCTGAGCCTCGGAGGATGCCTGACTTTAGATGGACTGGGGATCGTAGGTGCGCCTGACTACATAAATGTGCGGTGTCTCTCATCAGCCACCCTTGAGACGAGAAGAGGCTTTTCCTGCCTGTATTTTTTTTGCTCATGCAACGATCCTGTGCTGAAAGCTGCCAAAGCTCTACGTGTGACCATTAAGGTGAGCTTGTTTATATGCTACATGGACGAATCCTGCTGCACATCGGTTGCAGAAGGCTGCCGTTTATTTGCTGTAAATGCATTTATTTTTGGCGCTGCATAAGTCTCTGTAAATGCTAAACGCTGGATGGATCCATGCCGTGCATGTCCCTCGCTAGCGGGATTTGCCCGGAGTGTTTTGCACCAGTGCGTCTTAGTGGTATTAGAATGATTTGCGGCTTAAAGCCGATTATGAGTCGATAGCGGTCCTCCCAAGTTTATATGGAAGTCACGCAAACGCGAGGAATCGCACACGTGCGCTTTTAAGGATGCGCCACCGCGTTTGCTGATCTGAATGAGCTTCTACTTGGCAAATGGTGTTTATGAGCTTCGTCACATCGGAGCCGTTTTAATGACGGCCGAGCTGTGGGGCGGGCCCGCCCCCCCACCTCCCGCCCACCCCCCCCCC
>JAODKM010000088.1:8302473-8318663 GCA_026780845.1 Petrocephalus sullivani
GTGCACGGCCCCACCGTGTCCTTTCTGTCACATATTTATTAATAACCCCGTGTGATCACTAATAACAAGCATGCACCGGTGTCGGACACGTTTTCCCAAAACGTCCGAAAATAGGTGTGCATTTTTTTATTATTATTATTATTATTATTATTATTATTATTATTATTATTTTGCCAATTGCTCCCATATAAGGTTATTCTCGCTGCCTTGCCCGACTGGCGTTTTGCAGATTTCAGCGGTGACAAGCAGAAATAGCCGCGGCCGTCTTAAAAGTTGGGCTCCTTTCACGGGTTAATGGTGAGGCTGGTTCCCATGTCTTTGATGTGCAGATGCACTGCCCACAGTTTCAGCAGACACGGTTGTGACCGTTAGCGAATGCAGCCAGACGCAGTCCGCCCTCTCTCCGTCCTGCGTTTTCACTGTTCAGTTTAATAGTACATGTTGCTATAACTGTGGCGCTGTCAGTCAATTTTAAAACGCTGGGGAGTCGGGAAGATGCCTGCTTGCATGATGCATGAGGCAGACGAATGCTTTCTTGTGTGCAGATTTCTTTTGACAAAAGAGGCCGAAGTCACTGTCAGAAATGTCCTTCCTCCTGTGGGTCCCTAACAGATGCTGGCTCCCTGGGTTGCTGGATCAGCCAAGGTTGTCTGTCAGTTCGTCTTTAGAGATCGGTATACAGATAAACAGTGATTTTCTCCTGAATATGTGTGTTGCCGAAGGGTAATTTATAGATAGCAAGCAAGTTAAGTATAAACCATACAGTGTGGGTCATGCTCAGGTAATTTATAGCAGTAATTTGGAGAATATTTCCATTATCATTCATAACGCAGACACCTGTTCAAAATTGGCTTGTGTTAATATCATTCGCTTCCAGCACAAGATGTAATGGGGTAAAGGTGATATGAAGATTTCAATTGCGTTTCTGCTCCCCTGTGAGTTTCTTTTTTTTTATTATTATTTAAATACTGCCTGTGGGCACATGGCTGTAGTGTTGACGTCTCCCTGCCCGCTTTAATTGAAGTGCGTCATTTTATACTTTAATTCCTTCCTTTCCCCTTGACATCTCAGTCACTGCTTCCTTATCTTTATCATTATTACTTGCCAGCGGGGTGATGAGACGTGTTACGCTAAGGCTGAGAAGGCTAACGTGCTTAGCAGGGAGTGTGACGTTAATGTCGGGCTCGAGACCTCGTGGCGCGTTAATCGGGCCAGCGTGGGCTGTCCCACAGAAGCACAGCTGTCGGGCATTCATTTTTCTCAGCTGGTCAAGGGTCTATGGTTATCACCTAGGCCTGTGTGGGGAAAGCTTTGTACTTACTGAAATCAGAATAAGAACTGCTTTTTGAGCCAATTGGTCTCTCCAGACAGTGGGTGCATCCAAAATTGCATACTTGTTTGCTACATAGTAGGCAAAAAATAGTAGGCGAAATAAGCAGTGTGTCTGAATCCTCAGTATGGATGAGACGGGAGGTGAACGGTACCCGGGTGACATATCACATTCAGCAGTATTCTGAAGTGTGCATCTGATGGACACTACGCTATACCATAAGGCAGCAGGAGTTATAGCCAGAGATGAAGACCTTTCGCAGGAGTTGTGCTGCTTTATTTATAAGCATAATAGGCAAGTTGACAACCATAGTGTGTCAAGGTGCATGCATACTGCTCTCATGCATCCATACTGCTCTCATGCTCTTAATAAAATTCAGTATATACTGTGTAAGTATGCAATTTTGGATGTAGCTGGTGTTTGAGTCCTTTGCACCTTCATGCTAAGCTGATGGTTTTATCATTGCATTGCTTCATCAGATATCAACTGTCATCTGTAGCTTTGAACACAATGCTTGTTTTGCTGGATTGATGAAGGTTGGGAGTGTTTATTAACTGCAGAATATCCGAAGCTCGCAGCATATGAAGTGCTGCATTTAGAAAGATGTGCTCAAGCAAATAGATTAAAAGGCCTGTAACAACTTGGCTTTTTTCCAAGCACTCGTATATGGGTTTGACATTGTTTGAATGTGGGACAAACTTTTTGGAAATGAAATCTGTGCGGTGTTCAACAAACTAAAATGTCTTCATTAACTGGGTAACTTATGCCAAGTGCATCTTCCTATTGGACAGTTCTCACCCTAGGCTTAAGTTATTCAGCTAAATGGTAAATCCTGCTTTGTGGAATAGCTTTTTGGTGGTGGTTTTTCTGGATCACTGCATATGGTATTTTGCAGAAAGGTTATGGTTAGTTTCCCGCACTCCAAGAATAATCAAATTCCTTTTTTCAGAATGTATAGACCCATCTTAGCTTTTCATCGCGGTCGGATTATATAAGTTTAAAATATCAAGGTCAACAATGTATAGGTTTATATCTCCATGTCTGACCCAAGCTCCTCCTGGCAGACCAAACAAATGTGTGAATGATTATGATGATCATCCTAGCCTGTTGAAGTCTGGATTTTTTTTTTTCTTTGACGGTTGAAGCCCAATAGGTATTATTATTGTGGCAGGAGGTCTGGGAGCATTCATAGTCTAGCTTGAACAGTGTCAAGGCCCGAACCCTTATACGATTTATTTTCGCCTCCTTGTAAATGTGATTGATTAATTCGCGAAGGAGCCGCTCTGACCGGAGAACTGATACTTGTGAACAGCATTGAAGCCGTTCGATAGTCGTTGCCGCTCCTTGTTCCCTCAGCAGGGACTGAAATCCATCCTTAATGAAAGACTGCTGTACGTTGTGGAGACGTATACCCACTCCAGGGATGAAACCCTGAACATCACCCTTTCACAGTGTGCCATCTGTGTGGAGTGGGTCGACTCCCCTGATGTAATAGGCTGAAATCTGGTGGGGGGTTTCCGTGAGGGAGGGGGTGAGCAGAGGCATTGTGTGTTTTGGAAGCAATCCAGGGGAATATCCAGTATCAGGGTGGGGGCGTCGATGCCTCTACCAATAGCTGGAAGAGATGCTGAGAGAGGGCCGCTGACGCCGGCGGAGCTCGGCATGACCTCTCTGCTCCTCTGCTGTGCTCTGGTTTTACTTCCTGGAGGTGGCCAGTCTGTTTTCCTCCTGGTGCATGTAAGCCATATTGGAACAAACTAGTCATCAATTAGCCGTGTGGCATCGATTCAGCCCAACTTGGCTGGTCTTAACAGAGGAGAGTGCGGATAATTAAGTAGATAATGCTGGATGTGTGGGATGTTTTCTTTGCATCTTTGTGGTCTGTGGGCTGGGAAGATGCTGTGTAAAACATTTGGTCAATAAAAGTGAATAATTTCATTAAAATATCTGCACTGTATATGTAACCTCGCAGTGTTTTCTAGGTCACGTAAGACTACTGAAATGACTAGAGGGATGATCATTTGAGACCTATTTAAGTCATTGATTTTTGAATGGACCTAGGTATTTGGGGAGTTTAGTCTTTTTTTTTCTTCCCCCCACTCCGCTGAAATTGTTCGTGTTCCATGGTAGTGATTTCGTGCTGTTCGCGGAGAGCATCGATTGCCGTCGGGCACGATGTGCATAGGAGCGTGACTAGCCGATCGGTTTACTGATACCGGCATGGGCTAATGGCCCTTTACAGAGTGTGCTGATGGAACTGCTGCTCTTCGGGAACAATCATCAGGCGATTATCTCCATCCGTAACATGTGAAATTAGGGCCGCGCGATAGCGCATTGCGATGCACTCCTGATTATATGGTGCATGCGCAATAATCACCAGGGCTTTTGATGACGGGCAAAACATTTGGCCCGCTACCAGCTTTTTGGTTTTATACGGGATGCCTAACATTTCAGGAGCAATACTAATCTGCTTACCAGATTGTGAGCCTAAGTAAATGTCAGTATAGTACTGAAAAGGTGATTATTTTATTAATATTTAGGTGATTGTGTGCCTGCCATATAATCAGCGGTGTACCGTAATATGATATGTAAATGCAAAAATCTATATTTTTCTTTTCAGATGATACTATGGTTATTGGGTGGTGTTTAAGCCTCTATTAATGTCTTCCATGCATAGAATCAATTATCTGTTAATGTAAACAGTTTACGTTAATTCGTCAGTTCTCATTTGATTACTTTCTTTAAATGTCATAAATGTATGCTACTGGTAATGTGATGATGTGCCAGTGTTCTATGAATTGTATTTTGAAAGTTATCCGAGTACCTGATGGTTTGATTTCAGTGTACTTCTCTGGATTTAGCCAGGAATGGTAATTTACCCAGTGAAATTTGCACTGGAATTAGGGGAATGTTTGACTGAGGTTGTACTGTATTTTGACTTGAAATTTTAAGTGTTGAATACGTTTCTGACTAATGGTAGATATGTAAAATTCCCTTTTTGAATTGCCTGATATGAAGTGTACAATCCATAATGACACTTTGTAATGTAATATCCTTGAGTATTATCATTTTATTAAGTTCCTGCTCTTGGTACTGGGCAGATGAGGAACATATTAGTAGACTTATCTGTACTAACTCAGCCCTGTCACTGGCTGTATCACACCAGAAAATTAAAAGCTCTGTCTAAAGTGTGTGTGAGTGTGTCTGTGTACAGGTTTTGCTGTACTTGAGGACCAAAGGACCTCAAATATAGCAAATCCTCAAAAAAATTTTTTTTTAATAAAAATCTGTGAATGCAACCAAAAAAGTAAAAATTCCAAAAGTATCGTATTTTGTTTGGTTACTTAGCGTTAAGGTTATGGCTGGGTAGGGGTTACGGGTGTCATGATTACTGTTAGTGTTTTTCCCATAGAAGTGAATGGGTGGTCTTCACTAAGATGGGAATACAAGTGTGTGTGTGGGGACATATTTCTATTACGTTGTGAGGACCCAATGTCCCCACAGTGTGATTGATTAAAAAAAGGTTATTTTCTGCTTTGTGGGGACATGTTTTTGTTCCCTATAAGGATAACCTCAATTTCATAAAATTCTGTGTCTGCTATCAAAAAAATAAAAATGCTAAAAGTCTCATATTTTGTTTGGTTACTTATGGTTAAGGTTAGGACTGGGTAGGGGTTAAGGGTGTCATAACTGGGATCAGGGTTATGCCCATAGGAATGAATGAATGGAGTGTCCCCATAAAGATAGGAGTGCATTGTGTGTGTGTGTAGAGAGAGAGAGTGAGAGTGAGCCAGGCATACCCGTCGGAATGGCAGTTTGTCCAGTAACAGGCAGTTTCCAGCTCTTAAATGTCAGATTTGAAGTGCTTGCTGCTTTAAGAGATTCTCTCCGATCTCGAATGCCTTTTGTCTGCTCCCCTTACAATAGACACTGGGCGTTCATGGTGACACCTGCCATTGCTATCACCGCTTTATATAGGGTTCAGTTTGAAATGCCATAAATATTTTTCCCCATTTATTTTTTAAGCTGCATCAGCATCTCTAAAACCAGAATACAAACACATCTAAGCTTCTCCCAATCCCAACCCTCATTTTTGTTGCTAATTACAAATGTTCAGATTGAGCCAGCTGTATTTTTGTGGACAGAGTTATAAATCACCAACTCGGACCCAAAATATATTCCGGATTTGCAGATCAGGCCTCGCTGCCTTATCTCTAAAGCCCCCCCCGCCACACAGCTAAGCCTGGAAACTCGATACGTTTGTTGCTTTTGCTTCCTTCCAAAATCTGGTCAAACCAATGGTGCGGATCCCAAGCCTGCAGAAGCATGAGGCAGCCGCGTAAGTGGCAACACGGGATGCTGCGCGTTTCCATCGCAGATTTGTCTCTGGCCGCAGGTCCGCGCGGAAGAGACCTCTGGCTTGTAAGTGCTTTCCTTTTTGGGGGGAGGGAGGTTAAACTAGGCAAAATCATAAATGTTTATAACTATTCATTGTGGTTAGTGACGAAATAAGCACCCATTTAAAATCGGATTGGCCGCAAACAATTGTTGTGATATACTATACACATTAAATGGTTTAAGTATATTGTCTGCAGAGGAATGGGAACCTATGCTGGCAAGCCGGAGTTTTTGTTTTTGTCTGTTAGTAGGAAAATAAGCTATTCCAGTTGCCCGTACGCCACCGACGGCTCTTCTCGACACTATCAGCTGCGCGGCAGGCTAGGCTGCCTGGCCAGCACGTCAGTGCAGACCTCAGTGAACTCGAAGGAGAGGTCCTTGCAGAATTAACCACCAGGCGTGGGGTACAGGAGAGACCTGATATGATATATCGTGACGTGTCGGGTGATTTCCGGCAGTTCTGCTGGAATGTGGGTGTTCCCCTTCCTGTTAAGAGGCTGGGGACTGTGGTGTGCCGTTAGTGGCTGTTGGTGAATTGAAACGAAATTCCAGCAGAAACCGTTGCTTTTGCCGTGCGGCGATAATCGTTTCCGATGCCTGGGTTACTCATACTCGCGGTGTGAAGGTTACCGTTGAAGCAAACGGTGACTGAGGTGACCGGCGCGGCTTTGGAGACTCTGCTAATTAATAGGGCCGTCCTTTTTTTGAAAGAAAAATAAAACGTTTTTGTGCATATGCAAATGCATATATTCACACGGTGCTGTGGTCTTAAAATGACAAGCTTGTCGTCATTTGCATTTGCAGCGTGCTGTGTGCTGCGTGTCTCATTCAACCTTAAAACCAAAGGTCCTCGAAGAGGTGAATGAATTATAATTAAGCAAAAGGGAATGTCTTCAGTTGCATTTTTCTTTTTTAATCCTGTGCCAATGCATGCTTGACGACACCTATACAGTGTGTCACGATCTGTGCAGAATCCTGGATTATCCGTACATGCACGCCAGTGGCAGGGAGTTTCCAGAAACTGGATCAGTGCCTTATGCTTGCAGCTGTTTTATCTATAAGTTTATTACCCAAGGAAATAAGTGAATGTCATTTTGGCAGTGCCCTGTATTCTAGCCTTATGAAGCTTAACCCTGGATGTAATTTGACATCCGGTGCCCGGAGCAAAAGCTATCGGGAGATTCGTCGCCTTTCTGGTATTGTGGGATCAGGTGAACATTCTTTCTTTTTTCCGTCCTTTCATAAATTTAAATAGTAAAAAATTGTATTTGAATGGTGCATTTCTCTTCTGGGAGGGGGTGCTGCTTGGGTACTGGGCTTCAGCATCCTTGCCATTTCTCTGTGGCCTCTCCACGTCTTTGTCCGTGCTGCCCGGGGATCCCAGCCGCCATTCCAGCACTGCTTTGGGCCTGTGCGCCCGTGGATCCCCCCCCCCCCCCCAGCGCGCGACGTGCCCCTACAGCGGCTTTCTCTCCCGTGGCACAAGCCAATGAGCATCTCTCATATTCATTTATTTTTTCCGTGTGACCACCTGCAGTGCTCCTCATTGGATCGCTCTCTCTAACCCCACGCTGCGGTTCACCTCACTGACAGGGGATCCAGTTGTTCCCCAGACCCCCTCTCCCGAGTTTATACATGAATCAGTCGACAAGCCTGGTGGATGTTCTGTCCATGGTGATGCAATGTGATATGTCGGTACTACTGCGTTATATAACTAAGGGCCGGAAGACATTCTGCTCTGTCGCTGAGCCACTTGGCTCTCATGTACGTGTCCGGTTTGAGGTGCCATGTCTCTCTCATGGGCTCTCTGCTTGTGTTTCCTTACAGCGTGATGAAGAACGTGAGGCCTGATCTCTGTGGTGAGCTCTGTGCCTCCATGGTCATGGGGTTTTTCCTCAAGGTGTGTAGTTGACCCATTTAATATGGTTCATTCTGTGTAAGGGTTAGCTGAGTGAACAAGGATGCAGGGGTCTGCTTATTCTCGTCTGAGGTGTTTAGCCTAGCTGGAGGCCCTGGTTCTCCGTGTCCCCGCGCTTCTAGCTTCCCGGTCGGGTGAGCCGTCAGCTTTCTTTTGCCGGCAACTTGTCATTTTGTCTGCGGAGGACGCCGCCCAAGACGAACGGACTACGCCAGACTGCTCTGCTCGCCTCCCCGTTTAGCGTGACTGCTCGGCCAGCCCGCTGCGTCCTCAGAAACGACCCCGAGCGCGCCGACCGGATCGCTGCAGTTTCCCTCACCGCCCCGGCTTTGAGCTCTAGTGCCGTTTTCTGTCCCATTAAGAAAACAAAAGGACTCTGTTGCTCATGCTGTTGCCTTTTGTTGCCGTTTGTTTCATCTTGTAGACGACGCGCTGATGTTTGTGTTTGGCTGAGGTGGCAGCCGGCATGCTGTTCCTGAAATCTGGCTAATGTAGTGTTTTTTTTTTTTCTTCCTTTTTTTGTTATGGCTGTATGCTATCCGCGTTGAACACGCTTAATCCATTTTTGCGGCTAACGATAAAGCAAATCTCCCCCACGCTTAGCCCCTGTTGGAAAAATGCTGCCTTCCAGACCCGAGTGGCTATTAATAGTAGCTCCGTCAGCTGTGCACTGCAGATCTCTGGAAAATTCCAGCGTGGTAAAGGGTCTGGGGTGTTTCAAAAGTAATACGGTGTCCTTTTCTCAGAGCTCACCGGGCATTTTCAGACCGTTGTTTCATGCCAGGCCTCCCACCCCCTTTTTGGGTCCAGTCCAAGAAATACCAGAGTGGGCGGGACCGCTGACAAGACGAGCAAAGCGGTGCCATTGGCTGGCTGATCTGAAGCCAGCCTATGGGAGGAGACGTGGCTCGGTGTCCATGGTGACTTGGTGGTGAAGGGGGGGGGGGGTATAAGACACAGACATATGTAATTATCCCAGAGGATGCTGCCAGTCATGTCCTGGCCATGCAGGAATCACACAGAGGCAGCATGACTCGAAATCGGCTTTTTGTTTGTTACTCTCATTTGTTGTACTTTACGTAGGTGTACATGGGGCCCATGCTGTGTCCAAGCCTGGAAACCCTAACTCTGTCAGCTGGCCCCATTGTAGCCTTTGGGGGGGTGAGATGGGGGCTGAGAGAGAGAGAGACACTGCGTCCCCTTCGCTGTGCTGAGCACTGAGCACAATGGCTCATTGTGCCGGCCCGGGCTGAGGGCCGGGGGCTGGGGGCCGGCTCTGAGCTCGGCTGATGGCAGCGGTGGTGTGAAGCGTCGGCCCATCGGGTCGCCTGTCTGCCCACCCTCCACGGGGGCCTTTTTGGACCCTGTGTTTGCTACATTGGCACGGTCCTCAGACTCAAAAGATCAGACTCAAATACCTCAAATGTTCTTTTTTAATGCAGTTATGCAATCCATCTACCCCAAAGCTGCAAGTGATTGCAGATGACCCAAAATAAGTAGAGAAGCTTTTTTTTTGGGGGGGGGGGCTTTCTGGTTCTTTCACTTTCACTGACCTTCTTACAAGATGTGACATATATTTTTTCTTCCTTAAGGTGTGGAAATGTGTGACCTTCTTGAAGGAAGCCTTTTGAAGGCTGCCTCTCTCAGGGGGCCCCCCTCTGCCTTTGGGGAGGCAGCCGGGGGGGGCACAGGCATAGTCGGGACTTGACTCAGGTGCTGTCCTCGCTGGGCCTAATTGCTCCCCACCCTCCAAACATGAGTCCCCCGACTCAGTAGCCTAGTGCCAAGAGTCTCTGCCTTTTGTACAGCTTGCTGGTGGAGATTTCCTTGCCAAACGTGGCCGTTCTGCAGATTCCATTTTTGCAGGAAATATGGTACCTTGACCTAAATTTTCAGTGTATCCCTGCATTTAAAAAATGTTTCCATGGTTCTGTGTTTACAGTGAACCTCTTTACAGCTGTATATTCACAGGCGAGTCGAGGTGACCTCCCCATGTAACGCAGCCGGGTGGCTCACGGGACATGACCTCGCAGCCTGCGGACCGTGTACTTACCCGCCGCATTTTCCTGGTGCAGTTCTGTGGCTGAATCCCATGGATCAGAGCAGTGCCGGGCCCCTTGTTTGGGCTCTTGGCCAGTGGCTTGAATCACTCTGCCGTTCTTCCTTTGGGACTTAACGCTGTCCCTGTCATATTTCGTATTTGGATTACAGCACTTCGTTTGAGGGATGGGGGTGGGCATAGGACGTGGGGGGGACTTCCTTTAATGACCTCTCTTGCGATCGAGGGCCATGCATGATCCCGCACTGATGCACGTTCACCAGGCACACTTGTGCTGCGATCTCTTGCACGGGTAGCCGGCAGGTGCGGTGGAAATCCCCATAAATCGGCACGTCATGCTTCACCTCCTCCCCAGGTCAGTTGGGGGCGCAAAATTTAGTTGTTTGCATCCAAGCCCGAGCCTCACGTCGGCAGAGTCTTTGGAACGTGGCCCGTCCTCAGGCAGGACCTGAAGCTTGCTGGCGTCTCGCCACCGACTCACTCGAACCCGTGTCTGCTTTTCTTTTGCCTAGGAGGAGTGAGCGGCGCAAGACGAGAACCATTTGATGGAAGAGAAGAAACGGAAGAAACAAGACGAAAAGAGAAAGAAGGATTCCGCTCAGAAAAAGGTGGGGCGCTGCGCCTGATAGGCCCCTCCCCCTGCTCCGCCCCCCACTGCGGGGGCAGTTATGTGCCCAAACCCCCATTCTGACACCCCGGGTGACCCCCGAGCTGGAAATCTCCATATAGTGACAGTGTTCATATGTCCGCCTTAAATCCTTCCAGTGCCTTGCCTCATGTTAGGTTTGTGTTCCTGTTTAAATCATCCAAGCTGAGATTTTTATTAACGCTAAAACTCTTTGTTTACAGGCCGCTGAACAGAAAACCAAAGGTGAGTGAACGTTTGCCTTACTTCAATCAGACGAAACGTTTGCCTACCGAGAGCGGGTCGGGGGGCTGTGCTCTGTCCGGCGGACGGCTTACATCTGTCTGAACGGGACCCCGAAATGGCCGCTGGGGTCGCGGCCCGCTGGCTTCCTAAACACTCAGGCTGCTGGCTTGGGCGCTGCTGGTGTTTGTTCATTGTCTTTAGCATTGTATTCCTGCATTTATATTCCTGTAGCTCAACAAGTAGAGCGTTGCGTTAACAACACAATGGTCATGGGTTCGAGTCCCGGGGAGCGCACATTCTTTCTGCTGGTGCTTTGGATGAAGGTGTCAAATACAATGAATAAATGTAGATTTATTTAAATCTGTTATGTTGTTCAGAAATCTAGGGAAAATATTGTAAAAAATTGGTTATTTTCCGAGCGGAGAAGGTGGGTACACACACACACACACACACGCATGCACACACACAGGATTCTAGCAAAAACTTTGTTTAATAGTTGCTATTGAAGTCAGTACCTTCATTTTGAGGCTGACCGCAGCCCTACAGTGCGGTGTGGTTGATGGCGGGTCCTGACTGTAATCCACGCTCATGGTTATACCCTCAACTATCGGGTTTAGACGGCCCCGAGGCACCTCAATGGCCCTTACGGTTCTCAGTCTATCTCGACCCTCTCTGGCCCGCCAGTGGCATTCCTGGGGGGGTGGGGGGGGGGGTGCATCTTGCCACGCTGCGGTCACACGGGAAGGTGTTTGAGTGCGGCCTTGGCGTGAAGCTGAGCACCTCCTTCCTTCCTAGAGGCGTCTTAATTAGCGGCCCTGACAGTGTGCACGCCCCTAGCGCGAGGCCGTCAGGAGCACAGCCGCGCTCCGCTTTAAGCCCAGCCTGTCCGTGACGTCAAGCTGCTGGAAGGTACTTTGTGTCGAAGCTCGGTGTTTCACATCTGTTTCAACGTATCCCCAACTCCCGGCCCCCCATCCCCGAATTCGAGGTAGAAGCGGTGTGGTCGGGATTAGAGGACAGGAATGCTCGGCGGGGGGAGCTAGACAGGATTTATGGAGGGATTCTGGCTCAGGTTGGAGGTATAAGATAACACCGAGGGGGTCCGTCGAGGGGGCAGCTCGCGAGGGCCCTGCTAGCCGAGGGGGGCGGGGGAAGGGGGCCGGAAGAGGAGAACAAATTGGGATGAAGTGGTGGGGAGAGACAGAATTAGTTTGTGGCGTTAACTGGGGTGTATTACAGGCCATCTCAGGAGTGGAGTGACATCCTTTCCTGTCTGAGCTTGTGACTGAGCTGTGACTGTGGGTGGGAGGTCTCTAACGGGGTGCCTGGTCAGCTGGGTGTCTGTCTGCGCCTACGTGCGTATCTGCGACTCCCCACCAATAGGTGGCAGAACAAACAGCCACCCCAGCTCCCACTACGCGCGTGCACCCAGCCTCTCTGCGGAGGGCCCACTGGGGTGTCAGATCGGGGAGGGGCTTTCTGAGAGTGGACAAGCAAACAGATGGTCTGTGGGGGGTTTCCGGTCGGCTCCGGTCCTGTCACCCCCCCGCGTGCCACATGCTGCACTTTGGGGTCAGACGATTAGACAGCAGCTTTGGCCATGCAGGGAGGTCGGGCTGAGAGCAGACAGGTGATGTTCCTAATGGTTTGGGCTAATGATGCACCTGGCGTGGGGGGGCTCACAGATTGGCCCCCCACCCCCCCAAGGGCTCGCTGGCCTTTCCTGGTGGGCACTGCTGTTATGCTGTTATTGTGAGCAGACCCTCCATAGCCCTGACATCCCCATCAAAGAAAGGAAACAGCAGCACCTCTGGTCCTGCCAGCAGACCCCTTCTCATCTACCAGAAGAAGGAGTGTCAAGCTCGCCCACGCCCCCCCCAACCCCCCCTGCCCCCGCTCTCCCGAGAGACCCTGCTCAGCATGCACATAGCACCACATATTTACATAGTGTCATAAAAGATAATGCCGTTATCTCAAGGCAGGGACATTGGAATTTCATATTGGATTAATTTGCAATTTCACATTCAATTAATTACATCAACACTTTGTGTCAGGTTGCATGAACTGCAGTTTAATTAGGAGCTAATTTGCCTTTGCTGCTTCTCAGCAACAGTAACATTTATGCAAACGCTATAAATTAATATTGTGTAAAGGGCAAATCGTGTTCACTGGATTTGTTGTTCTGTAGTAGCGGGGGCTCTGTATACACCCCATTCCCCCCCAAAGGAGCTCTGATGGTGGGAGGGTGGGGGGGGCTAATTGAGCCCGATGCATGCCTTTCCATTGACTGCCCTCAGATGCACATGCTTTCCCGCTTTCAATTGGGAGAGGGTGTCAGCGGGGTGGGGGCACCTCAGGGTGCATTAAGGGTGCAGCATGTGCTGGCTGATAGCTGCTTGTGGAGGTACCCCTCCCCACCTTAGTGTCGAGTACGGGCATGGACAGACATAATCACCGAGTTATGTGACCGCATGCAGCCCGCCATCACCGAGTCATGTGACCGTATGCAGCCCACCATCACCGAGTCATGTGACCGTATGCAGCCCGCCATCACCGAGTCATGTGACCGTATGCAGCCCGCCATGCTCCCAGTGCTCCGAGTCTTGGGAGATTTTCCCTCCGGTTATTTTTGTGTCAGTGGTTTTGTGGCGTAAGGAAGTGGGTGGAGTCACACCGCCGGAGCAGGGGCTGATGGGAGTGCGGGAGCCCGGGCCGTCCGCCCACCTGCTGGCTGGCTCGCACTCTGCCTCCGCGACGCAGAGCAGGCCCCAGAGAGCCTTTGCCTTAAGCACGGCATCATGTGTAATTACACACTTTTAATTAATCGAAGCGATGCGCTCGTCTCCGTAGGAATCCCCCCAGAGCCCCGGGATCTGCCCGTAGATCTGAGGTAAGCAGGCATCCGGATCGCCTGCAAAAGCCACTTTAATCTGGCAGCGATCCCGCGCCTGTAACCGCTGTGATCAGCGTCATGGCGATGGTAGCATTAGCCTCTGAGCGCGCCGGGGGGGGGATGGTGCTGAACATCCATTATTGATTGGAGCAACGCTTGTTACAGCAGCCTGTGTATGGCCTGCCTGCCTGCCTGCCTGCCTCATCGATTTAATGTCAATTAATCATCTCTTATGCCATTTCATTTCTGTCATCGCTTCCCCCGCCTGGCCCATCCAGTTCTCTGTAAAGCTACCAGCTCCTGCTGATGTGGCAGTCAGTTTATCCACGTGATGAGGGGCGGGGCCTTTCCCGGGGCCCCGCCGGCCGCGTCCCGTTGACTGCCAACGCCCCCCGGAGGGTGTCGGGCCGGCGGTGCTTGGCAGCTGGCTTTGCCATGGCAACGTCCCCACTGTTTGAGGAGTAGGGGGCTGATAGGCAGCGTCTTTGTTTCATCCTCCCCCCCCCACCCTCCATGCCGCTGACTGCGGTGCTGGACGCCTTTCCCCAAATGCACTGACAGATGGGGGGGGATGTGAGACAGTCTGCCTGCAGTGTCTGGGAATCCGTGTGGCACCGCGTTAATGAAGCCCCCCCCCCCATTTCAGAGTAAGGACGTGGTTATGCTGTATAGCCCCCGCTGTCTGACTAGCACGTTTAGCACCTTTGGGGTGGTGGCGCTTGGATGCGGGGGCCACAACACGCAGCGCCCTGGCCCTGCATCTCCCTCCTTCATGCTGCCCCTAGGAACCCCTCTTAGCTCGTGGTTTTGTGAGGGGGGAGAGGTTACAGATTTCCACGGCGCAGTCGGCTTGATTAGGCATTCACCCCCGCAAGGCCATAATTACGAGCTCGCAGGTGATTCGCCGAGAGCACCCCATCCGGACACCTTAATGCGATTTACTGTACACCCGCTATAATCATTTAATTGCCGCCCTTCAGCTTCAATTTAACTCCTTTGGGTTTCTCCGGAAAAGGAGGCTGCCTTTTCACCACCCCCCCCCACCCCCCACCCCCCCAGCATCCTGACAGTGGGAGGGGAGACACTACCTGTTCAAGGAGAAAATGAAGCCTTTTAATGAGGCCCCTTAACCCCCCAGTGTGAGAGCAGCCAGGGCCTTTGCTATTGGGCGGCTCTCGTCATCTGCCGAAGCGCGTTCCTACTTCCCGCGGACTCGCCCTGCCGGCAGTGTGCCCTGTTAGTGTGCCTCTCACATGCGTCTGTTTCTGCATGTCTGGGGGTGTTTTCCCGTCCTCTCCATCGTGGAGGAGTTCCCACTCTCCCCTCTCCCCGCTACTGCCGCGCATTCCATCCTTTCGTCGTCGCCCTTCTGCTCGTTGTGAAACGTTAAGGGAATTATGGCTTTGGGGAAGCCATGATTGAGCTTGTCAAGGAACAGCTGAAGGTGGGATTGCAGGGTATGGCCCGCCCTCCTCTGACACGGCGGCTACTGATTGGAGCGCTGCCTGTCGGTTCCGATTTTCCCTGAGGCGGGATGCACATAAGTGTAACCGGCTTCTTATTGGTTCATGGAGCTGCGGAGAATTATGGGGTCCATCTGCTTCCTGTAATGTATTCCTGTCGACGGGGAACAATGAGGTGGCTGGGGTAGAGGAGGGAGGCGGGGGTGTGTGTGGGGGGGGAAGCAGAGCACGCAGTTTTTCCTGCGTGCTTCGCTTCTGCGCACGTTGGGTTGACGGAGCTGGAATTAATCAGGAGTTGTGCTTGCCAGCTGCGGTTAAGGACAAGGAGCATGCAGAGAGGGGCTTCCAGAGCTCAGAGTGGGATCGAGGGAGGGGGGGCTCCAACGCGTGAGATCCCAGGGACATTTTGGGGTCTGCAGGCCCAGCCACAGCACGTGATGGTTGTGTGCATATTAGCAGGGGGTCACTCTGTCGCATAGCATTAGTGCAAAATGTAAACCTGTTTTTCAGGGAGCCTGGCAGTGGTCAGCTAAAGTAGGTGGGGGGTGGCTGCATATCTGTAACACTAGTAAGGGGGTGTCAGTTTATGTCAGATGCCCAGGGGGGTTCCAGCAAAGCCAGGATTCCAGAGAAGCAGAGAGGGGTGATTGTATTCCATTTGACTTTAAGCTGATTTATGGGTTAATAACCTGATGAATCATTATTTCCTCCAGCTGGCTTTTGTATCTGCTGTCCGGTGACTCAGAATGAAAGCAGCTGCCTATGGTGGCCTTTAAGTTCAGATCTTCAAGGGAGTGAATCTGTATCTGTGCGATCAAGCGCCAGGGATTATTTACAGGACGTCCAGAGCATGCACTGCCTCCTACCTGAGGCTGCCTCTTAGTTTTTGGCTCTTGTTAGTTGATATTACAATTTCTCATTTGTTTACATTTACTTCACTCTTTTATCTAAGGCGACTTATAGTAGACGCACACTCCCGGGGATTCGATCCCATGCTGTTTGTGGTGTTGGAGCAATGCTCTACTTGTTGTGCTACAGGAGCTTTTAGTCTGTGTGCTCAGCTTTACACGAGGTTACACGCCCCAAGGGGGCGCCCTGTCGCACGTTACCCGACCAATCCACGGAAACCTCAAACGTTTCTGTGGCGAGCCAGAACGATACAGGGTCAGGAGCGGGTGAGGGCTTGTCGGTCAGGAAGGCGCCCTCAGCAGATCCTTCTGGCTTCCTGCGCTCTGGTTTTCTTTGGGTGGGGGTTGGG
>JAODKM010000088.1:8353200-8365999 GCA_026780845.1 Petrocephalus sullivani
GGGAAGCCCCCCCGCCCGGCAATCCAGGCCGGCCCCCCCCGGCTAAAGCACCGGCGGGGCCAGGCAACTTACCCCCCCCCCCCCCCATCTAAAATGAGGTGCCACTGGTTCTATTCCAAACCTCTTAAAGACACATGTCCTATTCTTCTCCATTACCATGTTGAAATGAGCGCCATTTTTACTGAACATGACTTAAAAAGGTTACAGTTTTTTTGCCTACTTATGCAAATGGATGCTCCTTCAAAAGAAGCCGTGGTTTGTTTCCTCACTGAAGTGGACAGTAACAGAGGCCCTTACAGTCACATGTCCATGGTCTCGCCTGGTTGGGTATCTGCAGAAAGGGATCGTGGATGCAGCTCCACAGCCCAGCCTGACCCCCTGCCCCCCCCCCAAGCTCTGCGCCTGTGCCACTGTGCACTCCACCCAGGAGGCTGTGCGATGTCCCTCCCCTGCACCTGCCTTCTGCAGCTCCACTGAGCAGCGGGCTGAAACACTGGCTCACCCACAGGGGCTTCTGGGGACCCACTCTGCCTCAAACATGCCCCCGCAAAGGGATGTTTAGGGAAACGTGTGCAGAGCTCACACAGGTCAGTAAGTCAAAGCACATCTGAACATATACTAACACAGGTGAGTCAAATCACATGTCCAGAAACATGTCCAAAGACACAGGGACACTTTCAAGTCCAAACACATGGACACGCAGGCGCACACGTATAAGTGCAGATGAAGATGGATTAAGGACCAATGCAAAGGGAGATCTGGTTGGTTGAAAAAGGTTCTTGATTCTTCACAGAGAGATGTTCTTACTGGCAGACCTCACACTCCATCGGTATTTTAATTCACAGCCTCCACACTTTGAAAGACCTCTGCACCCCCTTCAATGTGTATTTGTGCTTCTGGGTCAGTACATAGTACGCATGTCTGTTTGTGTCTGTGTGTGTGTATGGGTTTGTATATGCTGCATTTCGTGTGTGTATATGGGTTTGTATATGCCGCATTTTGTATGTGTGTGTGTGTGTGTGTCTCCTCAATATCCCCTCAATGCGGTAAAACCTTTTATGTTACAGCTTCTGGAGACATTTTGCACGTTCCCACAATATAAACTTCAGTTTTAGAAAAATAAAAAAAAATTTAAATAAAAAAAATAGAAATAACCAGAAATCTTGCATTTTGTTTGGTTACTCTTAGTTAAGGTTAGGGCTGGGTAAGTGGGTTATTATAGTTAGACTTAGGGTTATGCCCATAGAAATTAGTAGAGAGTCTCCACAATGTGGAATATATGAACTGTGTGCATGCGTGTTTGCGTGTGTGAGCGTGCCAGTACACTGTATGTGTGTGTGTGCGTGCCTGTACACTGTATGTATGTGTGTGTGCCTGTACACTGTATGTATGTGTGTGTGCCTGTACACTGCATGTGTGTGTGTGCGTGTACACTGTACACTGTATGTGTGTGTGCCTGTACACTGTATGTGTGTGCATGTGTGCCTGTACACTGTATGTGAGTGTGTGTGTGCATGTACACTGTACACTGTATGCGTGTATGCGTGTGCCTGTACACTGTATGTGTGTGTACATATATGAGTGTGTGTCCATGTGTGTATGTGTGTGTGCCTGTACACTGTATGTGTGTGTGAGCGTGCCTGTACACTGTATGTGTGTGTGTGAGCATGCCTGTACACTGTATGTGTGTGTGTGGCTCAGACTGTCTCGTCTCCCCCACCAACATACGTCATGTGCAACTCTGAGGAGAGCCCCCAGCTCGAGACTACAGGCTGGCATATCACGGCTAAAGTCACTGCGAGGCCAGGCAAATTAAACCCCCCCCCCCCCCCCCCCCCACCAGCCCCGGGCCCGCCCCCCCCCCCCCCCCCCCGAACACAAACACACACACACACAAATGCACACAGCCCTACAGAACTGTCATTCCGGGTACGGCCGCAGCCAACGGAATGCCTGTCGTTTTTTGTTTGTTTGTTTTGTTTTTCTCTCGTTTTGTTTGATTGGTTTGTTTGTTTTCGGCACAAAGTAACATTAGCCTTAACTGCTCTTAAGTCCAGGTCGTTCACATGCTTTTTAATTACTGATGAAACAAATATGAAATTGCACAGTCTCATTTCTGAGCCATCAAATGGAGCAGAGAACAGGACCGGACGTCGGCACCCCCCTCCCAACCATCCAGCGCCCCCCCAGTACCCGCCCGCTGGCCGCGCTTTCCGCTTCAGTTCTTTAAGGGATTTACACTGCTGTGTCACTGTTATATACTTTTAGATATATATTATATACAGGCTGTTTTTTTATATCTATCGCAACATAAGCTGAGATTCAGAATATTTGGGGGTGTGTGTGTGTGTGTGTGTGAGAGCGAGAGTGTTTGAGTACTCAAACCTCTGCTCTACAGAACTGTAACAAACACTTCTCTATCCATATGGCAACCTGTTGAAGGATTACCTGCTTTCCAAAATTTTAAATTTCATCATAGTGGTTTTTTTTGTTTGTTTGTTTTTGTTTGATTTTGTCCTTCCTTTCGTCTGATCCATCAGTGACCTCCGAGGTCCTATCGCCTGCCATCGTGTGACAACGTGCAATACAAGCCATGGGCTTACTTCCCCGCACCCATGCAGTCAGCCGAACCCCACAAGCCCGCTTTCTTTGTGGTTTTGTTTTTTAATTAACCCCCCCCCCCCTCCCCCGTCCGGCCTGTTCTTTGACATTCAGAGATTTTTCTGGACCGCAGATGGCACCCCGTACCCCAGCCAACATGTACAAAGGCTCCTGTTCGCACCCCTGTGTGAGAATATGTAGGTTGGGGTTAAGGTTGGTGGTGGTGGGGGGGGCTTGGATACAGCCACACTCAACAGGGACTGTACTGGAGGAGCAGGAGCGGAGTGGGGTGGGTGGGGGGAAGCACAGGGAAACTGGCATCATACCAAATAAGAGGTGTTTCTTCTAATGCAGTAGGGGGGTCATTTCATCCGGTACAGATGTGTGAACTGAAACTGATCATAGCACTTAAGGGGAGTGAGAAGCTCACGCGGCAATGCCAACACCGAAGGGGGCGGGGCCAGGGCGGTCCTCCTGACACCCCCTTCCCATTCGTACTGTATCTCTTTCCCTTTCGTTTTCTTTGGGCCCTTCTTGGTCCAGGGACTGGGATGGACTAAAAAAAAGGTAGCTGGATGAAATGGGGTTGGGGGTGGGGGAGGGATTTGTTTAAAAAAAAAAACAAAAAAAAGGCTGAATCATCTGCTATGAGGCAGCATTTGCTTTTTACGTATCTCCAAGTAAACATCACTGTTACTCCGCCATGTTTAGCCTTTTAGCCTGGAAACGCTAGACATGCAATTCTACACGGATCCAGCGGGGGGGGCTCTCTGTGCGGGCGCCCCCTCCGGACGTCATGTGATAAATTTGGCCACTGAGTGCCTGTCTGCTGTGGAGCCCGTGGCACCCTGTGCGATGTTCTGCAGCAGCGCTCCGTCCCTCCCTGCGGGTGTGCCGACTGGACTCCGGGCCCGGTAGGGGACAGCGCCGCCATCAGTACTACTGCGCCAGTGCTGGAGCTCACCTCGTCTGTCCTGCCCTGTCTCCTCACACACATCACTTTAGCTGGAAAGTTGAGACGGTCAAGTTCTGTTTTTTGTTTTGTTTTTTTTTTTTGTTTTGTTTTTTTGTTGTGTTCTCCAGGAATTGGCAGTGTTTTTTTGTGGTTTATGTAGCTGTACTTGTTAGAAATCTTGATGTTAATGGTTCCTTATTATTTTGTTGATGTTGTTTGTCTCGGTCTTCATGGTAGCTGCTTACCAGCCCTTCTCAGCGTGTGTGTAGAAACACTTTGGTAAGGACCGCCTCCGTAACTGTGGCCCGTGTGAATGGCATGTATAGGGACTCTACACAGCTCTGCCGGCGGGTTTTTCCCCTCCATTTTTGTTTTTATTTTAAAGGTTCTGGTATCTTGAGGTGTCCCCCTCTAGCTGCTGCATCTGCTCATTGGTTGGCCTTCCTGCCCCTCGCACACTCTGGCACCGTGCTGCCTATCCCCATTGGTCAGGAAAAGGGAGACCCGCCTCCAGCCTCAAAGTCAGCTGCTGCTTAAGGACTCGGAACACTAAAATGGGCCTGAGGGCCACCTCGAGGGTCCGACAGACCTCCTTTTTATCCTGACTGATCCAGACACATGCAGGAGAGCCATCGCAGAGCCTGTGTCTATGCAAATGTGAGGGGGTGTGGCCGCAACATCGCACTGCACACCCCTGTGCCACCCCCACCACAGGGTTAAATCGACCAAGAAGCTGTCACACGCCACCGCCCGGCGTGACGTTAGCTGGGGGCCAGCGTGGCGTCTCATGTCCACTTCATCTCAGGGCAGGGTTAGCAGCGCGAGGACACGCCTCCTTCCTGTCCTCCGACCCCCCCCTCCGTCCCGAGGAAGTGGCCCGAGGCAAGAGGTCAGCCTTTCGGATCCCGAATCGAGTCCACCTCTCACTTTTAACGTAGCCCCCCTCTTTTAATATTGGGTGGCAAATTACCTTAGAATTGAGATGGCACTAGATGTTACTCAGAAGGTCATTTCTTCACACATCTCACCCCCCCCCACCTCAGTACCAGAAGCTGTTGCATAGAGAGGCTTGTGTTTCCGGGGAATTGGGGGGGGGTCCACCTTCCTTGCATTCCGCTAATGCCTGCGTGCCAACATGATGAACCCGCCCAACAATACATTTCTTGTTTTGATTCCTTTTCCACTTAAAGCGAGGGCCCTTGTGGTGTGCGTGGGCCATTGGCTCAGTGTTGCTGCCCTCCAACAGACACTGTCATAAACTCTCTAACTCTCTCACTGTCACAGGAGACCCTCATCTAGTCCCAGCTCTAAGGCACTTTGGCTCACAGGTAGCACTTCAATCATGTTGGATAACCTCGCTATCAGCTGGGGAGTTTGATGGCACCCTTCTTGCAAGGGGGCCCTGTGGGGCTTATCCTGGGTACATTTTTTTTTTCTTTTATTTTAAATACCAAAAAGGTTTTATTCTGACTTTTTTTAAGTGGTAAATATTTGAGCCGTTTCTGGCGTGGAAGCACTTGCATCCACAGCAGCTCGCCGTGCTCTGTGGGTTGGGCTGCTCGCTCGCAGCCCGCCCAGAGCTGTGATTGCAGAACCGCACATTTTCTCAGACCCAGGCCCTTTTGGGTCTTTGAGAATTTCTTGGGGGGGGCGGGGGGTCTTCCGGAGTCAATCCTGTGAGTCTTTCTGGATATCGCCATGTGACTACATTTGGAGAATAACCACCAATACAGCAGGCCCAAGTGACACCCCCCCCCCCCATATTCCAATAAAGTTCTGCTGCACAGGGCCAGTCCTGCGGATCCTTCTCTTTCTCCAGAGACGAGATGCTGTATCTAATGCCCCCCGAGTTTGGCAGTGTGTGTTTATAGCTCGGGATGGGAGATGTGCAGATAGTATATGAATGAAGGGCCTGGACTGAATATGCACGTGCTGGTTTGTGTACAAATGCGAGACGTCTGCCTGAGGGTTTCATTTGCTCTTACGAGTTTTGTCCAATGTGTTAAATTCCTTTCCTGTGCAGCCCAAGCCTTGTTGTTTCTTTACAGTACACATTTCCCAGAGGAGAAAAGATCATAAACATATCAATACTATATACAAAAAAAACAAATACTTGAATCAACATGCGCCAATAATGTAATGTGAACACATTTTGTAATGATTTTGTCTGACTTAATACACTTCCAAGCTTTTTGATGGATACCAGTTTGAAGTTTAAAAAAATAATAAGGTAATTAAAAATCTAGGGGGAAATGCAGAGCGACTTGTATGTATGTTGTAAATGTTTGCACAGCGTTGCGTGTCTGTCGGTACTACAGGCGGTTTGTCTGTAAGTTCTGCTCAGTATGGTTTGTTTTCCTTTTGTCGTCGAAAATGTCGAATCATGATGGATATTATTTTCTTATGAGCTTCTAACGTTGCACTGAGTGTCCGCTGCCCCTCAGTCAGCTAATCGTACAAAGTGAGACAAAGTATTGAGGGGAGATGATGACAATTCATGTGTAAATGTTTACTCAAGGACTTCATGGGGAAAAAGACTTTTTGTTTATCTGTAAGATGTTTATCTACCTTTATAGTGGCTTTTTTGTGTAATAATCCAGCGGAGGATTATGAGTATTGCACCATTTTCTTTTTCAGGTTATAAAGGGAAAAAAATACAAAAAAATATATATATAAATAAAAAAATAAATAAAAAAATTTTGTGGCCATAGGTTGTGGAAGGACTAGAACTGTTTGCCTTTGCTCACGAAGCAAAGAATTGAAGACCACCAGAGGGTCTGTTTATCATGAGACTAATTTCAGAGGTGCCTACCATTTTTGTGTGTCAGTCATCTGCAGTTTGCAAGGCCACCTGTCGTTTACAAACATTTCTATATTCTGAAGTTCAAAAAAGGGGAATTCACTATGGGAATGTTATTAAAAAAGACGTGAGTTTTCTTCCATCAAAGGAAAAGTAAAAAAAAATGAAGACATGCTATTTTCAGAACTCTGGGATCGATCAGTGTTTTGTTCTATTTCATATTTTTATTTTTAATTTCTAAATGTTTTATGGACTGTGTTCATTTGTTTTATTTTCATGTTAAAGACAGTTTGCGCTCTATCTTGCACGCACGCACGCACGCACACACACCCACACTCAAGAACTGGCTGCCTCAGGAAAGCCCAGGTTCCAGAGTACTTATTCCACGCTATTTTAATGTACATTTTTACTGGGGTAAAACAAAACAAAAATGGTAATGGGTGGGGGGGAAACAACTCCAAGCACTGAATGTTATGGATTTCGAAGAAAAATACCTTTGTTTCTAAATCCGTAGCAGTTACATATTTACCAAATAATGGACTAAAAATGAACTCTAAAAACTGAGTGCTTTATATAAATCTATATATAAAATTGCTTTACATTTAAAAAATTTTTTTTTTTTATTGACAGCAAGAGAACGTGCAGCTGTTGTGTGTTACAGCCTTGTGTTTTCATGGTGAGGCCCTTTCCTGTAAAGGTCAGGAATGTCGTGCATTACTCGGTCTCTCTCTATTCCTCTGTTCTCCTGGCAGGTATTAAAAAAATATATTATGAAGATAGATTTGGGATTCTGGGACGAAGAAGATGAGAAGCTGGTTTGAAAGGATCATGATCTATGCACGTGGGGGGGGGGGGTGTTGTCGGACCTGCTTCTCTCTCGGAGGCTGCACGGTTCCACATCGTCCTGTGACGCTACATCGTACTTGTGCCCCCCTCTCCTTCCTCCTGCGTTACATTACCATGCTGCGTACTCCCAAACCAACGAGTCCCTTCTCGTTTTGCTCAGCACTGTGGGTTTTTGGGACAACCCATGACACTTTTTTTTTTTTTATTAAAGGGTTATTTCGTTTTGTTTTTATGGGAAGGAGGTGGGGCTGAAGTTGTGCTTTTTGCCTTTTTTAATATTTAGGTAACTGTCTGTATTGAGACTTAGGAAGAAAAAAAAAACGTTGGTCCCCCCCCACTCCTCATAGAATGTGATTGTTAAGGACATGCATCAGAGAAAAAGAAAGAATCATAACTATGAAGCTTCTTTTGAACTATTAATAAATCACTTTTTTTTCCCTTGGCTGTTAAATGTTTCCGTTGCTCTCTGCCTCCGTCTTGAGTCTGACATTTTATTGATTCTGTCGCTCTGTTCGGTTGTAATAGCTATAAGGCTGTAAGTCTGACTTGGTTCATTTCTCAGACCAGCAGCCTGCCCAGTCATGGGGCTGAACAACAGCAATATATTAATATAGAACCTAAAGCAATGGAGATAGTTGGACCAGAAAGCAAAATTTTATTGAACAAAGTTTCCAACAAATTTACAGCTTGAAACAAAAAATGTAGCATTTGTAGAAATGATCACTTGTGGTGTTCATAGTGAGTTTCTATGTAAATAACAAAGCACTGCATCTCTTACATGAAAATGTTCAGAAAACCATAATGCCTCCGAATGAATTCTTGAGGCCATGTCATCAGGTGACCACATTAAACCAGATGCCCTCTCACATCCTCACATGCTGAAATGGAGGATCTCTCTTTCCCAATAGAGGTGTCCCAACTGTGGGAGATGCCTGCCTAATAACGTGGTTTCTAACCACAGGTACAGTAGGCCACATGATGGCTTAGACTTCTGCACTCTCCTCAAACCACTAGAACGCAACATGGAGGTAGGGCAGGGGTGTCAAAGTCCCGCGTAGCTTAATTCTTTCCCTGTTCTACCACAAATGATTGAGTTGAAGAGCCGTGTGGTGATTAGCACAATGAGCCCATAATGTGCAGGGCTCCGGCCCTCCAGGACTGGAGCTTGACACCCTTGAGGCTGGGTATATAAATGGCTTCAAGAATATCAAGAAGTGCTTAGAACAGCTGGCCCATCGTCACTGAACACGTTAAGGCCAAGGCTACAGGACTGAAGAGTACTTTCATCGCAATGTTGGTCAATGTTTGAGTAAATTGTTGTGGAGATCAGTCCTAGCAAGAAACTCACTCATGTGAACCTTTAAAGATGAGAGAAAGTGGGGAGAAAAGTCAGCTATCCAACGCCTGAGTCCCGCTGTCCTCAGGCACACGCGAGCCTCCCCTTGGGGTCACATAGTGGTTTTCCTGTGAGAGCTTCACATAGGGCTTGTCATATATCACAGCGTCTACTTCCTCCAGATGCGAAGGATTCAAGTGTCGGTGGAGATTTTTGTCTTTCTCCGGTCTCATGGCTGTCATGTCTTCATAAATAGGAAGTGGTTTTGACGGTTTACTAGGACGACACGCCTTGCTCTGAAAATGAGAAGCGAAAAAGGGAAACGCATTTCATAAAGTGTCAGTAAGTGAAACATGGCGTAAATATGCAAGCCGGAATTGGACAGTAAAGAGGCTGCATCACAGAATCGGGCCCCTGGACTTATCAAAGGTTTGTGTCCAGGCAGGGGAAAATGGGAACGCCGAGATGTTAAACTCACACAGAGAGCCACGGCAAGGCCAAAGATGAGGATGAGGAAGAAAGCCGTGACACCGAAGATGACGTACAGCAGGAAAGAGTAACTGGAACAACTGCAGGGACTGTCTGTGCCAAAACCAGACATGACAAACTTGAGCTGAGCATTGAGCTGCCCCGATCTCTCATCACATTAACACAAACATCTCTGAGCACAGACAGCACAGACTTTAAACCACAATTGCTCCAGGGACACTGGTTGACTCTATGCTCAAAGTCTTGCTCAAGGGCCCACTGATGACATGGTGACTCTGCCAGCCGTGGGATTCCAATCCACAAGCTTCCCGGAATGAATGCAGCTCTCCATACAACACTTCTAGAAATTCGCTTAATTATAGACGTATTCTACACACAGACCAGACAGATCACAGCACAGAAGAGTGTGGATGATGTGTTCTTGGATAGAGTGGCATACAGCAGTGACATAAGTGGTGGCAATTAGACTATCAGAGCAGAACTATGCTTCACAGAATACCGACTTGCCACCATGTTCAGGAGTTTCTAGCCCTGCAATAACTGATATGCCACAGTTGACCTATTTGTAACATGCTGTTTAGCACCGAGAAGCCACTCACCTGCTTTTTCTACAAAAAGCAGATACTCGACCTGCCCGTTGATAAGAATCGTACTTGAATTCCCAATGAAAAACTCGCAGGCATACAGACCACTGTCGTTGTGGATCAGAGACGAGATGGTCACATTGATCTGATGTGCACTCATATCCTCGTGGATGTCAGTTCGGCCCTGAAAGGAAGTCTGCACCGTTGGCTTATCACCACGAAAGATGAATACAACCTCCATCGCCAGTGGGCACTTCCGTTTCAGGTAGAAGCCGATGGGAGGCTGACTTTTGTCTTTAGAATTGCAGATGAAATCCACGGATCCGCCTTTGTGCACGCTGAGATACTGTATGTTCTGGGATGCTAGAAATGGGAGCATTACAAAGGGTGAATTCTAGCAGATTGGGGGGGGGGGCAACTCTCCCCTCCCGCTGGTGCCCCAGAGTGCCCTATTGATTGCCCCTCAAACGGCAAGAATAAATAATTTAACCCTTTCATGCAATCATGTATTATAATGTGCCCTCTAAGGAAAAGGAATTTGATGTGTCATAATGCGAGCCCTTCTAGTAATGTGGAGTGCCCATGTTGTGAAGTAGGTGACCCGTTTGTTATTTATTTAGCTAGCCCCCGCCCTTTTAACATCCTGAGTTTGCCACTGCTGGTGGAACAAGAAGTCTATTAAATTGCTATATAATAAAAGTAAATGACTGTGTTAAAAAAAGGATAGGTCTATTTGAACAGACCATTTCAGGATACATATTAAGAACAGTTGTATTAATTAATTCAGCCTCCCTTTTACTAATTTCACGATAGTTATGATTCCTTGCTTTTAATTAATAAAAGTTTTCAGTCGTTACTGGAGTAAGGGTGGAAGTAAAAATACATATAAAGAATTAAGAAGTGACGTGATTTAGGACATCTTTCGGAACATTTCTGAGAGGTTCAGTGGAGATGGAGCCATTTCATCTGGTCACGTAGACAACAGAAATGAAACTTTCACAACCGATTTCACGTCGCTTGAAAAAAACACCGCACTGCTGATTAGAATAAAAGGATAGAAGGGAAATTGTCGGGGTTTGTAAAGCAAGCCGAGTCATTTTGTAATAAAAAAAAACTGATTTTGTTTATAAGGATTTCCGCTAATACTTATTAGCAGCAAAGTGGAGCATTTTTAAAGCATAAATAACTATTAGGGTGAATTTCCTGCATTGTAAGCAAAACAGTATGAGTCAGGTTCATATCAGCTATTAAAGCTGGCGCATTACCCGGGGATGCACGAGCATTTGGCCTCATGACGATTATGCATACTTAGTAGTAGTGTATGGGTTTTAAGCTCGGCTAAGGTGCATCGAACGAAAAAAAGTTCTGCTGGATAGTCAAGGTCCCCAAAATGAAGTGAAACGAGGCGGAACTCACACGAGAGTGTCAGGGGAATGGCATGGTTTTAAATAAAATAAAATGTAATTAATTAAATTAATGATTAATAGTGGTTAGCTCTGCTGCCTTACACCTCTGGGACCAGGGTTCCATGCCATGTGTGGAGTTTGCATGTTCTCCCCGTGTCATCGTGGGGTTTCCTCCGGGTACTCCGCGGTTTCCCCCCACAGTCCAAAACCATGCCGAGACTAATTGAAATCACTAAACTGCCCATAGGTGTGCATGTGTAAATGAATCTGTGATGTGTAGGTGCCCCATCCTGGGTTGTTTCCTGCGGATCGATGGATGCATGGACGGACATTCTAAAACGCTTAACGCTTAATGTGGCAAAAGGTACCAAAACAACGACAAATAATCACCAAACTTCTCTCAGACGTATCTGACAAACACTTATACCTGGTAAAAAATCAAAACCGAGATCCTGGGAATATGGAATTTATCTCACGTTAACCTTCTACTTGGCAAAAGATCGCCTTTTCATTAAGCCGCATTAAGTCATTTCCTTATAATGGGCATCAATAGAGAGGAAAAGGCTCAACGTAATATAAAGTTTGAATTCCAAGGATTGGTCGTTGTCTCGGTACCTTAAGCCCCGTTAAGCTTTTTCACGTCTTTAATTCGAGGGGGGGGATAGATCACATTTTGGATTCTAAAAAAGACTGGTTCGATCTGTTCACTTACATCTCAAAATGGTCACATTTTTTTCTTCTTTCCAACGAAGTTGTTTCACCCCAGTAATCTAATTGTATTTGTTCCGCCCGAATAGGTTCTCGCTTACCTGTATCGCGGGTCATGCCGGTTTGCGCAAATGTTAATGTAATCGTTATCGTAAAACAAACGTAGAAGGCGATTCGACCCCATACAACATACTGGGGAAATTTTCAAAGGGAAATCACAACGCACAACTGACATCCGATAGGACGTCAGCTGTATTGTAATGTCCTATAAACACAGACCAACGCAAACAATACAATAAATAATGAAACTGGGGGAAAGGACTTACCAAAAACTAGGGGTGCCATGACTAATATCGGGATCGTAAAATGACAGGCCATCATGACTGCTCACTAAGGATGGTTTTAATGAACAGCGATGGTGCTGATCCGCAGATGAAGAGGCGCGACCACTCTGCTGCGCTTTACGCAAAGCTGTGCCTGACAGGCGTGGGCGCAGGTCGAGGGAGCGCAAGTGTGTGCAACAGGCGAAGGCTGTCAGCAACCCCACCTCAGGCGGATAGGCGTCTGCACGCAAATCACGGCACAGATCCCAGCAGCCTTTACTCTCACCTTCGCATGCACGACCGTTGTGATGGAAGATCTATCAAAACTTACCCCCACCCAGTTCAACTTTCGGGCAGTAATATAGAGAGCGTACTGTGGGGATCCTTGCAAAGCCACAAACGGCAATAATATACATTTCTATAAAATAACATTCTAAGCATAATTTACTCATCAAATTTAAATGTAAGACTATTTACTTCATATGGTAGTAGTAGTAGTCCTTAAATTTAGGCTTGTTACATTGCTAAACTTAAAAGCAGGATTTTCTTGCAGCTTTCTGACTTTTACCTTCCATCGGCAAGGTTCGCCAGCTCCGGTCCATGACCAGAATTGGAGAACCCAGGACTACAGTAACAAGTACGTCGTTTATTTTCTTTATGGCACAGAAGCTGGACTACAGGTGCTGGTCAACGAATTAGAATAATTTGAAATAGTGCAATCATTAAATTCTTTGAATGCATTTTTTTTTGC
>JAODKM010000088.1:8372888-8386785 GCA_026780845.1 Petrocephalus sullivani
TTAAGTTCTCCCCAAGCGAGCTTGATGGGCCGAATGGCCTCCTCTCGTTTGTATAGTTCTTATGTTCTTATGTTCTATGTATTAATGTGATCATGGACCACAAAAAGGCTCTGCCTGTAATGACAACACCTGACCCGATCAACTGAATATTTTATCATTAAGATTACATTATTCACTCATTCTCAAAATTTATACATTTCTACCTAGCAAAAGGGGGTATGTTTTTTGTTCTACGTTCGAATTTAAAGCAATAAACTGTGCCAAGCAATAAAATGTGATGTGTAAATATGAGAACATCCCCAATCCATACACAGAACATAAATCAAACCCTAGCCCAACTGAAGGTGCAGAATACCATAGGAAAGCCTCTCTTCCAGCCATAAGACCCATTTTAAAGTAGCAACTACACACACACAGTAAAATGACCTGTAGTGGGTTGTACCAGTTTAGCAGAAGTTCTATCCTAAGGTCTAGTGTAAAGTGTACATTGAAACTAGCCAATTTTAAAACCAGTGTCACTGCTACATTGTAGTAAGTAGCCACTAAATAAAAATACTGTCTCACAGAATAACGTTTTCACTGTGGACAACCAATCAATATTACTGTCAAATAATTACCAGAACCAATTTGCTGTTCCACATGTTTGTTTGGGCTATACATAGTTACTAAATTTGTTTTCTTTGCATTTGTGAAAACTATAAACTAAGTAAAAAGATACAACAGGGGGGATTCTGTATGGACCATGGATCAACTACGAGAGATGCTAAGGCTCAAGGAATACAGGCAGCGTTCACATGAAACAACGGTAGGGCAATGAATTTTATTTTGCTTGCAAGTTACTGACTGAAGTCGACATATCAAGTCAGTGAGCTTTTTTTTTTACCCTAAACCAACGAAAAAGAATTTTAATAACTTATCCCCATTACCATTATATTATTACGGTAAAGACAAAAATGTAGGGTTAGTCACGTCTGTGCCATTTTCACCACTAATGTGTTACGACGGACACACAAAGGAAGTGTAAAATTAACACTAAGACTCAGTGTTACATTGAAACTATTTGCATGGTGTAAACTATTTTTATTTTATTAGTTCTTAAACTCAAACGGTGGGGCAGTTTACGTCCACCGTAGGCTATGATCAAACTTAAGCTTAGTTGATGCTAAACTGTATAGTAGACAGTAGAAATAATTAAGCTACCAGGCATAACAAAAGCCAATACATGAAGATTCACAGCCTGTGAACGCGCTACTATAGATACAAGACAATTTATGGCATAAGGCTGGGAGCAGAGATCTTCATTTGGCTCATATACTTTTGTCACACTTCAAAACGAGGACAAAGAACAAAGAATAATAGACCCAAACTAGTGCTGGGTGGTATACCGGTTCATACCGAAAACTGGTATTTATTTTTGTTATGATATGGATTTTTCTTGTACCGTAATACCGGTTTAAATAGCCTAAACAACGTCTGGAAAGTGGTGCAGCAGAAACTGTTTAAGGGGGGACCATTTTACTGGTACAACGCTGAACATGCAAGCAACGGATTAACTGCATTATGGTGCGGGTGCGTTCGATTATCCCGACGAAGTCCGAGGCGACACGACACAACCGACCAATTTCCCGTTCGAGCTAGACAACTGGGAACAAACATGGCTGCCTCCATGAACACGCTGTTATTGTCGTGATCGGAGCATGAAAGCTCATGGAAAGACATTTATTACTTCAAATAAAAGACCGTGTGCGATTACATTCATAATTAACATTTAATAATATAAACAGTTTGAAATATCTATAAACTAGAGAAGCAAGAAAATGTCAGTACACGATCCGTGCCGCCTGCCCAATCCGTTCTGCGTACTGACACTAACAGTTAAGCACTGTGTAAGCTGCCATGTTGAAATGACGTCACGAGGAATCCCGTACAATTCCAACTTCAACCTCGGAAAAGGGGCGTGTTTTGAAAGAGATAAACGAACGGAAGATTAGAGTTTCTGAGCGGTGAAAATGGACAGAGAAGCTGTAGAAGACACAAAAGAACTTTTGCTGAAAAAAGGAGCCGTGTCTGTTGTCTGGAGATATTTCGGTTTTAAATGGTCAGATGTGGAACAGACCATTTATTGCAAACACTGTCGATCTAAAAGTTGTCGACGGATTGTTTACATTAACAGTAGTTGGTGTGCAAAAAACATATTTACTATTTATTAACTTTCTAAAACTTGTTCAGTGCAATACAACTTTTGACAAGCACCTCTGGATATTTTACTAAATCTAAATGCCTCTTTGGATGTTTGAAAATTTTAGTTGTTTGCAAAATTTGTTCAATAAATAGATTCTATATTTTGACTATTTTGATGCAGTGCGATTCCTTCTCTTCATTAGTTCCACCGGCTTGAGAACTGTATGACTTTATGGAGCCATGCAAACCTGTATTACTTGTGTGCAAATTATTATTTTTTGTACAATGTATAATTCTCATGACAGTAGAATAGGTTATTCCTAGCCAGTCTACAGCAATAATTGAAGTGGAAAATATGGTTAACACCCACTGATGCATGGGGGAAAAAATACTGATGAATACCATGAAACTGTCATAATTTTGAAAAATACCGTGACATAGAATTTTGGCCATACCGCCCAGCTCTAACCCAAACAGTGAAATAAAAATCACCTAAAGAACCAGTCTCATACAAACTAGCTGTGCAAGGAAAAAGCATTTTCCAGCTAAGTAGATAGAAAAATTAAACAAGTTTACAGGAAAATGTGTACAGTTACAAGATGCTAGCTGTTAAAAGGGAACTAAACAGTACAATACACTTACAAAAAGGTACCGTTTACATTAATATTTGTTCAATATTTATAAAAAAAAATAGTGATCTGGTGGGGGGTTTATCTAGATGTGCAGGTAGCAGCAGACAAAACTAGGCCTGTAACAGTAGCCTTATTTTTGAATTTTGAATTTTACACATTTATTTTTATAGTATAGGTGACACGTCATTCCTGTGGGGAAATTCTGTGATTTCACTTAGCTCACCATGAGACACTGAAATCGCACTAAATCGTGAACCCAAAAATAGAGCCTTATACCAAACTGTGTATGTTTTGTACCTGTACAATGCTAATTTAAACCTCAGCAGTGTAAATTGGCATACAAATTGTGTGTGTTTTGACCAAACAAACATTTCCTGTCAAACAATGTATTCACACTGACATGAAAACTCTGTAATCAAGGCAGGAAATCAGAGATTAACCAGCATAGAAGTTACTGTGGCCAGAAAGTTTGCTATAAAAAAAAATTCAAAGGTAGTTTTAGAACTGATGCTCTGATTACTGCATAGTACTTGCAGTGTACTCAAATAGTGCTTTAATGTTTTAATGTCTGAAATTATCAGCTCCAAAACTGGGAGGATATGTTTTACATGCCAAATTAAACATTAAAGAACTACACAACAGTTAATAAAAATTGTACTTATGCAAAAACTTGGGGCCCATAGGGTTAACTACTCAGCTACTGCAACAAACAACTATTTGCATTTTGTGACAATCTCCAAGATTAAGTTGGTGTTTCTCCTGATAAAAATTAGATACAGCAACAAATCTTTAGATGAACATAATTTACACTGTAGAAGCACAGAAGTAGGAGATATTCATTAGTATCTGTAGGTCAAGATTATCAATTTGGCCTAAAGATTTTGCAATGAAAGACTTCCTCATGTTCATTCAGTACAATCAAGAATGTGTCCCGAGTGTAAGGCCCTCAGACACTCCAGACAGGCCACACAACAACACGGGGCAACGTGCTCACCTGTCCTGCACTTGGGAACAGGGGCTTGGTAACGACTGGCGGGGGGGCAGGGCTGGCAGCCGTGGCAATGGCTGGCCGGGTCAGCATAGCAGGCGACGTAACAAGAGGCACCTGGGTCATCGGCGGACGATGCCCCACAGGCGGCGGCATTCCTAACGCGGCAAGGACTGTCGTTCACAAGTTCAGCAAGGACTGCCAGGATAGCATTTCTGATCAATGTGGAAGTACCAAACATGCCAGACGCAATTACACTTTGACTGGTTACTTAAAAATACGTATAATTAAAATAACCAACAAAAGACAGAAGAGTAAAATTACGCCACAGCATCTACAGGTCTTTTGGGAGACTCTGCTCACCTGGTGGCATGCCTGGCATCATTGGGGGCATTCCAGGCCCAGGGGGCATCATTCCACCCATTGGCATCATGCTGTCGGTAAACAGACAACCTATTTGTCAAAGCACAATGACTGCGAGGAAGGGAGTGCACTTTGTCTCAGAAGTATCAATACCCACCCTGGAGGCATGCCAGGCATTACAGGTGGCATCCCTGGCATCATGGGTGGAACACCAGGCATCATGGGAGGCATTCCTGTGTGAGGAACAAAACTGCATTTATGAAACTGCATTTCCAAGCTTACCATTTGTGGCTTTGGACTGTCTCATACCATACCTGCGAAGTTTCCTGGTGGTATGCCAGGAGTCCCGTGAACAGGGGGCATCCCCGGCTGGGTCATGGGTGGCACAAAGCTGGCCTGGGGCTGTACAGCTGGCTGCTGGAAGGAGGGACCCGGTTCCTCATCCTCGTCATACTCGTCAGAGTCGTCCTGGTTGTTCTGTTTCTTTTTTTGACTCTCAGCTTTTGGACAAAATTAGGAGGGTAAACACAGATACTGCAGATTCAGGGTAAGGAACTCAAGAGCAGCAACCTAGAGAACACAGCCTAACGGTGCTGACGCAAGTTTATTTTTCCATCACACTTTTTTAGAAAGTTTTCATCACACTTTTGGGCCGCATTGTTACAGATTTGAACAAAACCTGGCATGCTGATTCGGTCATGAGAGTAACCCAGAACTTATGAGTAAGCCAGAACTATCATTGAAAATATCATTTTAAAATTAAAATATAGAGCTATTAAAGAGCTTTAACACTATATGAGAATTATTTCTGTGCAACATATTAAGGGAGAGTGAAAGTCATATTCCCCCCAATAAGTTCAAACTTAGTTAGCTTAAATCTCCCTCAATACTGATGCAAGACATGTGATTTCACAGTTCCATGGGTTAGTTTCATTAAAACATGTGACAATGAGGTTAAGTGGGATGATGACACCCAGAATTACCCTTCTCTAAGCCACCTGTCACAGTTATACAAAAACAGATGATGTGATTCGGAGTGTGTTCTGTTCTGTCTTGTTCTTTGTTGACAATTCTTTAATAAAAATTTGATCACAAAAAAAGATGCGATTCATACTCATACCACCATTCGATTCCAGCACAAAAATTCAGCAAATAAACCAAATCTTATGATCTGTACTCCAAATAATTACTTTTACTACTTTCAGAGGTATTAAGACTGCCTTAACTGAAATTACCTTGCGTTTTCTGTTCCAGAACCCGCCTCCTCTCTTCCATATCCTTTTCAGGTATACCTTCCATTCCATAGATTTCCAATTCGATATCAGTTCTTCCAGGTATGGCATTGGGCACTCCATCAATAGTTTCTTTATGTACCTACAATGGATTTCTATTACTTCAGAAATTCATCTATACCACGAATCATAAAGATAAAAACAAGGCAGGTAACAAAAAGACATGATAGACAGCTTCCCACATCCTCTTACCTGCATGCAGTGGATGGCTAGTCCTGGGCCTGTATACAATTTCTTGTGGCATATATGGCATTTGAAATGCTTTGCCTTCTGGTGCTGTATGAGAATTTTTTCATCATCAAAATCTCTGTTGCAATACCTAAGTGTGCTCTGTTAAAGTCATAATGAGCAATGATACCATTCAACACTAGTAACCCACAAATGACAGATACAAAACATGTGAAAGCTTATTCATACACCAACATATAAGACAGGCTGCCAAAATAAGGCACTTTTCATATGGTATTTATCCCACTGATTAACACATACTACTAATTGGCTCTTACCAATAACATTATGCCATTACTTTTAACCTGTTAGTTTAGGATCAAGTACATTTTCTGAAAATGTCTTCAACATGATCTTGACTTATTACTACAGGGAAGTTTACAAACCGTCAAATATATTTAAATGCCTATGGGACAATTAAAATGAATAGAAAGTCGCTTATACACAAAGCTTTTTTAGTCTCAGCCACTCAAAGCACATTAATATATAAATTTATTTACTGTAAATTTATTTTCTCTCGAATATACATACACTTACATATATACACACACACATATATATATATATACGCATACAGGTCGAAAAACACTAAGCTAAGTTACCGTCAGAAACAACTTTAGTCTGTATGAAAGAAAAGGGCTATAATGCGTCTTATTGAGTTAGTTGACCGCATGACCGCAGGTTATGTTGAGATCCAGATTCATCTTTTCCTACTGTAGAAACATTAGCCTCAAACTGTTACGAGCAGGTAGCTAAGTGACACGGGCTAGCGGTTACACCAGGCAAGAATCTGAATGAGATCTGATACAAGGACAGCTCGCAAATGATAAAAAGAAGCTGCTTAAAACAACATGGCGCACATATATGCAGAATACCAGACATTCACTGTTGAAACGAAGGTCTTTTTTTAATGAAAAGCACGGCTGCTAAGCGAGCGCCAAGGCGCGCCGTCAGTGCGGCCTAGCGGTTCGGCTAGCCACAGGATGTTCACCTTCGAAAAGTAAAAATAAAACATCTCATATAAAGGATACCAACACCAAGGCTTCATTTGCTTCTTCTTCTTGCGTCCCATCTTAGTTTAAAAGGGAATCAACACAGTATCTACCCAAAAAGTAAAAGAGACTGACAAGGCTTTGTAACGACACACGGCGATACTAGGAATTCCAGAAAATGGCGCGGCCCACAGCGAAACTCGGCTTACCTATAATGCAACGCGTTCAGTGCACCGCTCGGCGCATGCGCTGGACAAGGTGCGAAAATGCTCGAGCTTACTTTGCGTGCATTGTATTTTGAAACAATCTTGAACATTATTTGTACATGTTGGCATTCTCTCTGTTTTTTATATAATAATTAACAAATTTCAATTTTATTGGCTCACAGAGTAGTTTCTAGAACAGAAGCTCAAATCTGAATGCTATCTATCTATCTATCTATCTGTCTCTCCGTCCGTTTTCAGTGAATTCTCCCATTGAACAACAGGAGGGGCCTGTCTCACAAAGCCAGCTTTCTTGCTTTCTTTTTGCATTGTTTTTAGCCGGATAACTTGTCGGATTTAAGGTATCTCAGTTTAAACAGACTGTCTTCATTCACTTACATTTTGCCCAGACTACCTTACACCCCACAATTAGTTATCCAGCTAAGCAAGAAATTCTGCTTTTTTTGTACAGGCCTGTGGTACACTATATTGCCAAAAGTATTGGGATGGCTGCCTTTACACACACATGAACTTTAATGACATCCAATTCTTAATACATAGCATGGAAGGCTTTCCACAAGGTTTAGGAGTATGTCTCTGGGAGTTTTTGATCATACTTCCAGGAGAACATTTGTGAGATTAGGCACTGATGTTGGACCAGAAGGCCTGGCTTATAGTCTCCACTCTAATTCATCCCAAAGGTGTTCTGTTGGGTTGAGGTTAGGGCTGTGTGCAGGCCAGTCTTGGCTTGGATGCAGATGCTCAGCCATAGAAATCTATTCCATTAAGCTCTCTACGCACTGTTCTTGAGCTCATATGAAAGCCACACAAAGTTTTAAGGCCTGTAATCATTCACGCTGCAGAAAGTTGGCGACTTCCGCACACTGTGCATCTCAGCATGCGCTGTCCCCGCTCTGTGATTTTACGTGGCCTACCACTTTGTGGCTGAGTTGCTGTTGTTCCCAATTGCTTCCACTTTGTTATAATACCACTAATAGTTGGACTTATTGCACAGGTGGCATCCTATCACAGTACCATGCTTGAACGCACTAAGCTCCAGAGAGCAACCCTTCTTTCACAGGCAGTCTGAATGCTTAGGTGCTTGATTTTATACATCTATAGCTATGGAAGTGATTGGAACAACTGAATTCAATGATTTGAAGGGGTGTCCCAATACTTCTGGCAATATAGTGTATGTGATTAAAGAGTAAGGATGTGAAACTGGTAGTGTAATGAACAGGTAGTTTAAAGAATTGTTGCTTCAAGTTCTATGTGGAGATCTGACCAGGGTACTTCTGAATTCACCCAGTGTTCGACTGTATATCTGTGAGATTACCAGTCATTTTGCTTAGATGTTCTAGCAATAAAAATAATAATGATAGTAATGATTTTCTGTCCCTGTTCATTGCTTATCATCATATTCAGGCCCATGTTTTAATCTGGGTTACTGACATTAGAAGGCAGAAAGTAACACACCACACGGGGGTGACATTTTCCCATTAATCAATCTGAACAACTGTTCTGGAGTGCCTAAGCCTATTTAACATGTGATGCCACTTTCAACTAGTTAAGCAGCATGGAAAACCTACAGAGGCATAACATGGTATCCTGTGGTTAATGGTCCATTTTGTTTTTAAATGAAAAACACAAGAAATAGTATATTCTTGCCTTTAGAAGGATTATTCCACCTCTTCTTTCCTTGGCAAAGCGATAGATCATTTAAGAATCTTTTAAGTGCATGTAGAATTTCATATGGTTCAAAACCTTAATGAGCATGACTCATGAACTCAGAGTTGGCAGGCACATCCATTCATGGGGAATGGAGGGGCCAAGGCTATGACCACGACAAATTGCTCCAGTCTTATACACCCTGATTACTATTTGCTGCATAATAACGCATCTTGATAATAGCAGAAATAATTTAACTGCTCTACTCCTGTACATGACACTGGCTGGGGAGTAAAGATGGTCTTTGTTCACTCTGAGCTTTTAATTAGTCAACCTTGATCAGCTGTGGACTGTGTAAATCTGCACGTTACGCTAAACCAGACATTTTGGCAGAAGATTCTTTAACTGGTGATGCCAAAAAAGCACCAATGAGGAATAGCATTAAGTGCAGAATGAGGGGGAAATAAAACCTGCCCGTCGCCTTTCTCCATAATTTAAATCTGGAGATAACTTTGCATTGTCATTAACTTACAGTAGTGCCTAGGAGCTAACAGCAAAGGAAAAATCATTGATTGCATGCATTATTATGTAGATCGAGATGTCTTTGTAATAATCTTCATTAATCTTTGTACTATCTGTTAACCCTTAGTCTAAGTTAACACAAATCAGAAAATGATCAGTTTATCTGACGAGTAATTCAGCCAACATTTTGATCAAGGGTAATTAAGATCTGCTGGAAGAAGCCGGAACAGAAATAAGCATTACCCTCCAGGAGGCCTGGCCTGGAATTACCCACCGTGAACCCGTGCAGTGTCCCTGTGGTATGCTGCAGGTAGATCCGTGTATTCCTGGTGTTCCTGGAGCTAGCTCTATGTGTGTCATTGTCTCAGAGTGCGAGGCTCTATAGGACGTGTCCAGATTGTGGACCCCTGAATCTACCCATCTATTGATATTGGTCACGTTGCATGTATTACTGAGTATCTGATTTTTTAGTCGACCCTTCCAAGTCATGAAAATAATCAGACATAATGAAGTGGAATGGAGGCGCCATCAGACTCCCTGACAATAAAAGCCCAGCTGAGTTCATGTGGGTGCATCGTAAGTAAATGCACAGAATGTGTCACACACCAAGCAGAACCCAAATACATGCGGCTGACTGCCAGGCATATCAAACATCTGCCAATTTTCATATAATTTGTCATGCCTTGGTAACTGAAACTTATTACATGATGGGATGGATGGATGGATGGATGGATGGATGACGGGTAGATAGGTAGGTCGGTAGGTAGGTAAAATAATTCTAAGTCAACTGAAAGTTATTCTTCAAAAGCACAACGCTAAAACAAAAACATGCACTGTACAGTTTTTCCACGTTCAATTTAAGTGGAATGTTAACATTAGCATAGCGTCGTTAGAATAAAACACATACTAAACTCAGTAAATCTTAACCAAGATCATCACCGTTTTAGGAGAGATGCTGAAAAACCTGCCAAACATTTGTACAAATATATAGATACCTTCATAATGCATTATGATGGTCTGTATAAGAATTAAGATTGCAGTGTGCTGCATTATGAAGGGACTTACCATCAGGGGTTGTGTAAACAGTGAAATGCACGGTAGTTTCTTGCTATAACAGTGCAAATGCGTACTTATTTACGCAGCTATGACAAGAAATTATAGTGTAATTAGTAAAGTTTATAATGCTCGGTAATTTCATCTTAACAGCGCAAATGCGCTTATACACCTATATGCAATTGCACTGTTAAAACAAAAAACTGCCGCGCATTTTATGGTATATACGGCGATTGCGTACCACTTATGTCAACCCCTACTTATAATGCGTTATAGGTGAGAGCTTCATAGAGCATTCATAATGCATAAGAAACATGACTATAATGTGCTATGCCTTTTAATAAATTGTTATAGCTGGGTTTACAATATAAATGCATTGCAATTCATTATGAGGGTATGTGTAATATAGCATATTGACTGCTTTAAGTAAAGTGTTACCAAGCAGGGTATCTCTGGCCTACCCATGAGTCAGTAAAATGTTACATGACCAATGTGTACAATAACTCATGAACACATGAAATATCTCCTTTCACAATATTCTGCAAGTGACATTTCAATAAATGATTGACTCATTAATCATAAGTGACTGTTTAATCACTCTGAACCATAAAAACTAGCCAAGCAGATAGATTTTTAATTATAAAACTATTTAATGTATTCCAATATTTACATATCAAATCTACAAAATATGCACATGTTAAAAATAAAGTCAGTCTCCAAACTTGAAATGTCATAGCCCTTGTATATAGACTCCAGTGACAACAGAGAATCATCTGTTATACATGTTAAATTGTACGATATTTATCTACAGAACACTGTTCAATCACGTGCTACTTCAGACCGGGTTAAAAGCTGAAAGCTATGTTAAACTCGGCTGTATTCTAATGTCATTGATTTATTTTGTTTACAGCACAATAATTCTACCTAGGATGACTTCAGGGAGAAGAGGTGTTTCTAGATTAATTTTCAAGGTCAATTATAATCTGCCATTAGGTGAGCAAGACACATCCATTACAGATCATAAAGATCACATGACCATACAGTGTAGGAATGTCACATGACTACGGCATTTCTGAGCTGCAGGGCAGCCACAGAGAAGGACCCGTCAAGCTGATGCCAGCGAAACTAGACCTAGGAAGATGCCAGTTATCTGCTGGGGGCCGGCCTGCTCAGTCCTCCCATCACATTCTTAAACAAACACTGCTTTATAAAACACTGCTTTTTAAAAACCCGCTCAGGCACCGTCCCATAATCTGTAAGTATCTCTCACACAGCCCACCTTTCTCAGAGTCCCCTTAGTACTTTTTTACACCAAAAGATTTCATGTTACACAGTATAATAATGCACTAACATTGCTATTTTTGTCATTTTTTTCTGTTGGTTGTACATTTTTGGCAAACAGAGAAACTTTTTGTATATTTAAAATGACAAATTCACTTTTTCTTTCGACAAAATAACATAAGTAACATACATGCATTTTTTTTACAAAAAAAATCCACTCCCATTATGAATAAATACACATACACACTTGTGTCATAATAACACTTTTCCCTCATTAATAAACAAGTCAATTTGGCCTATATTAAAACAAAACAAAATGACACAAAACAAAAACAGAGCATACATAATTTTCCTGTAATATATGGCACAAAAAAAATAAATTGCATTGGCAGAACATTGTGTACACAGGAGAAGAGTACCTTTTTGTTTTTTTTACATACCTCCTGTTGGTTTTGTCTATCAAACAAATGGCTTAAAAAAAGACCAGTTCCACTATAAAGCCATCTTGCTGTAATTTTTGTTCATTACTCCTGCAATCACGACGACTGCAGATTATCTAGGCACCTTATGGTTAATGGTAGGTGCTGCCACAGACTCCCACAGGCGCGAGATAACAGGCTGTGGATGGAAAAGGTGATACCACGCTGGTTCACACTTGGGCAACTGCAAACTGGGGCAGAGTTCTGTAGCAGCTCCTTCCCTCCCTCCCTCCCTTCCTCTCTCTCTCTCTCTCGCTCATGGAGATGGAGGTAGCTTGACATCTAGCAGGCTGTAGGCAAAGACATTCCAAAAGACGGCGCAGAGGACGAAGAGGGTGTAGACGCAGAAGAAGATCCAGAAGAGGGACTGCTCCTGCAGACGCTGCTCGTAATTATGGAGCACGACCACGCCCAGCGTCAGGCCCACCGCCACGCCGCCCAAGTGGGCCACGAAGCTGGGGTTGGGGCAGGGAGGGAAGGCCGGGGGGTAGAAGCGGAGCCACACGGCCCGCCCAAACTCCACACTCACTGCGAGGGAAAAGAAACACAGCAGACAGAAGGAAGTGATGCGGCGCCTGGCTCACCAGCATTATCTGGCTTGTTTTAGTAGCAGTAATATACAGCTCACTATACTCCAGAGTAGACCACCGATTAATTAATAACAAGCCAGACCTTTTATGTGGCAAATGTTTACTTAACGAATAAATAATGAGAAAAATAATAACCCGACTTGCACACAAGGACACTAAGGAGCATAATTAGTGTGGGAGTCTTTCCTCTGCCAGAGTGGGTTTCAGACTGCCCGCTTTTAGGCGCACACTTCCTGGAGATTCTCATTCAAAGCCAGCTCTTTATGAAGTTTTATTCTCCTTTAAGCAGTTGTCTGAGACCAGAGATTTCTAAAAATTTAGATGCTTTTGGATAAGGCACTCCTGGGATGTCTGGTCCAAAGGCATGACATCCACCCCGAAAGGGTACAGAGAAAAGCTCTCCCCATCTGGAGCCAAAGGTAAGGGAGACTCACTGCAGACAAGGGCCATGGCCATCCGGAAGAGCTTAAACTGGCACTTCATCCCCGACCAGTTCTGGAAGGTAGACAGACAAGACGGGGGTATGCTTGGGTTTTTGCGACACATCCCAAGACATTTCAGGAGAAACAGAATCCTGTTTGAAGTGTCTGAAGACTAGAACTATCCCATTATGCCAAGGTTAGAATGAATGGTTTTATTGCCAAGGTCAAAGCCTCTTCAGAGCATCAGGCACACCAGGTTCAGATGGAAGACTTTGGGCAAGGGATTCTCACACCCCGTACATGAAGGATAGTCCTCAAACATCATGAACGTGAGGAATCCAAGCGTGGGCTAAGGATTTGCTAAGGATAACCACAGGACAATATCTGGTCTATCCTTCTTAAGTCTACCCAGAAGAGTTATAGTTTTATAGTTTGTGAGCTAAAACCAAGTGGCATTAAGGATCTTACCATGACGACATTGGCGAGGTGGGCTGACACCAAGGCATAGACCCCTCCCGAAGACCCCACCACCGGAGCGGTCATGTCTGCTACAGACACCGCTAATGACCCTGGTGGGAGAAACACAGGTGTATAAAAATAAACTCCCCAAAACACTCTAATGAGCATTCCTCAGCACTATGCAGCATGACCATTGGATGCTTGAACCCCACACACATAAAGGGGGTTTGTCCTGTGAATTACGCAAAATGAGAAACACTCAGGTCCAGCTATCGTGTGGGAATCTCATCTCTGCATCTTTGACTGGTGGGTACAAGCCTTTTGTGTTGAAGGCCACAATGCTGCTCTAGGAAAGGCTTAATGAGAAATAGCTCAAGACACTTCTATGGTGAGACTCAACAGCCAGGGTCAGTGGCTGACTGCTAATGGCCTATCCAGCCCACTGATGTTTATTGCCAGTGTGGATCCATATAAGAACATAAGAACATAAGAAATATACAAACGAGAGGAGGCCATTCGGCCCATCAAGCTCGCTTGGGGAGAA
>JAODKM010000088.1:8386885-8400852 GCA_026780845.1 Petrocephalus sullivani
CTATCGCTCAAAATGTTATTTGAGTCCAGGTAATCTACCATTTTCTCCTTGATTATAGCCTCCATAACTTTTCCAGTGGGAAAGTTATATAAGTCAGCCAAGGGGAAGGGGAGAGCTTTCTTTCTAAATGGCAATCTGTGCTATTGAGTAAAGACAAGGGAGAACACGATAAAAAAGAACCATGTGTTGCAAAGGTTTTAACCAATCAGGTCTCAATCAGTTAGAACCCTTAAGTGATGACATCTGGGTCTGCATTGTTATCATTTTAATAATTCTCTGTTTCTAAGGGTTGTTCTCATTGTCTACTCTGTCTGTTACACTCAATCATGCCAATCAAGCTTTCCCCCCTCTTAAAAAGTTAGGCCATGTGACTACAATGTTGACTATAGTAGTAAGGCTTGCAGTAAGTCACTGTGAGATGTGGCTACACAGAAATGAGAATTATTCATTAGCCTCTTTGCCCTCCTGCTGATCTTGGATCAGGTCACCCCCCACCCCAGTACCCCAGCAGGAAAAGCAGTTGAGTTTTAGACAAACAGGCTGCTGGACACCTGACCCTTGACATAGCTCGACCCATTAGTCCAGTTGAGTGCTTATCCCTAAACACGCATTAGAATACCAGCAATAAACAACCCAGATCATAAATAAAGGTAGAGGATCCCAGGCCCAGAGGGTGTAAATCTAATTAACACGGCGGGGAATCCTTGTAAGAGAGACCCCAATGAGCACTTAGCTGTCTCCTGGCTGATTTATGGCACATTTCCACCCCTATTTCATGCAAAGGTCAGGTTTTCCTGCTTAGCAGCTGTGCCCCATCAGACACCACTCAGGCGTGCAGGGGAAAGGGTTACGTGCTGAGTTTCCTCCACCTCGCCACTTACATGTCCTCTACGCTACAGTCATCCACGCGAGCCTAACTGCTGTCAATTAAATATCTACCTTGAGCTTGTTGTGCTGTCTAGGAACAGTTCTGAAGAGCAAAGATGGTTTGTGCCAGCCTTATTTGTGACTCAGAAGAAAACCTGAATAATTATAACTCAATGAACTCATCTTGTCTAATTCTGCTGGATGCCACACTAGGCCCCAATCGAAGGCTCATTTGGTCTGCTGTCTATGCTGAGAGGCCGGAACTAACTCCAGGTGTGATACCTACATTTAGATTTGCTCAATTAGCAGACAGGTTTATTCAAAGCAATGTACAACTGAGAAAGCAGGGTCAGTCAGTCCCTGGAGTATTAATGCGGGTTCAGGGCCTTGCTCAAAAGCAATGTTGCTGTAATCGTCAAAATTACTCTAGCTACTAGTGACGTTGCTGTGGCCGCCATAGCGATTCCCTCCGAAACTTCCTTTTAGCGGGAAGCCCAGATGCACAACCTCTCTCTAAACCCCCTCAACTCCCACAACATTAGGAGGGAGGACGTGGGTTAAGAGAGCTGGGGACAATCCAGTTTGTCTTTTGTCCTTCAGACTGAAGGCTCTTCAGAGAAATGACATGAGGGAAGAGAAAAAAAAATCAAGCCTCCAGACCATCTGTCACCGACTGAAGTGCATGTTGAGGCTGTAAACAAAGCCTGTGTCTGAGGCCAGGAGGGTTGTGGTGAAGTCAGGGTCTGTTGAGGGCTGTTTATGAGAAGAAAAAGGGGCTCTGGGTCTCACGTCGGACATGACCCACCTGCCAGGACCCCACAGATGTAGACCAGGCCGATCCTCACAGCACCATGTACCATCTCCAGGGGCACGCCCACCAGCAGCTGCATGGCCATGTTGAGAGTGAGGTGCTCTATCCTGCAAAAGAATACATTATAGCTGGAACCCGCTCGAGAGGTTCCTCGCTGCGGCACTCTGTTCTCTTGGATGTAAAGTGCTATGTCAAGTCAGGTCTCTGTTGGCCTAAGGGCAAAATATTATTGTATGTTAGTGCTGCGTAGTTCTCGAGCCGAACGATTACACAGCCCACATTTAAAAGAAATGCGTTCTTTTTAAAACCACACAAGAACCTCGGAGGAAGCGAAATACACTGACGGACTGAAGCTTTGTGTCAAAGAGTCTCTGGTGTGCCGTTCCTGCATCGTCAATAGTAACTTTATACGTAGAGCAGGGCAGCCAGCGAGAACGGACAGTGCTGACTACAGCCCCACGCAGACACATCCGAACACGCGGCGAGCCAGATCAGCTGCTCTCAGGGATCCAGCCGAAAGGCCTGCCGCCTGAAAGCCAATCCGCACGGAAGTGTCTGGACCGCTGGCCGTCGTTTTTGAGATTTAAAAATGCTTAACAATTTATGACGTGCCTAGAATTCACAAATGACTGTGAGAGGCGCAGTGTGCATTAGGAGAGATCTGTGGTGGCCTGCTTGTCACAAACTGAATGGTCCACTTTCAAAAACCGTTGACAGCTGCTTAATTCTATGCGGAAAAGGGTTAGTATTCCAGTAGAGACAGGGCAAGTCCTCACTATCCCAATCCCATAATACCAGAATTTGTGAATCTTACTCCCATCTGCTACAGTTATGGGAAAGCACCTGGATTAAAATGGTCACGTCCTTGAACACCTCTGATGATGATGTTCTGATCACAACACTGACAGCTATGCTAGCGAGGGCACAGGTATTGATTAGCCTTCAAGACACAAGACAGGCATCCTACTGTCAAGAGCTGATTCAAATCACAGAGCAAACTAAGAGATGAGCAGCGCATACTTCACCCGCCGCTTCACAGCCCGAACGACATCTGAGATTACATTACATAAGCAATCAGTCAAATTCAAAAGATCTAAGGTTCGGGAAGCTCTTGGAATACGACCTGAATAAAGATGCTAGAATTCGGGTGGGTAATGCAGCACTGCCAGGATCCTGACCAGGATAAGCAATTGGAGGATGGATGGATGGATGATAGATGGATGGATGGATGATAGATGGATGGATGGTTGGATGGTGCTATGTTGCTGTGTCCTTCCACCTTCAGCCCTGTGTGTGGAATTAGTATATCCTGTCTATATCCATGTGAGTTTCCTTCAGCTCCTCTGGTTTCCTCCTGCAGTCAAAAAACATGTAGCTAGGTGGATTGATGCCTGTAAATCAGCCCCAGGGTGTGATGCCATGTGTATGAGTGAGTGCCCTGTAATGGACTGGCATCCCTTCCACAGTGGCCCCTCTCTACCACCACAAGCTTCCTGGCAGAGGCTCAAGGTTCAACACAACCCTCTATAGAATCAATGGTTATGCAATATGATATGGATGGATATAGAGGATAGATAATTCTAGTATTCGAAATTTAACTCCAATGTGGCTTATTATTATTATTATAAATATATTTAAATAATGTTTAATTATATACAAGCCCATTTGCACTTAGAAGTCATTTCAGAATGTATTCCATATGACTGACTTATACCTATTGGATTTTAAATAATTATCTTCAGTGCATAATATAAGTTCTATGTCAGTTTTATAGTGCCAGTTACTACTGTACTTTGATGGCCACATGTATATTGAGTGTATTTAGGCTATCTGTCTGACAGAGTTTTGATATAACTGTATTTTACTTCAGTTGCTGAATTTATGCACATTTGTAATATAGATTTATAGCAGTAGGGAGACTGACTTGGAATTAATTTAGTGAATCAGCCCTCGGGATGTTTAAATACAAATCCTGATGGGTCACTGCAAAACCCAGCACAATAAAAATCCTTAAGCGTTCAACTTTATCACATTTCTAAAGACCTGTCACTCAGAGCAGTCGTCATCTTCAAAAGCAATTACTGAATGACTAAAGATAGCTAGAGAATTAGGTAATGCCGACGTGGCTATGGGTACACGTCACTGCCATGGGGAGAATGTCACACATTAGCGGCGTATCTGAAAACCTGCAGAGCTGTCTGACTGAATCTGACTCCGTCTGGCTCTCGCAAGGCCGGGCTGAGGCACCTTTCCCCACAGACACCTCTCCAGGCGTTTTATAAACGTTATCCGTTATCATGGGCTTAAAGTGATATTCACTGAACAATCAATGCATGCAAAATGCCTCAAATCAATTGCAGGACGAGAGGATATTTCAACAGATGATTCCACCTTCATGAATTATATCAGCATTTCCTTACAGTCTTCTCTTAATATAGCACTATAATGTTTATTATTAAAAGATTAGTCCAGCAAACACCAAGCTCAGATGATAAATATAGCAACGTACTACATGTTAAAGTATAAGAGCATCTAGAGGGATAATTTGTCATGCTGCAGATGTGTTTGCGGAGGGTTGTAATCCATCTCTATTAGAATGATAAAGTGTGTTTCCCTCTTGGCTAGTTCGATTTTAAATAGATCTTACTGACCAAACTATCCCAGGCTATGACGTGACATGAAGATACGAGCGTGTTTACATGCACATTCTATATGTTGTCAGTAACTTGGTTGAGAATAAATTCCTAATAATAAGACTCGTATTACCAACACCTGTGACTCACATGAAAGACAGAAACTCAGGAATTCAATACATCCATCCATCCATACATCCATCCATCCATACACACATCCATCCACATCTTCCAATCATGTATCCAGTACAGGGTCACAGGTCAGCCGGATCCCATCACTGGAAGTGTTGGGCATAAGGCAGAGTAAAATGCTTGGGAAGGGTTTCCCAACCCAGTCCTCGGGCCCCCCATCAAGCCACATTTTTGATTCCACCACACTTGTACCAAATATTCTATATTCTTCATTGGCTGGGAGCCAAGAGGGAGCAAAAATGCGGACTGTCTGGGGGTCCCAGAGGACTGGGTTGGTAGACACTGAGCTAGGGGGCACCAGTCCATCCCCGGATGCAGACACTGAACCAACCTGCACAACTACATGTTTTTGTAAGTGGAGAATTTGAAGAAAACCCACACAAAGATCTCTCTTGCCATTTTTATTGCTTCAGCATGCTCTGAAAGTTACTTTCAAGAGAACAGTGCAGTATGTTGTATTCCGTTCTAAATCTGAACGTCCTTCACAGAGGGAGAGGATAATGCAAGGAAGGTGTAGGTCAATCCATTCATGCCCTTAAAATCACGCTGCTGTTCTACACAGAAGTACTCGAAGGCCAGCAAAGGTGCATGGGGTTAACCAGATAGAATGTGGGAATGACAGCGAGCAGGGAGTAAGTAACAGCACAGAGCACTGCCCAGACAGCCGGGCGGGGTGAGGTCATGCCTTCTGCTGTCTCAACACAGCAGTGGGATTGATTAGCTCAGTACAATGACACGCACGCGTGTCTGCTCCTCCCACACAACGTGCCCTTTTTCACTGCAGATCACAAACACCACAAAAACAAGGGTACAGCAATAAAACAATTCATCGTCAGCCATCATGCATCTTCCATCACTACTTATCAAACATAGGGATGTGACGAGAAGCAAATGTTATTTGTACAAATTGCATGGTGTTACGTGATACAGTTCCTAAACACACTGGGTGTATCTCAATATGCAATACGCAATATGTCAGTTTGTAAAATTTCTTCCCTGCTAGATATTCCACAGTCAACTGTATGTGGTATTACTGCAAAGTGGAAGCGTTTAATAACAACAGAAACTCAGCCATGACGTGGCAGACCACGCAGTGCAACCGAGTGTTATGTGATACAGTTCCTAAACACACTGGGTGTGTACTTGACCCCACATATCAAGGATACATCGGCTGTATCCTCGCAAAATGAGGCCGATCCTATAATTCACTGCACCCCAAGTTCGTTCTTGGGAGGCGAGTTAGCAAGACCGATCTTGCTAAGACCACAAGTACGATCTTTGGGTTCTTGGCACTCAGAGTCCAGTGAAGGTGTTTACAGAACTCAATATTCAGTCACACAGACAAATACTCTTAATGTCTTACAGGGAATTCTCATATTAGGGTTTCTGGGCCCAGCAGAGCATCAACAGCATCAGAGGTCAGATCTCCGTTCGGCTTCTGAGCAAGGCCCTTACCCCCCGAAATGCCCCGGGGTGACAGATAAGTGGCCTGTTCCTGCGCTCAGACCCCAAGCTTCATTCACAACTGCATATATTTGTGTATATGACTCCGAGTACAGCGTGATGGGATATGAAAAAAGGGGGATTCCATTGCACCTGTGCTAGAATGGCAAAGAAAGCATCAGGATTTACAGGATTTGTGCACACTTTTCTGTATCTGGTGTAATATGAGATCATTAGCATATAACTAGGGCTCCTGCTAAGTGGCACAGATATGTTTCTAATCTGCAGGCAGTTATTTGAAAATCCACAGCTGCACAACTTAAGGACAGATAGTTAATTCATGTCACAGCGCACACTTGTTAGACTGCTGATTATTCAAGGGCATTTTCCTGTTTTGAAGCCCATCTGCCAACAAGAGGTCGCACTATGCTGGCAACAATATTGGAGAAAATTTAACGTAATACATTGTTAACATTTGTTTAATATTACATGTGGCTTAATCCCAAATACAGCACTGAGCACCAGTCCAGTGCCCACAAAGAAAGTTTTCCATGCTGTGTCAGGCAAGAGTTAAATGCTGCCCTCAAAATCCAGCACGGTGTTAACTGGGTTGCAAGTATAAATGCGATTGTCTGCATAACACAATGGTGGAAGCTGTTAATAGTTGGGAAGTAACCCCTTTAGGTGTTCAAACACAGATTGTGCGAAGATGAGAGGAGGCCTATAAGCTGTGAAACTCCGATATAAAAATGATCAGCCCCCTGGCCTACAGACTCAAATCTGATCTTCTTACCTGCCAGCTGACCAGGTTGTGACAATGCTGGGTTAGATTCCCCACCACACATGACTCACCCAGCGTGCATGAACACGTAGCTGAGGTAGCGCCAGGCCTGGGCCCGCAGCTGAGGGTGATAGGGCAACGGCCCCTTCAGGAAGTGCGGGTCAGACACCTGCAGTACCCAACGGTTCATCTGCAAGCTGTAGTACATAAACACCGCCACCTGCAGGGCGGCGGAAAAAAAACAGTTAACTGAAAAATGAAAAAACAAAAGACTTCTAAGGCCAAGAAGTAAAGTGCTAATATTAAAATTATAGACTCTAGGGTTCAGGAACCATTATATTTACTCTCTAACTTCTAACACACTAGCCAATCACAAGCTGATCTACCTCGGCAATAGTGATGGCCAGGATAAGCCATGGTGGCGGGCAGCAGGTGTAGCTGTCGAAGTACCACTTGCGGTCAATCTCTCTGGGCAATGTCTCGTAGGCAATGTGGCGCACCAGCCGCTGGGACAGGTCTAGCCCCACCTCCTCACGTAGGACCGCCCCCTTAAGCTGCCGTCCGCCCTGCAGGATGGCCCGGCGGAAGCTGTTGGAGCGTTTGTTACTCATCTGGAAAAACGCATGCAGAAGAGTTCATACCTCCAGGTTTTTTTAAAAGAGCCAAGGAACACCAGTGAGAAGCTCCTAAGAAACCACACCACAACCTGCAGCGAGCCTGCAGCCATTTGGCAGGTCTTATAATCCCATATAAATCGAGCAATGCCTGAAAATCCATAATTGTAAATTTACCTCCGGGCTCTAAGCTGGTCGGATAATAAATGAATTATTTATTCTCAGACTTTTATGCCCGGGGACCTGGCTGGTCACTTGCCAAGCTCGCCTGCAAACTCACTCGTCGTGCCATGACACCCTGCCGTCCTTTTTCAGTGACTCTCCCAACTTCCCACGTAACCCTGCCCTGGGCCCCAGAATGCTTCCCCATCTCCAGGCAACGTCTCAGTAATTCCATCCATCTCTAGCACTATCCCCAACTGCCCAATCCACAATTCCTCACAAACAAACACCTCTTTTTTATACAGGTCCCCAAAATAGAATCAGGAATGTCTTTTTCTCACCGTTAAAAAGACCTTCGGTTTTACCCAGACTTTGATGTTGTGGTCAATGAGTTTAACAGATGCACATTTGTACAGTCATGCACAAGTATTTGAGAGGTTTAAAAAGCTGGATTTTTAAGTACTGACATATATCAAAGTTCATATTATGATTTTTTTTTTATTTAAAAAGTGTGTACCGGTTACAATTTGGGATGAACTATTGTTGCATTGTTTTTAATATCTCTGCATCAGTAAAATCCGATTTATTAATATATACAGGCCCCAAATATGACTATTTGAATGATTGACTGAAACATACCACTTAATCACTGAAGTTGGCTGGTTCATTCAGACCCCCACCGGTGTATAAAATCAAGCACCTGGCCATGCAGTCAGTTTACAAACATTTGTGAAAGAATGAGCTGTTCTGGAGAGCCCAGTAAATTCAAGTGGGGCACTGTCACAGGCTGCCACCTTCGCAATACTTAAGTTTGTGAAATTTCTTCCCTGCTAGATATTGCACGGTCAACTGTATGTAGTATTATCGCAAAGTGGAAGCGTTTAACAACAACAGAAACTCGCAGTGCAACCGAGTAGGGTTGTTGAGTAGCCAACACTCTGTTGACTCAATAACTGCAGAGTCCAAACTTCCTCTGGCATTTACCCCAGCACAAAGGCTGTGCACTGGGAACTTCAAGGAATGAGCTTCCACGGCCGAGCAGCTGCATGCAAGCCTCACATCACTAAGCACAATGCCAAGTGTTGGCATTGGCGTTGGTGTGGCTGGTGTGGCATAAGTACGGCACCACTGGACTGTGGAGTAGTGGAAACATGTTCTATGAAGTGATGAGTCACGCTTCTCTGTCTGCCAGTCTGATGGGCAAGGCTGGGTTTGGCAGATGCCAGGAGAATGTAATCTGGCTGACTGCATAGTGCCAACTGTAAAGTTTGATACAGGAGGGATTATGGTATGGGACTGTTTTTGCTTTGTCCAGTTAACTCCTCTGCTGGCCCCTGGAGGATGGGTCTGGTTAGGGTTAGGGCTCCCTCTGCCGGCCCCTGAAGGATGAGCCCCCCCTTTGGGTCTGGTTAGGGTTAGGGCTTCCTCTGCCGGCCCCTGGAAGATGGGCTCCCCCTTTGGCTCTGGTTCTTCTCAAGGTTCTTCCTTCTAGGGAGCTTTTCCTTGTCACTGTTGCCTCTGGCTTGCTCACTGGAGGCTTATGTGAGCAGAGATCATGTAAAGTGCTTTGAGACAATGTAATGTTGTGAAAATGCGCTATACAAATAAAGTTGCATCGCATTGCATTGTTTCTCAGAGGTTGGGCTAGGATGCTTAGTTCCAGTAAAGGGAACTCTAAAAGCTTCGGCATGCCAAGACATTTTGGACAATTCCATGCTTTCAACTTTGTGGGAAGAGTTTGGGGAGGGCCCTTTTCTGTTCCAGCATGACTGTGCCCCAGTGCACAAAGCAAGGTCCATAAAGACATGATTGGTTGAGTTTGGGATGGAAGAACTTGACTGGCCAGCACAAAGCCCTGACTTTAACCCCATAAAACTAGAACAGAGGCTGTGAGCCAGGCCATCATGTCCAACATCAGTGCCTGACCTCAAAAATGCTCCTCTGGATGAATAGGCAAAAATTCCCACAAACACTCTCTAAAATATTGTGGACAGCCTTCCAAGAAGAGTGTCAGCTGTTATAGCTGCAAAGGGGGGACCAACTCAATACTGATGTCTATGGATTTAAATGTGATTTCATAAAAGTTCCTGTATGATTCAAGAGATTCAAGATTCTGTATGTGTAATAGCCAGGTGCCCAAGTACTTCTGTCCATATAGTGTCTGTGTTTAAATATACATGAAGAAGTTGCAGTAAAGCCTCAGAAAAGCACCACAAAGTTGGGTTTCATTCAGTGATGCCTTGGCAATTAAAAGTTGAAATGAACTTTTGCAGTTGTATAAAAGCAGAACCCAAACACCCTGGAGAAACCAGCTGAACTTTCAGGCTGGATAATCCCTCTGCTTTCCATTGCCATTTCAGCCAGCTTATCCCCCTGCGTGAACAGCTCTCCATCCATTTCAGCCGTGCATCTCTCAGCTGCTCCGATGGAGATTTAATGTAAATGATCGAAAGTCACTGGGCAATTTCTGCAATGGCTGTTTTTTTTTAGCTATTCCGAGACATGTCATGTGCTACCTAAAGATGAGGCAGATTCGGTACTGCGTCACGAACCAAACGAATGCATGTCGCAGAAATACACTCACGAGACCTGGCAACCTCCTGGGAGATTACATTTTCACGAGTACTTGACGCTTAGACAGCCTCTCGGGATGTCCTCAAACAGTTTATGAATCGAGTGAATCATTGAATAAGGGATCGCAACAGAAACAGAACACCCTGTTGAGTGTATGGAACCAAAATATATTTATGTTGGTGTTGCACTTACAAAATTATGTAAATGCACGAGCACTCCTATCCCGGTGGCAAGCAAATGGTAAATATTTATGGTTAAACCTTGTTTTGAGGACAAGCCAAACAGACCAATTAGGGGCAGGTAATCAGGTTAGACAGTGTTTTTAAAATGCTCAACACTCTCTACAAGGCCGAAAGCACCGCACTTTTTACAGTACTCTCTGTATAGCTAAACACCATAAACTCGATGCCAACATTCCTCCAGAGCGCATCAGTGGTTCTTGAGAACAAGTCTGTTAAAACACAGATGATTAGTATCATCAGTTTTTGGACCATGCAACTCCATTACATAAACAATGATGTTGAAGGCCGAGTGCCGGAATGTCTGTGCTACACCCACGGTGAATCACTAATAATAGACAACATAAGCCACCTGAGCTCAGGCCCGATTATTGTTTACACAACAGAGATTCTCTCCTTTTGATCATTGAGATGTCACTTGAACTACGGCACTGCATTTCAGGAATTCTCAGCACAGGACATTAGTTAAAATTCACGGGAGGTGCATGGAAACAGGGAGCACTCTCCTACTTTGTTGGTGTAGGTAGTGTAAAGATGGCAAGGGCCGATTGTTTGCGATCACAATAGCAGCTTTATGGTGCGATTGCATGGTAAGGATAGTGTGGCATACAACCCCTTGCACACCCAACACCCACCCTGTTGCCCACCCACAGCCCAACCCAGAACCTACTACACATGGCTTTTGTTGTTGTAGGCACTGGATATGAAAGTCAAGGGAACAATAGCAGCACAGACCCCAATACATGCTCCTCATTCTTCTTTGTCCCACTTCCATTTGCAGATGCTGTTCCCTGACTGTCACATGACTTGGCTAAGCCAATGACAAAAGGTGTGGGCTGAACCTTTGCTGCACTTTCCCATTCCCGGTGCTCTGTACCCAACAATGAAGCACATTGAGGTGCTGCCCGGTACCCCAGCTGCTGTCTCACAAGTTAATGATTCATGGCTTCCCTCCTTTTCTTCGCCACACCAGCTTTTTTTCCTTTTAAATTGGCAGAAATTCGCTGCTCCGGGGACATTCTTGTCTACACACAGCTGGCCCAAATACTGGAGATCGGATTATGGCAGATTAATTCATACAGATACACAGAAGGAAAGAGAGATATAACAATTAACTGGAAAGACTTTGAACGCACTTGTTCATAGGGAAGTCCTTAATCACCTGATTCATCATTCAGATTAATGCACTTGGCTAGATATTCTAAAACTTCTATTCATTCAACAAGCATGATATGGCAATTACATTTCTAAGATTTCTGTGACTCCTTGCCCAAAGTGTCTGTTTGCCCCCTATGGCTGATGAGATGACACGGGCCAATCAGATTAAAGGCCGGCCTCACCAGGTTGACGAAGTCTTGGTAGCAGATCTTCCCGTCAGCGTTGCCGTCTGCAAGAGCCAGCAGTACCTCCAGCTTGTGGGGGTCCAGTTCGGACCCGTGGACCTCCAGCAGGTCTCGGAATCGCTCCGTGCTGATGAAGCCCGAGTTCTCGGGATCATACTGCAACATACATACTCATGTGAACACACAAGACATGCAGGCAATGCGGCTGCTTATCTGCAGCCAACATTAAAGCAGAATATTCATCAGTAGCTAAATGGCGCCTTCTGTGAGCCCTGTGGCATCAATAAGGCTCAAAATGAGGGTGTTGATCTGGGTTCAACTGACATCCAGTGTGAATAGCTCCGGGACCATTCATGAATGCATATGCAACAAATTTGCTAGGAAACTCCATATATTATAATTAATAAATGTATTGTACTTTGTAGTGAGTCCAAAATGACTTAATGATCATAATTATTTAACAGTAGGATTACAGCCTAAAAATATAGTCAGCATCGCAGGCCGCAGTGCAGCTGAACAGTGGATAGTAACGAGGCACCACACACAGTTGTCGTTCTCCTTAAATACCAGTGTTTTTTTTCTATTTCAATACGTCATCCTGCCCGTAACTGGATAGCACACAGCAGGTTGCACGGGCGTGCCAGCGTCGGCCAGATTGCTCGCCAGATGTCACGTCCCCCACACCCAGCTCCTGTCAGACGTGGCTCGGGCCACTTGCGGGAGGGGGCACAACATCGACCATGCGCCCCCCCCCCCATTCACACAGAATGTAACCCGCCACTCCAAAACGAGGAGCCACAACATTGCATAAAAACCTATGTCATTACATGGGACCTATACCAATACACGGGAACTACAACACTGGGCAAAACTACCATTACAAGGGAAGTATGTATAACCTATACTATAGCCCATACATTACAGAGGAACAATACTTTAATAATACTTTATATTTTTTATAATACTAGACCTATACTACAGACCTATACCATTACATATATCTATACCATAACGTATTACATCTATACCATTACCAATATAATCACATAAAACCTACACCATTGGAGCTGACCTGTACCATTACAGATCTATAAGCCTCAAAGAGAAACATGGGGAGGGGGCGAGATTGTTGAACAAGCCCCTCTACACAGCAGTAGCTGATCATTAACGGTGCAGAGCAGGTTTGAAGGGCTGGCTCACACAGTGGCACATTCGCTTGTTTCAGTTAGACAGCAAGACGATTCTGTAAACTGCTCAGTTCACCTGCCTGAAGCATCCCGAGGGTGTCAGATAAAATCATCCCATCCATATGTAGTAGAAAATGCTCGCTGTCCAGAGGAACTGGGTTTCTCACAGTTATACCGGAACATTACCTGTCTAACTCATTTCAGAAGACTTACAGTATACCATCACACAGGATGTATACCATTCTATACCCTTCATATTCAGGGTTGTCGGGGGTCTGGAGCATATGGGCACAAAGCAGAGAACATCCCAGGCCTGGATCTTTAGCCAGACCTGAAACTGGTTATGAAAGCATCAGTGGAATGAATGAGGACTGAATTTAGAGCATACAGGTACCACAAAGCACATTGTTCATATGGGAGTCTTTGTTTCATTAAAAATTAAGCTGACCTCGTCTCATTTTATCATGTATACCACATTGATGAATACCATTGCGTATGCATTTCTACATTGTTTCTCTTGGAAGCAGATCCTGATATCATGTTAAAAAAAATCACCTGACTTCCAAACTTCAATTACCGAGCAGACTTACAACAGTAGAGAATACCTGACATTCCCTTTAGACAAAAATTAAAACTGGTGAACTACATAGGTCTTACTCTGAAGGATATTCACTTGCAGGGGAGACACTGACTGCTCACTGAGAGTGACACCTTGCTATGAGTGTATAACGCACCATCAAAGGATGGCATTATTACCATTACTCAGTACCAAAAAACAGCAGACGGGTCTGGTACCCTCGTATTCAGTCAGGCGCTAGAAGTAATTAACAAGCAAACGGTGCCGCGGCATAATTACTTATTTAATAAGCTGCGCTGAACTCTCGTCCACACACACGCCTACGGGCAGGCATACGCGCCTAGAGGTACACATCACGTCTCTCCCCGAGGCGCTCTTCACTGACCTTCTCTCGCAGGACCTCAGCCAGATTCTGAAGAGCACATTTCCTCATGGTGAGAAGCTTCCACCCAGGCAGCAGACCAACGTCCCCTTTCCCTCGGTCCCACCCAGAGAGACTGAGGCACTGCCAAGGGTTTTTCCCCCTACCTCCCCCCCGCCCCCC
>JAODKM010000088.1:8413127-8436254 GCA_026780845.1 Petrocephalus sullivani
CCCCCCCCCCCCCCCCCCCCCCTTCCCCCCCTCTCCCCCCCCCCCCCCCCCTCTCCTAAGGCCCCCCCTTCTTTGCCTGTACAGACCCCCCCCCCCCCTGACGGCTGCTCCTTTCCCTTTACAGAGCCCCCCCCCCCCCCCATTTCTGAGGGTCACACCTTCTCTGCCTGTACAGATCCCCCGCCCCCCCCCCATAGCTTAGGGCCACTCCTTCTGTTCCAATACAGACCCCCTCATTAGCAGGCAGAATGCAATTTACTTAAACAGTTTACTCTAAATGCAGGGCTGCACGTTATTATTTATAGTCTGACCATGTACCCATTAAACAAACACCAACACTTCAATCATTATAACCTGCAATGCATTAACATCTCGCCCTTCACAGCGTGGTTTATATATAACCCCCATTATCTGTGATAAAACATAAAAGCCATCTAGGTGACATGCATATACATATTATATATATAAACAAATTTATGACATTTTTCCAAAAATCGCATCCATGTTTCCTGGTGAGCCTTAAACAGGCATGATTTCATATGTACTTTTGTATAAACGGTCAGCTTTCCAATCCTGTCTACAGAACATTCAAATGGTCGTAACTGCGGGCACTTGCAAAACTGAGATGCATTAACAGCACATCATCGAACAGTGACTAAGGTGACCTTATCATACGTGTGTGTGAATGTTATGACTCCTAACTTTCAGCAGTTGTAATATTATGGGAAAACTATAGAAGTGGGACGCCTGGCAGCCTGGTCATGACAGTTCTATGAAATTAAAAGGCCGAGGTGGCCAAAAGCAGTGGGTCATAAAACGGATATTGAAAAATGGGACTTAACTTCACTATGCACACAGGTTTATGTGCTGTGGAAACCACACACCAAATCCCAGTTTTTATACTCTATACAGAATAACGGTGAATAACGCAGTTTAGGGAACAACCCCTAGGCTCACCATCAAATTAACAATTAAATGACAAACCAGCCATAGCTTTTCCCCATTTATTATACTTTGTTTTTAATTACATGTTATATGCAGCATATTTAAACAATCATCCCCATGAAGGGAAAAAGTATCTGATGTTAAAAAATAAAATTAGCCAGTTTTAAAAAGTCTATATAGATCGCTTACATACATCAGTGGTTCCGATTTAATGCGTGAGAAGTCTGTACAAGTTATAGGTGAACAATGCTGGGGGGAGATGCCTTTAGATACAAAATGGATCAAAGATCAGAGGGGTCAGAGGAGGCCGGTGAGGTTCCCGAATGGACATTGCGGAGCCCCAGTGTATTTATACAGAGAGCATCTTTGGAGGAAGGAGGAGATTTCTAAGAAGCCAGTCAAAAGGATGATATTCTAAGCTACTGAAATCCTTCTATGCAATCCCAATACACAGGGGAAAATAGTGTCAGATAAGAGCAGTTAATATGCTTGGCTTGTTCATTCCCCCATGAACCTTCACTGTGAAAAGGATGGGTGGTCTTCACCGCGCGGTCTTCATGGCCATAACAGAGTCAGCATAGTGGCTGTCCAGGTTGACACCCCCGCATTAGGTCTCGACAAGCACCAGGGGTGGGGGATCAATCACATTAACATCTGAGGCAGCAGTGCAGTCTTATCGGGAAAGACGAGGTACGCTTCAGTCACTTGGGGGTTCAGGGAGGAGCCATTGTCCACAGAACCAGCCCACTGGCAGATGCACAGATCTGCCACATTGAGAAAAACACTAACAAAACAAGCAATGAAATAAGGTATTCCCTGCGTACCCCCACTGACAGATGGTATCTGTATGGCACTGATTGAGAAGAGAATCTCATGTCGTTATACTGTATAGAATGGCACTTATACAATGCTAATGCTTAATAATCATTACTATGAGATCAGAAAAGCTAATATCACACATAGTAGTTACACAGAATTAACAGTTTTTACCCTGAAAATGGGAACTGATTATAACTTGGTTGGGGGGTACATCAGTTACATTCAAAGCTAACATGAAGGCACACATTTGGAAAACGAAAACTAGATTCATTGTCCTCACAAATAGCCATAGCATCGACTCACTGTTAAAACGGGCAATTCTTTGGGTGCTTAAGCAGTGAGACTCCCTATCATTTTTAAGAACGGAAGAGGGGGGGCTATAGAAGGAACCAGGTATGGGCGGGGGGGCCATTTCAAACATGACACCAGCAGATAAAACTTCCTTTCAGAAAGGCCCTGTAGCACATTCCCCCACGCTCCGCAAATGAGAAATCCATAGTTTTCACAATCCGTGATAAGAATATTTCACTTGTATTTTCGGTGAGGTGGGGAGGTTGCATGCAATAGTTTTTTTAGGATGAATTACAACTGTCTCAGTTTAAAAGAAACTTGAAAATCACCCTAAAAGCGAGATGAAGCTTTAATATGTATATTTCTCAGACCTTTTTCATCCTCAGGCTCAGCATTTATTATAGTTCAGCTCCAACATTCGGTCAGAAGCACCTGGACTAATGAATCATTCAGCTGTTGGGTTCCCTTTCCATGGGGAAAAAGCTATTTCAGCAGGAGCCCATCAACCTAATGCTATTTTAAAATTGGATTGTGCAGTCCGTACAATCCATCCTGAATATCGTTAAGCAAAATGGGGATAGGGACCAGAGTAAGGTTAGTCCAAAATCCATCTCAGAAATTACTGTTCTGTGCTGTATTACAGCCTCAAAATCACTAGGAAGAGCTATATGGAAATCAGACTGGTGTTACAGCTCTCTGATGCTAACTGTCATGATCCCACAGCACCATATTACATATATGTTACATGATATAGATAGAAATGCATCATTTACACATGAATCCTATTTTTGGTACAATCCTAATCTCCCCTCCCCCCCCCCCAACTTAAACAGAGTATAATTTCTTTGAAGATAAAGGTTATGTGGACTTTGGAAAGTCACCTGACCCCATGCTCCCCTATATTTACCTACGCATGCCATGACTGTAACATACAGCTGCCCCCTAATAACTAGATGTCATGCAGGACTGCAGTGTGCAGACATCAGTGGTCACATGACCCTCGAACCCCCCGCTAGAAAAGCCACACGCCGCGATACCCGAACCAACACATCAAACGCGTCAGGAGAGTGACTGAGTAACGAGCTGCAATTTACACACATATTTCAGTGCGTCCAGGATTTGGTCACTGAGGTGGCAGAAGACAGTACTATTCTCCAGGGAGTCATTCATCTGGGAAACTACTAACATGCTATCCTTTTGTCGAATAACTACATGAGCTTAAACCAGACTAAGACTGGTGTGCACATATTATTCAAGTAGCCATTAATCCACGCTCCTATGGTAAGGCTGGAGGAAGCCACTGAGGTCGATTCAAGGATGGCAGTTTATCTTGGAAAGGTTTGGAAAGTTAAAGTTAGTGCCGGGAATCAAGGCAGGCATGATCTCAGTTGACACAAAAGACACCAGAGCAGTAGGGGGGGGGGGGGGGGGGGGGGCAGGCAAGGGGCATTCTAAACCGGCCAATTTGCTGAGCCATTCGAGCAGATAGCAGGATCAACCACAACCAGGCCTGACGTTCACTGCATGGGGGCCACACGCCCCAAGGCCACGGCTCGGAGTTACTGACACAATGCCTTCACACCAAAAAAAACAGCACAGTAAAGATAAAGATTTACACTAAATGAAGGCGTCGGGTAATTCATCCATCTTCCAACCACTTATGCCGAGTTGTGGTGAGCCTGGAGGCTATCCCAGGAACCACAGGCAGGGGGCGCCCTGATGAGACACTAGCGCATCACAGAGCACACACTGACAGGCAGTTTCGAAACATCAGTCTAGCTACCTGCCTCTCTTTAGACTGCAAGAGGAAACCCAGGGTTGGGGGCGATAACATGCAAAATGGATTTGAACCCGCAGCCTTGAAGGCAGAAGGCTTACCACTGAACCACCATGTGCCCTAATAAAATGCTATGCCTTGCTATTGCTAAGCATTGTTTAAGAGATTAAGTTAGTCTAACCACAAATAAGCTTGTTTTCGAACCCTGACTGAAAAAATTAAATGTTTGGTTTTAGGTGGTGCGCAGCTGTTACACCGGTGCACAGGTCACCAGACAGGGTCATCACTCAGCTCCTCGAAACATGCTGAAACTTCAGACGTCTATTAACAACCTCTTTCTTTTTTTTCTTTGTGGGAATGAGAGGACAGCCGACCATTTTAATCTATCAGTATCCAACCTGCTAGTCCTTTTAAGTTCCCCAGAGATCTATCTGGGGCCACCGTTCAGGAATGTGCAGGAAAACACGCCCACCTGGGTCCATTTTCCAGGATTAAGCGTTTCACATGAAACCTTGGATACGGGCCCCAAGTACTAAAACAAACACTCGCACACACGGAGGTATCATGGGACAGCTTTCTGAGTTAAGGATGATTTACGTCTGAATGGTAGGGTCTTCCTCTTCAGCCCTGGACCTGTATCCATCGCCTGTGGAAAGCATCAGGGTTTCAGACATGAGGAATGAACTCTGTCGGCCTCTTTGATCCCCGTGGCCGTGCGCGAGACGGTCAAAGAGGAAGACCGGCGCGGAGGGGGCCGGCATAGCAGCGGTTTCACATGGGTAGCTCTGTGCCTGTCCCGGTTTGACCAGAAAATCCATCAGAAACCCATAGCTAGGGCCCAGGAACCGAATCCAGTGCCAAGCAGGTTTCGTCACGGTCAGTGTTCGCGTGACACACCCACCGGGATGCGGGGCATGGCTGGTGTGTAAGCAGCGCCCTTTGCAGTTATGTGCTGAAGTTTTTTTGGATACAAAGTGCCAGATAGCGCTGGACATTATCCAGAAGGAACCAGCAGTTATTTTCACATTGTTGTGGGGAACGGCAAGAGAACAATACCAGCATTGTCTAACTGCACTGAGCGCAGTGAAAGGGCAGTGAGGTCATGTGATGCGTGCACCACACCCACTGGCCGGTGCAAAGGCCACTGGTCAGGCCACTGGAAAGCAGAATTTGTGGGAGGCAAACATGATGCTGGCTGCTCCAAAACGTGAGCCGGGGCAGGGCGAGACAGGGAGGCTCCGTCTGAAGAGCTCCTGGGGCAGAGTGGCAGCCCAGCGACGACAGCGGCGGCCATGCTAGGCCCCCCGCCCTGGCGTGCTACTCGGGGGGCATCGATTTACCCCCAGAACTAGGCCCCCAGGTAAAGCCAAACCCCCGAGGACATACCAAACGCGAGCACGAGAGCACCTCGTCTTCCGTCAGCACCTTCGCCAGTTCACGCTTGCTGCTGAGGTCAGCCGCAGAGACGGGCCTCGGCCACCCGAAGAGAGGCGCGAGGAAACATGCCACCTAGGCTTCAGCCTGAGCCAATTAAGGGGTTCTCACATGCAGGAGCTCCCGAAGAGACTCTATTTATACCCGTCACAGAAAGGGCCGGGCATGGAAACATCCTCCTGTTCACAACCATTATTTAAAGGCAGTTACAAGTAGGTAACATTCCGGCCACTCACCTCCAAGGTTGTGGGTTTAATTCCTGTCCCTGGCTTTCCATGTGAAAATGAACCACGGTTTTACTATGGTTCTTTGAGTAACCACAGTTTTTCGTTTTTTGGTTTTTTGGGTAACTGGTGGTTTTATCATGGCTTCACTACAGTGAAACCCTAGTTACCATGCAGTGCTATAAGTAAACCATAGTAGTACCACAGTAACCATGAAGTGATGTAAGTAAATCATGGTAGTACTATGGGTAGGAGCATCGTAATCGTAATTACCATGAGGTACCATAGTAAAACCAGGGTTACCATGTAAAAACCATAGGGAACTATATTGAATTTCCGTAAGGGTGTGCACCTGTGTGCATGCTTTGCTGATGTTTGCTTGCGGTCCAATAACATGCGGTTAGGACACTTGGCATCTCTAAATAGCTAATAGTGTTTGGCTAGGTGCCCTGTCATAGAACGGCTTCCGGAAAGAGGCCCCAAGCCCGCCATGACCCTGTACTGAATACGAATAATGGCTGAATGACCAGACCAGTGAACCTAATGCAGGGTGTCTTTCCCAGGCCTGAGGGTAGGTATAATGGTACAGAGAGTCCCAGAGTCACCAGGAGCCATTATGTGGGAATCTGCTGAAGCCCTTTCTGGTACCCTGGGGGGGGGGGGGGCCTCTCTTTCAAATAATAAAGCAGGTAAAGGAACAGCATTGGGGTTTACCAAAAAAATAACTAAATGTATAAGGTGGCCGACTCTCCCTCCCTCCACATGGCCACCCCCGGAGTCCAAAGGCCGCCAGCATTATCCGAGCCCGTCATCTGTTAGCAGATGACGAAAGGGGACACCACAGGAGCCTAGTGTTTAAAGCTCCCTTTTCATTATACCAGCTCAGGTGGACCGGGCATCTCTGCCCTTCACATAGACAGAGCTGTAATTCCCACTAAGCACAGACTTCCTTACCCTTCATTGGTATGAAATGAGACAGGGCTCTGCGGCGCTGAAAATATCGCGGCCCTGATATTTTCTCAGATCGCTGGCCAGTGTTTATCTTGTGGGGACTGCGGGCATATATTTCTCAGGGAGGTTTGCAGTTGGCCCGTCGGCAAACAAGCTCCCCGCAATCAGTCCATGCTACACTCGGCCATGCCCCTCCACACGGTGGAGGAACAATCACTCTCGTGTCAGGATTATTATTAAAGATCCCGTGATCGCGCTCCCAAAGAGCTCGAAAACACCGTAGCTACGCTCTCCTTTCCCGTGTACAATATCACAGGGTGTTCAGGCCGATATTCACACTCCGCGTACAGCGACTGACCCTAAGCAGCCACAGAATTCACACTGCAATATATAGAATAAGTCACACAAATTCATTTTTAGACTGCCGCCACCGCAGCTCGCTGGCAGAGCAGGATGACGTCAGCGCTTAGCAGGCACCGGCGAGGGGACAGTAGCGGCTTAGACACCTTCGCCAGCGTTGTGCGGAAAGGGCGACTCGGCAGCGCCGTATCGGGGATTAGAGCGGTCTGAGGATCCCGGATATTCAGTGAGAGCTGAAGCGAAAAATTCAGAGCAGGAGAGGGAACAAGGCCGGAAGGATCTGAGCCCCTAGTGCGAGAAGCTACGTCTAGGGAGCCACAAACAGGTCAGGTAGGTGAACGTGCTCTATGGGTCCATAGCCAGTCTGAATGAGTGGCCCGTCTTACCGCCTGAATCACAGTGGGTGGGAGGACAGGTGTTGCCCCTCGCTGTAGCAGACGCGGATTGCTGAGGGAAATATTTAGCCCAAGATTACTATTTTTGACTCCCTTATGCACAAGGACTCATTTGGGAACAGAACCCCTCCCAAACAGCACAATGCCTTTAACATCACACCCCGAGCAAATCTATGCCAAAAAGCACAAGAACTTGAGAAGCACGCTCCAGAAGGACAGCACATATCTGAATCACGGCCAGCCAGGCGGCACCGTTTTCACTCGGCCAGGTGCCTTTTAAAGCGATTTTCGGAACAGGTTTCTGATTACACCCTGGATCGCATCCGGGGCGCGGCAAAGGGTCAGTGATATTCTCGATTCTTGACCCCATCTCTCTGTCACTAGTCTCACAAGTCAGCTTTAGCCCCCGTTACGTCCTGTCTGCGAGAAACAGCTTACACTGCAGCTAAATATTCTCCCGGGGACAGAGAAGGCTATAACACAGCACAAAGAGCTTTGATTTAAGGGCAGGCGAGAGCTTGATCAATTGCACGCAGACAAGCTGGAAAACACGGCACCCTCTCTGCCTTTCAAAGTCTGTCTTCTCCACAATTCCTGGACGTTCGTGCTTTTGAGGATATGACGCCCTGGGAATCGGAATGACCCTCAGGTCACCTCCTTGTTTAACAAATGGAAAGGTCAGGGAGAGGTGGCCGCGGTAGGGGGGCAGGGGTGATGGGGACCGAGGATGAGTAAGGGCAGACAAGAGCAGGCGGAAGATTCCCATTGGGCGGTCCGGCTAAGAGCCACTCGAGAAACTCAAAGTGATGCCACACAAATGGAGAGGGCAGAGAGCCCCCCCCTGAAGCCACCCTACAATAAAGCCTTCCACCAGCCCCCATTAATCCAACGTACTGCAGCCCGGAGCGTGAAAGGGTGGGTCTGACACTAACCCCGGAGGACCCCCACCTCCTGCCTCCCAATCTCTCTTTGTCCTCCGTAGGATGGGGGGGGGGGGGCGAAGAATACAGGAGCCATTCCTGACAGGTGCAGCGACAGACTCAGGACTCACTCGCCGTCTGCCACCTCCGCCCACCTCTCCGTGTGTTGTACCCCCCCCCCCAAATACCCCCAGTTCACCGAGTAATGGCAGGGAGAGCCAACAACTATAAACGGGATTAGGTATCGCTCTAATTGAATTTGCACGGGTCAGTGTAGGGATCGACACAGACGGGAGAACTTTCCCTCCAAAAATGCTGCTGGGTCAAGCTACTAGTGCCCAGAAGGGGCCCCTGATACAGAGACCGCGCGCTGAATCCAGCTCTATCCCTGCATCACACAGCCATCCCATCACTGCCTCAACCTGCTTAGCAAATATATAAAGTTCCATTATGATACATATGACATGGTAGTGTATCTTTAGGTATTCGCTAAACTACTGGAGCACATTTTCCCCCAAACTGCCTTCTTTGGCTACCTGCAGCTTTGATGCAGCCTTACAGTGATTCCCTCTCCCAGTCTGTGCTCGCCAAGGGCGAACATGCGGGCTAAGTGGCGTCAGCCGGCGCACGGGCAGGGGGCTGCCTACCTTGTCGAATAGGGATTTCCATCGCTGAGACAGGAACAGAGGCAGAGAGAAAGGGGATGGGGTTTGAGGAAAAAAAGCAATGCACCTATTTCAGTAATTAAAAAGGTGATGCCACGTCCGAACAATCAGAACAGTCATTTTTGCTGTTTACTTGTTAATATTCGTTATTCCTTGCACTACTGTAAAAATTACGTGTGATAATGAACATCAACTGTGGGCATATCATTGGTTTATACACTGATGTCATACATACAATTACCTTTCGAGGTGTCACCAGATTCAGTGAACAACCATCTACTATACTGAAGTGGACAATAAGAAACGATTAAAATGAAAAGGCTTGCACTAAAAGTGACGGGGCTTTAATTGCGCGAATGGACCGCACCTTAACAGCGCACCGGAAAGTTGAGACTATTCACCTGCGTTGTATGTACGATCACACCCCGTTGCATCTGGGCAGAAAAAGAACAGCGATGAAACTGTGATAATGTATCGCTCACCGGGCTACTTACGTCCTCCGGGGCCATGGGAAGGACATCGATACTCTCCAGCACTTCGATCTCATCTCCCTCGGCGTTCGCCGCCACTGCCGGAGAGGAGCTGACCTGGGTGTCCCGAGCCCCGCCGGGCATCCTCGGGCTGCCTCGCGCTCCCCGGGTCCCTATCAGATTCAATCTTTCCGGATGGTTTTTATTATTTTTTTTTTTCAAGGATCGCGATATACGACTGCCATCACGCACTATCGCAGGCAGCCGGCCGCATTTCCAGCGCCGGTGCAGGGACGAGTGTCTCGGTGCGACATCGCCAACGGTGTCTTGGCTCCGGAGCCAAACCGTGGGGCTCCAAAAAAAAACTGCGTCGCTGGAATAATCCGAGTCCGCTTGTCTGAAGTCCCGAAACACGTCGCAGGGACAGAAGGCGAGCAGTCTTAGCAAACAGTCTATACTGCCCCCGATGCTTAAAATACGGTTCTGCTCACGGACGCATAGCTGTCAAAAAAAGTTGTCTGTCGAGACGTTTAATGTCGCCGAACCCGGGTCCCTCTCCCTGGCCGAGCCGATCGCCTTATGGGGCTCTCCACCCGCACCCGTATTCCGCTCTTTCCGTGACACCCAGCGGCAAGACGAGCATCACCGGGCCGAGAGCGACGCTTTAAGGAAGCCGGTTCCCGGAGACTTTCCCGATCGGTCCCCCCTGCTTGACTCACCTGCTGGAGAGACCGGCAGCTTTCAGCCAAACGTCATCCCGTCTCTCCCCCCCCCCTCCCTTTCATCCTATACCCTAAAACGCAACCCAACGAGCAAGACACGGATGCCAGGAACGAAATAAAAGTTGAATTCGGCACTTGCACGGCGAAAAGGGGGGGCTGATTTGCATTAAAAACGCGCAAACTCATCCAGCGCCCAGTAAATGCTTAGATGTTATAGTAAAGCGCGGATGCAATACACAGACGCACTCGCTGGCAGGCGTTAAAAGTCCCAGCGCAAGAAAATCGCTTTTTGAGGGGGGATAAATGGATGTATAAGGAGGTGCGTCAGAGCAGCTTGCCGTTGTTTACCGCGACGCAGCTCGGCCCCCTGCCCGCTGCCACTGTGCGCCGGCAGCGTGGATCACGGAGCGACTCCCCCGAACTGGCCCGCATCCCACCCGGGCGCCCCGCAGACACCTCTCCGCTACAGCACTGTCATGTAAGGCGGCTCTCTCTGCTCTCTTGCAAATTGTATTTTTGTTCCTCCACAGTGCGACCCCACCCCCCCCCCCGAGCCCCTACCACAAATAATCAGGAGTGACATGGCGATATTGAACCCAGATCTTCCCCCATTATTAATCTTTTTACGACGGGGGAGGGAGGGACACTATTGTATCAAGGACAGCTAGTGCTCGTTTATTTCCAAAAAGAACGAACATGTCCCATTTCCGCCAATCTCAGTAATTTTGCTGATAAATTGTCCAAGGATGATAGGAGAGGCTTTTAACCTCTCCGTACTCTGTCCTGTAATATACAGGGAAAAATCAGCGCAGCTCTCTAAACAAGCCACATACTAACTCAGATATCTAGTTACATACATATTTTTTTACTTCAGTGATAATTAACTACTTTTATCTCAATATTCTAGACATGTTCAGGTGTATTTCTAGGATTGACAGTCATAAACAATTGACTGAAGAACCTGTCATTGTTATGTTTCTGAACTGCACTTTGTATTGAAAAATGTAATAAATCATTTGCGTCCGAGTTAAACAAGGGGGCCAAGGAGCTGTTCACATGGATGAGTCAGACCTGGTTAGTGGTGTTTTCCTGCCATCTAAAAATGAAAAAGCAGTTAAGGATTTCATAGAGAAACAGAGAAGCAGGAGAGAGGTCACACCACGATACATCCTTTTCCCCCGAACCTCAACTAAAACGAAAATAAAAAATAAAATACTAAAAGGAAGAGCAGGAGGTTATAATCTGAACACTGACACTCCCACGCTCCCTGCGGACTGCCGTGTGTCACCCCTGAAAGGATGCCCTGGCCAGTTTCACCTTCGCGACAGCACCCTAACCTCTCCGCTGGTGTGGCTGCCTGGATCTGAAACCCTCCAGCCTCTCGACCTCAGTGTGGGCCTCCCAAACTGGAGGGAGATACAAAAGGCAAGCCTCAGTCTGGTCCAGCTTCACAGACCACATCCCCTTCTCCAGATTTGATGCCTTTACAGCCAGGGGCAGGTAAGTGGTGTAGTGGTTAGGGACGCAACCACATAATCAAAAGATTGCCGGTTTGAGTCCCTGACCCACAAGTACCACTGAGGTACCTTGAGCAAGGTATTGTCCCCAGGCGCTCACGTAACTGCCCCCTGCTATGTCACATGGGTTAAAAGCAAAGGACACATTTCATTGTTGCGTGCTGTGGTGTGTAAGCAATGACGATTAATCCCCTTCACTTTAATCAAGGACTTCCTACTCAGCTGAGCACACACCTGAAGCCTTGTCAATTACAGCACAACCATTCTTTTTTTTCCCCATAAATTAAAAATTATACTATACTACTTTAATTTAATATATATATATATGACCTACAGACCAATTAATCTGAGGAAACCTTCACCTTTGTTCTTAATGCTGTGCCCCAAAGTTTCCATTAAACGTTTCCCATTTCCATGGTAACAACCTGACCTTTTCAGGATATTTTTAACATTAGACCCGATAGTGTGCACTTGGACCAACGGAAGCCGCCTACAGTTTCTTACATGCCTCTTCACCCCGACCATAGCTATCTTCCGCGTCTCCGACAGAGGAGGGTGCTGAGCCTGACGGTTTTTGCCGCACGTCTGTCTGCTCTTATGTTTGGGGGGGGGGGGGGGGCACAGGCATCAGCTTAGGCAGAGTAACCTTTGAGGAACCACGATATCAGAAATACTAAAAAGGCGCGCTTGGCTGGTGCTTGGTGCTGCTTGGAGTCAGTCTTCAGCATGTAACGGATTTGCGGCAACTGTCACAGAAAATGCTGGTCTGGCGTAGAACCTATCTGCTAAACTCAGAGAAAAAAGATAATTAACAGTGTGGCTGAGGTCATCGCCACACAACGACGAGGAACAGAGTGGGTAATCAGCATCAGGTCTTTGGTGAGACCTTTCACGTTGGGCACATTAACACGTGCCCATATCTTTAAAGGTTAGCATCTAATTATCGCCCACCGAATTGGGGGCAGGGGGGGGATAACACAGGAAGTCAGCATGCGTTTTTTTTGGTGATATAAATGGTTGCCTGGCACAGAATGGTACCAAGATAGCATCTCCCAAATGCTGGTGGAGGCTGACAATGAATAAAGGAGTTTTGGTTTGATAAGGAAGTGGAAAATTCCACGGACACATGCTGTTACGAAGCTGTCTTCTCGACATGCAGCTGTGTGTTTGGGTTAGAGCTCAAAATGAAGGAGGAGGTTAAAAAGGCCTAATCTGCTTTGTGGACGCCGCCCCCATGTGACCATTTGTGTTACTGCAGCCAAGTGAAAGTAACGTGCTGTAATTCGCTGGCAGATGGCATGAGTACCTTTACTGAAGAGTGAACGGCAGGACAAAGGCAGCTGCTGTGCCCGTGAGCTGAACACTTATCCGAGGTGTTTCGTTTTCATCTTCGACTGTGTGACTGCGAAGGAAGGCTACATAAACCCAATGGTCGAGGTGAGGGGTAAATCTTTGGTGGGTGGGAGTATCATATACTGTCAATCAATGCCTGGTTTAAGCCAGTGGAAACATCGAACAGGGCGATGATTGACAATGTACAATCAGCCTACTTACTCTGGTTTTCAAAGTCTTAGTTCTCCCTTCCTTAGTACATTACAATGGTCCATTAATGAATCTCCCAAAAGCACTTGTCCTATTGAGAGTCATCCTGGAGCTGATCCCAGGGTCTGCCTTGAACAGGACGCCAGATGATCGCAGAGCCATTCAGACTCAGATGGTGTGTCTTTGCAGCACTCTGACCTCTGGTCACATTTCTGGCAGCTTGTGATGCCAACACCAGGGCCAATAATCTAATTGATGCAATGATCACAGACTCCCTCAATTACATACATACACATTACATGTGGTGTTTTATATGTGTAACCTAAGCTAATCAAGACAGAGGTATACTTTTAATGAATCTTATATAGAGCATCTATATTTATATATCTAATTAAGCATTATTAATTAAACTTGAGGCTACTATATTTTATTTTGGCAATGGACTAGAAACAATTTTGCCATCTATATGCAGAGAACAGCATATAGATATCTGCACAGTCTGGCTCAGCCAATGACTTGGCATACTTAAAATCCATACATCTTGCATAACCATGTACCCAGTACAGGGTGGCAGGGGAAGCCTGGAAATTAGCCTGGCCAGTGCAGGGGTACAAGGCAGAGGATGTACTCACACACCATGGCTTATGTAGAGACAGCGATTTAGAGGAAGCCCATGTAGACACGGGGAGAACATGCGTGGAACTGAAACCACGACCCTCACTGCTACCGACCGAGCCCAGCAGTAACACTGGCAAGCATCTTTCTGCATGTAATCACCTCAGTGGTGGTATCAGACAAGGGGTCTGCGTGAAGCACCAGCAGCCCCTGTCCTCATGATGAGTCATCAGGGACATCTGCAGGTCCTGTCATTCCGTCTCCTGGGCGATGCTCGTCTGCTGTCTAACGTCTGCCTGCTTTGCCTGGGGAGGGGAGGCGGCAGACGTGAAGGGCTTCGGCGGGGAGAATCAACGCCCATCAGCAGAAATCCAGACGTCGAGAGTGCAGACAGGACCATTTCCTGCTGCCTGCCGGCTGGAAGCGAAACTCAACACCCTCGCGAAGGTCGTGCAATGCAGACAGACCTGCGGGGCTGCTGAATAAACACGCTGCAAAAATGAGCATCGTACCATTGCGGTTTTTCTGCACACCACCTGTTTTTTTTCTCTCCACATTATTCTTTACATGGATTTGTAAGCAGATCAGCAAATCAGACAAGAGCAATAGATCTCCTCAAAGGAACAGGAGATGATGATAATTATTCCACAACTATGCCAGGAAGAGCCTTATAAAGAGATTGAGTTGAATGAATAATTTCAAATCACATTAGTGTCATTTGTGTGACATTCTAGTTCAGTCACACTCACGTATGGAGCGTTCTGATGGCCTAATGTGAAACAGTGAACAGTGATTATTCACCAAACAACACACACATACAGATTAGGCATCGGCATCTTTGTGGGGACCTAACAACTGTCCTTACAATGACAAAATGATATATATTAATAATACAGTATATTAGATAATATAGTAAATTCCGTCTCTTACAGCACTTCCCAGATAAAATATGTTGCACTAAAAGCCACCCTGCTATCCAGTAAAACAAGGCGCTTCACTTAGAGCGCTCATGTACAAAAAGTTCCTCCAGCAGGTCCAGCCAGCGCATCGACTGCCTGTGTCATACAGAACCAGCAAAAATCGCACACCTGGTTATCCATTTCCAATTGTGACAGAAAACTCCTCACATTTACATTGCTTTTGTTTTGAGATACGCCCCCCCCGCAATTCCCCAAAATTCCCAAGGACCCTCCAAGCCATCACTGGAAAGCGAAAGGCCTTAAAAAGGAGTATGCCAGTGGGGACAGGGAGAGGCCCCCATCCCAGCTGGAACACCACCTCCAGCATTCCGTCCAGCAGCAGGCCGGGGTGGTGCTGGTGGGACTGGGGTATAAAGGGGAGCATTGTTTCTGCTCACTGCCAAGCACAGAGTCTAACAAAGCTAGAGCCCTCATTTCCCAAGAATAAGCCAATACGCACCATTTTCCGCTTCACCGAAGAGTTTGGTTTTTTTTTTTCCCGAGTGGCGGGGGATAAAAAGATCTATTGACATGTAAATGTGTCAGGGAAGCAGTCTGGGCACTCCGGCTGCCATTGTGTCTTAACGGGCAGCCAAGCTAAACCAGCACCAGGGATCACTTAACTAGCGCATTGAGGTGCTCCGGTACCCGTTTACATTTCCACAGGTTGAGGGTTTTAATTACCTTTTTTAAAATTCTCACGATCAAGCCGCCGGCTGCATAAACATGTACCCATTCACCTGAAAAGAGTGATGCCAGACAAAACCAACTTAAATCCACCCCCAGGGAACCATTTTCAATTATGTTGCTGGGGCTCAGCTCAGAGGATGGGGGTGCCCATTAGCGTCCTGCCCAATTGGGATGATGCCCGGCCTGTGTAGGGCAGAAGGTGGGCATTACATGGTGCTGGCACACCACTGGGCGCTCATAAACAGGACACACAAAAGCTTAATCACTAGAGCAGGAACCCAGTGTTTCCCAACCCAGTCCTCGGGGAACACCGGACAGTCAATCAGGAACACAGAATGCCTGGTACAGGTGTGCGGGGAGCTGAGAGGAAGCAAAAACGTGGACTGGCCGGTGTTCCCCGAGGACTGGGTTGGAAAACACTGCAATATACAACCCAGTGAGATTAGCCCCCAGCAACCTCAGCTCCTGCAACGAAAACTTACAATAAACATAATATACCAATAAGACAGCCAAAACTATACATACCCTGCTCATGTTGACTACAGATCACGAAGCACACATGCACAAAGTTTTTACAAACAGATCACATCAAGAACCTTTATGCTAATAAATTAAATTAATTAATGTAAATTAATTATATTTGCATACTTCCTCAGTTAAAATACAGCCAACCCTTTGTCATCTTCAGGATGGTTGGTCAGTGTCCGAAAGAAAAGATAGTTAGGAGGTCAGGCTTTAAAATTATTAATAAACACTCCAGGTTACAGGTGAACTTTAAATAAACCACAACGCAAGCCGTGTTTCCATACAATTATTTATTGTAAATGGTGTAAATGTCAGACACAGCCAGGTGGGGAAGGCGAGGTATTCACTGGCATACAGTTAGATCCTGCCAAAGCCGGTCGTTGGTCTTTGACACTGTAATGTTAGAAAGGAAGCAAATTGGAAATTAAATCGGGAAAAAAGGATGGTAAAGCATGCAGACAGACAGATGAGATGCCTCAGTTAGACTTTGGCAGCGAGAACTGCGCAGTCAGACAGAGCCTGTGGGAGACAATGGCGCGCTGGCCAGGCCCAGGAGCAGCCAGAGGCAGACATGAGATGGCCAACAGGGGCTGCATTAATTCATGAACAGGGCTTCACAAAAAGGCAAGTCCCAGCGGAAGACATGTGATCAGAAAGTCTGCTAATAATAATAATAATAATAATAACAACAATAATATCAAACGGTTAATACTGAAAACCAAAAAAACATTGAAGCTTTATCAGTGTCATGCAATGTGGACTTAAAAAAATCCAAATCGAATAAATTAGAAAATTGACACATATACAAAGAAGACAAATGTGTTTGTGACATGCTGCGTCTCCCATTGTAGCTTATTAATAGCTATCATACTCTACAGCTTAGCTCTTTAGCGGTGAATCAGCAGGGGGGCACTGTTAGTATGCTCTATAAATATACACTATTTACAAGGTATACAGCGTCATCCGCATTTCAGAGCAAGCACTCTGCTGCGGTCCAGGTCTTCTATTTTGTACGGCTTTCAATTCTGGTGTGAGGAGTAAGGAGGAACCAGGAGGCTTGTCTGAAGTTGAAGAGTCTTTAGTTCATCTCAGGTCCTTTGAGTAGAGGAGGGATGATCTCAGGCGAAAATAGATCCCAGAGAAACCAGAAGCAGCAGCTCAGTTTGTGTTTCTCTCGCATATTTATTTAAATATAAAACATAATCTATTCTCTGCTAATTTGTTTACATCAAAGGGGCCACAGGATTAGGATGGGAAGGGTTTTCCCTTATTTCGGAGGAAGGGAGTGGCCAAGGAAGGTGACGTGCTCCCCTGCGACCAGTCACCGCTGCTTGAGGAGCACCCTGTACATGGCGAAGCCCAGCACTGCAAACACAGTGGCTCCGATGCTCGCCCTAAGCCAGAAGTTGGAGCTCTTCAGGTCAGCCTGGGTCACATGTCTGTCCCGAGGAAAGAGGGAGTAAATCAAAAATACATCAGTGACACGACATTTAGAGCAGGACAGAAACTAAACAAAAACACAAAGTTAAGCGCACTGGGCTACATCAAACCAGTTACGTTAAATAAACAAACTGGTGAAAACTGCCACAGTGCGAAGGGCCACGGTGCCTCCACCACCCCCAAAGCAAACTGGCCACCTCACTACCTCACAATACAAAACAAAACAAAACAAAACAGATGACAGCCCCGCAAAGTACCACAGGAGCGAGACGGGCTGAAACGCGCGCAGGAGGCAAAGCAAAAAGCTTGCGGCTGACCACACCGGCTACACAGAAAGCAGGGAAAGGTGATGGCAGCTTACAGGGGTGTGAAGGGAACCACAGAGATCCGAATGTGCAAACACCACTCAACACAATCCTACAGGGAAACGGTGCACTCAGTGCAGTGTTATCCAGGTGGAGACCGGAGAGCTACAGACAGGACTGTATATGCAGCCTCAATGCCTGAGGAACTTCCAGTTCAACACAGCAGACCGACAAAAGGAGGGAACTGAAGACTCCAAAATGCAAATTGTGTGAGATCTGTGTCTGTGTGGTGGGGCAGAGGGAGATATGCATACCAGCGTTGTCTCAGTGTCCCTGCTGTAATCTGTTCTGGGGTACACCCAGCTCCTAGCAAAGCCAGCCTTTGATACCGCCATCAGCAGGTCAACAGATGGCCCCTCTCACAGGAGGCCACTTTTGCATGGATGATGTCAAGCAGGGTAAGAATCTGATCTGCTCATCATCACCTAGTGGCAAAGCACCCTTACAGTTACAGTGCTGAACACTACAGCCCCATTGCTTGATAAAATAGGACACCGAGCCTATACCGCCCTCTAGTGTTGATCTGAGATAGCCCAGCATCAGAATTAACGCGGTAAGGCAGGACACCTTAAAGCAGGACTCTCCAAATCCAGTCCTGTAGAGCAAGAATCCAACACAGTCTGCAGATTCCTCTGTTGAAATGCGCATACTAAACCTGGTCATTGGCTAATTTCCCTGCATTTGAGCAGGGAAATCTGCAAACCGTGTTGGATTCTGGCCCTCCAGGACAGGAGCTCAGGAACCCTGCCTTAAGAGACAAAATATTCTACTACTACTACTACTAATAATAATAGTAGTAGTAATAATAATAATAATAAATATAATAATAACCGCGTGATCGGCTTGAAATGGCTACCCGTTCAAGGCAGACCATCATTCAGCCACTGACAAAAATAAAAAGTCCTGAAGCAGCACAATTGCCCCGAAAACACCTACAGCAGTTTCGCTTGCGGTCGAGGCTTTAGCTGGATACTCTATCCTCACTCACCCAAAAAGCCACCGGCCAGCCGTACCTACAGCATCCATCCTGCTCACCGCCTGCGGAGAAGGCTGCCAAGTTTTAACCAAATGTGGGTAAATCCAGGTCTAAAGGGTTAAAAAATTCCAAAAAAGTCCAGACCAGTGTTTTGTTTCAACCAACTACTCTGTGACTGAGACTCTTAATGCTTAACTGGTTGGTTGAAACAAAGTCCTGGTCTAGACTTCTAGTCTTTGGACCTGGACTACCTTCCTCTGGTCTTAACCTAGGGGTGAAGTCTGGATGACATCCATTGGAAATGAAGACAGGCCAGGAGGGGGGACAACAGCTGGACCGACATGCACACATGATGCCTCAGAAGTCAGGCTAGGAGGCTTCAAAGACAGCCACTGAGAGCGTGTGGAGAACGGGTCGTGGGCATCCAAATCCGCCCAGGGCAAACGGGGGCCTAACCCCCAAGGAGGCGAGAAGGACAGCACAGAAACAGGGCTAGGGGACATGTGAGGAACAGCAAGTGAGCAGGCAGACATGGCAATGGACGTTTAGTTGGGTCGACAGCGGTGGGGGGGGAGGGGGTGTGGCACACAAAACTAAATCAAATACAATGCACCATAAAGAATGGGCCCTTTTTCACTTTTATGTGCATATTTTAGTAGCTGACAAAAACTGTTCAAACCATCAAGATGATGGTGGGTGCTAGAATGTAAAGGAAGAGCAATTATATTTCAAAGAATTAAATTTTACAATTTCAAACAACTCTGAAATGCCTAGGAAATTTCAAGTAGTCAATTTAGTGAGTAATATTTCAATTCCTCTGCTGAATGATTTAAAGCATTTTACAGATTGGGAGAAAATTACATGGATAAATGCTTAAAAAACTAAACACCCACAATGAAGGCATAGATCAGGATAATTGCTGAGGAAATCCAATTAATTCCCCCAGGCTGAGCATCATGGTTAATTTCACAGTGTTTTAAGCACAAGCATCTTAAATCTTGTGGGTTTGAACAATAAATAACAGGTTAAAATACCTTAACCGTGGAAACGTCATAGAAAGCATCTGTTGTTCACAGTTAATAAAAGCCAAATGTCAGACACGTGTCTGTTTTTCACACTTGGCCTGACGCAAGCGAGCTGCAAAACAGTGTATGACGTTTCCAAGGTTCTCAGATATAAGGTTAGCAAGACACACAACCAGAAAGAAGAGCGACACGGTAATGCCCCCCCAGGCCTTCAAAAGGGAGGCTGCAATAGCTAACATTTCCACACTGCATATGCACCAGGTGTCTACAGTGAGAACAAAAAGCGGTAAATATCAGAGACGGAAGGAGACGCGGATGTCTGGCAGCATCCCGACAGGACCTGCGCGGCCCTGGCTGGAAGCAATGCTCATCCTCTAAGGCTGCACAAGACTGGAGACTTAACTGGCGAGAGCTGCCAAATAAAACCAGAGCAATATGCCATCTCTCAGAGGACTTAATGTGGCTCAGAGTTTCCCAGACCAGTCCTTGGGGATCTACAGACAGTCCGTGCAAAAACGTGGACTGCCGGGCTGGGAGCTAGGAGGGAGTAAAAACATGGACTGCCTGACCGGGAACTGGCGGGGAGGAAAAACGTGGACCAGCTCCGGGTCTCCAAGGACTGGCTTGGGAAACACTGATGCAGTTGTCCGGGACCGGCTGATGGAGGCCAATAGCCACGGGGAGATGCAGCATAAGGCTTTGGGCCTGTGTGAAAAATGAGCATTGGTGCCCAGGCTAAAACCACTAACTGTAACAAAGCAGTGCTCAGGGTATCATGAAGGAGGGAATGAGCTACCAAGGTGCATTTAGGTATATGTTTATGGAAAAACAATGTAAAATAAACGCTAAAGACGTAAGACGTAAATGAATGCAATTATCTTGCCATGAGAGCCAATAAAGGACACTCATTAGGATGCAGCCCGAGAATGCTCATATGTACATATTTTTGACACTAATTTCTGTGCTTGACTAAATGATTAAAAAAAAGAACATTCACACACAAGAGACACCATGCCGGCAAGGAAGATGTTTCACAGAAAAGAAGTATATTGATAATTCAAAATTTTCCCAGATTTTCCAGAATCGAATGAAATCAAGAGGTCTGGGATTCTGTTCAGATGGGCTCTGTGAATATGCAGTGGAAAAATGAGGGAATGATAGACAGAGTAAACGAAGGAAAGTGAATGGAAAAAAAGCATTATAAGAGGCACACGTATGACGCTAAAGCCCTCCTCTAAGGGGGGAGGGGAATACGGGACAGCGCCCCCTGGTGTTGGAAGGAAATAAGGACCTGTTGAGAAGAGCAGTGTAGAGTTTGGTCTTTACAGACTGCAGCAACTCTGAGTTGAGGAGGTTCTGACAGATGCAAAAGGTGCACCTGTTGCAGGTGCACATGCAGCGTAACCGGGCGTGGCTGCGGAGACACATACAGAGGAAGAGCAGGTCAGAACCAGCACACGGCACACAGCAAGTTCGTTGCCCAGCATCACCCTTCAAATTCAAAGACAGATCCCCCCCCCCCCCTCCATCACTTGACTGATAAGCACCACAGGGTATAAATATAGGAACTGGAGGGCTGAACCACTGCTAGTTAAGCTCAGTAACCTCACTGACATGTTAATTCTCACTGCCATAGTCCTAAAAACCGCCTTCTGCTTCTATGCAGAATTAAATGCCCGGCACAACAATCCCTTGATCATTTTTCACCTACCTGCCAAGCCCCCACATCAATAAAATACAAAGCATCATCAGCGTGAAGGAAACAGGGGCAGTGCAAGCATCCTGAGCCCAGAGAGTGAACTAAGGCGAGAGCAAAGCAGAGTTTAAGAAGCGAAACAAAAATGGGGCAGGAGGCTGGTGATTTAAAAAGGCATAGTACTGCACACCTCAGACAGAATCCTCCTGCATATATCCACCATTCACATGATGCTATAGACTGTACAACTTATAAAGGCTGTTTACTAATCACCTCCCGTAACTGATAAGCACCAAATTCCGGGCATTTACAATAGAATAGAAACTGTGTAAAACATGAGTATTTATGGAAATAAAATGAACACCCCCGTCTGATCTCTTGATTATCTGGTGGCACAAAGCAATATGAACGTTTGGACTATATCCCACAATCCACTCCTCTCTTCGTTCAATCAGGAATTCAATTAATCACACTACTGCCCCCCCTCCCCCAATCTTGCTCATGAATCATGACATCACAGGAGGGATGAACAGAAATATCACATCCCTGGCTGTCCTGTCATCGCCCTGCTTCATAAAATTTTTTCTAGACTAATTTTTGAGAAAGCAACTTTTTGTAGGCCAAATCTTGTTTTAATACAGAAAATTAATTTTATCTGAAAATAGAGGTGATAAAACATTGAACAAATTCATTTAGGTAGGCTGTCGTTTTAACATCATTTAAAGGAAAACTATGAAAGCAATTTAATCATTAGACTTCATCCATTCATTATTTGTCACATCTAAATTAAATAACATAGGTAAATGAATGGCTTGGTATGTAAATACCAATTATGCAAGAAAGGCAGAGAGGAACCACAGCCCAAAATTAAGTCAAAACACTCATCACAAAATATTGTATTTGGCGCCATCTAGACCTTTGTCTAGACCCCTAAAAAAACTATTCCGATGTATTTTGAGGGGAAAAGATTGGATTAGGGACCCAATATGATGTGCTTTCATGGGGCCCAGAATTTCTAGCAAGTACCCTATTCTGCCAACAGCTCTGTAAACACCCAGCTGAAGGCAGATACCACCTTTGAGCAATGAGAGAGAATCGCTGCACTGTGACCTTCTCAAGCAGATTGTGAGCCCGTCACAGAGAGGAGGACTTTATAGTCTATTTTTAGAGCCGTCCTTCAAAATTCCTAACGTAATTCCTGTTCTTTTGCTGGTTTTTGCAGCAAAAAAAAATCAGCACATTAAGCAGCAGGGCAAACAGTTCTCACTGCTTTTAAGCAGCATTCCATCAGCCTAAGCAAGTAAGCAGATTTTTCTAATTCTGTTCGCTTTGCATTTCAGATGTGCAGCTTTTCAAAGTAAGGGGGAAGCTGCAATTTTTAATTAAAATCATATACCCATGCTTGGCTTCTGCATGTGATATAAAGAGGCCAAATTCTCATAGCTGCATGCATCGGTTCAAAACCAGCCCAACTCCGACCCGTGAGATGACTAACTGAAAAGCTGAAACAAATCAGCCTTCTATATACAGTCAGTCCTGCTACAAGGTGACTAATGTGCTCCTGAAAAACCTCGCAATCACTAAAATCATGTACAAATACAATGGAAATAACCGGGTTAGGGGAATAAGACTCTAAAACTTAGTAACTTACATCAAACAAAATGATTTACATAATAGAAATTGTGCTTCCAGTGGCCAAAAATGTGATTCTACAAATAAGTAATAAAACTAGAGATCGACCGATATATCGGTTTACCGATATTTTTCCCGATATTTAAGCATTTTGCCATAATCGGTTATCGGT